>OY744528.1:32558527-32611027 GCA_963556195.1 Sepiola atlantica
ATAGACGTTACATCATATTCCACTGATTTTCGAGAATATGGGAGTACGTTATTTCTAACTATTACATATAGACTTCATCTCATTCCAGAATTCATGGAATAGATTTAACGAACTAAATCGCTTATATTGTATATTGATTCAAAATGGCTGCTACAATCTCTTAATCAAAGCGAGTTTAGACATTTCCTTTAGCAATCTTCGATTGCTTCATGTATGATTTATTTTTTAAACTTTAACACTTAGACAATTTAATACATAACAGCTTTTAGGCTTAACAATCTTTTTCAAAATACTTACAGCGGAAAACTAACTGCAGTGTTCATTTCGACAACATTCAATTGTTGATAACAATTCCATGGATGATCAGTTTCTATATAAACCTTCCACTGTTGATTAACACACAACACAAGTTCATTGTTTCACTTTTGACTATCAATACATATCTAACATTAATCCGATATTCGTGTTTAGATTTTCACGTTAAGTATTCCTCTTTTGTTGTATTTGTGCGTGTGTTGAGGTATTTTACGTAAGACGTTTCTTTTCCTTCTTTAGATTTACCTATTATACGCGTCCAGTTTCACTCTCTCTTTCTTCCTTGGCAATAATTTATAAAAAAAGTTTTTACATTACATTTTGCCGATTAAAATAATCGCAGCAAACAACAATTATACATCAGTAACGCAACAGTTCGAACCAGTATTAATTCATACCGGACATTATTCACATTTATTTCATCACTATTTTTACATACTTTCTTCGACGTAAAAACTGCTACTGATATTCCAGAAAACGATTTCTACTTTTCTAAACATACTTCAACTTCTAGCGTATTACTTTGTCTTTTCTTTTCTCAGTCAATGAATGGGAACTCTTTATAGTCTGCGGTAATTGTTTTTGACATTCTATCTATTAAACGATTTGTCAATTTTCATCTATATTTTTTTATTCATCGAACATTATTCGAGATAAATGTATACCTTATTCACATTTATTTCATCACTTTTACATACTTTCTTCAGCGCAAAAACTGCTACTGATATTTTTAAAAATATTAATTTCTACTTTTCTAAATATATTTTCTTATAGTGCAGTATCCGTTACTTTGTCTTTTCTTTTCTTGGCCAGTGAAGCAAACATCTCTCTAGACTGCGGCAATTTGCTTTATTACTTTACTTCTATTTAAGTATTTATCAATTTTAAAAGAAATACTACTTAGCTGCAAACATTTCTACCCAAGAGATCGATTTTCAACACATTAAACATCACCATTGTATAACACACCTCGTTGAGAGACAACGAAATAGCAACAACATGATCAATGGTAAAAGTGCAGATTACTTAACAATCGATTAATCGAAAACAAAATAACTACAACAAATTCCTTAAATCAATCGCCACATATTTAAATCAAGGCCACAGTTGGACGAAAAGTCGATTAACAATGTTAGTAAATTCAATCTACCTCTACAATTGACACTCCGGATTGAGATAAAAAATTGCCTCAATCTAGAAGTATTTTACCTTCACTGACCTTGAAAAGCTTCACGCATATTCTTGGATCATATTTACTTTTGGGGAGGAGCAGTGTGGTTTAGTTTTTACAAATAAACCGCTATTTACAATCCTAGATAGGTCAGTCACCCAAAACATAGCCACATATTTTGTTTGATTCAAACATTCGGTAATTCCTACTTTAATCACTTTAATTGCATGGTTGTTTTCACCTCTTTTTTGACGAATTAATACTCTAATACTTATATTTTCGATTTAATTCATATCAACCCTGGACAACACCGGGGCACAAGTCATGCTAGTAACTAATAACATGATTATAGATAAACATCTATATCAAATATAATAGTTGTTTCTCTGAATTGAGAGTGGAAATGGAGGTAGAACAGTTGATTCTCTCTACGTTTAATGACTATACAAGTCAATTAAAATAAATACATCTTTAATTATCGGGTCATATTATATTTTGTTCTTTTTTTCTTATTTGAAATATCTTTAAAGTAGTAATATAAATATAAATAAAAACACTTATTAATAAAAGACACTAAGATTGTTGAATCTTGTGTGGTGACAAGTACTCATCTACATTGAACTGGAAACAAATTAAAACTAAATAAGAATTAGCACTGACTTGGTAATTCTGGAAATGAAAGAAATAGATGAATGGAATTTCTTTTGATGAATGAAGATAGTTTACTCTATCCAATCAAAAGTCTTAATTAAAAGATTCAAATCTTTATTTAAACTAAAACTATAACACAAATTAAGTACTCTAAGGGAGTTTACTACTTATAAGAATATAGTTACCTCCGTCTTAAACATTAAGAAGGTAATTCATAATATTTGTAAATAAAGGAAGATAATATATTGGAAAGTTACAAAGAATCAGCAAATTTTTATAACGAAGCTCTAATATTGTAAACATTAAAACACGTCGGTCATGTCGACATAACACATCTAAAAAGTGTTTCTTGAATCTTTATGACTTTAAAAACTGTATGCATGTATTATTAGATCAACATTTTAGTTAATTGTGAAATTTCATGTCATCTCTTCTTGCACAATATGCACAAGAAGACCGATTGTAAGAATCAATAAATACATGAAACAGTTGAAGATCGTCAGAACTTATAAATAATTAATGTTGTCTCTAGAAAGCGTCCAAACTAGTACCATCCCATAATGCTTTCAAAATAAGCACGATACAAAACATTTAATACAGAAAATAATTGCTCTAAATAAAAGTTTGAGTTATATTATGGAATAACATTTTAAGCGAACCAGCGCGCACGCGTGTGAGCGTCAATACCGCGTATGTGTGTGCGCGTGTGTGTGTGTGCAGAGGTTAAACTCTTAAATAATGAACTAATCCTTATGGAATACGTATTATAGGCACACGTGTTAATAACGTCAGCCCATTATATTTTTGTAAATTTACCATTGAGGGAGTGTGCCCCGATAACTGCACCCTTGCTCTTCAAAAAGTAATTAAGACATAATGTTCTACATATTGTTTATACCCGTCCAGGTACAAGTACTCTGATATATATATATATATATATATATATATATATATATATATATATATATATATATATATATATATATATATGTATATATATATATATATGTATATATATATATATATGTATATATATATATATATGTATATATATATGTATATATATATATATATATATATATATATATATATATATATCAGAAAAACCGCGCTACCATGCTGCATACTGGAGCTGAATATAAAACTGTAAAATCATGCGAAAATGAATACCATCATATCCTTATTGCAAATATCAAATCCATCCGAACAACATTGCGTGGGACGGTAGAGGAAACCATTATTATATTTTACCTCTCCACGGGGAAATAGATGCATGCACATACACTCATATATATATATATATATATATATATATATATATATATATATATATATATATATATATATATACACTAGAAAAATACCAGTTCCATGGCGGATAAAATTAATTTCCTGAACGGAAGATTGGAAATAGTATCATGCCTCCGTTATAAAGAGTAAACTCAAGATATAATGGATCAAATACAATACAAATGTGATATAGTTTGATTTTCTAATAGAAAGTTGTGTCCCATAGTATGCATTCCATAAAATCCTCTTTAAAATACTACACACACCCTGAAATCTGTGGAATGTTTATTAATTGATGTCTAATAAGTATTCCATGAAAAATGCCAGTATACTGAAATCATATGCCCTTAATAGTGTTAAGATGAAAATTAATAGACACTGAATGTACTAAAGCAAGGAAATTCCCAAAGGGTATGCGAGCACAACAGGGCTATATATTTTACTGGTAGTAATTTTTTTCAGCGTACCTCTCACACTTTATCCACTCATGCATAGAGATGTATACAGTAGTGATGTGATAATGAAATGGTTTGGTTTATATGTAGTCATACCCTTAATGACAATAAAAGTGTAAAGATTTGGGAATTTCGTTGCTTTTGTACATTTAGTGTATATGAATTTTCATCTTAACCCTATTAAAGGCATATGATTTCAGTATACTGGCATTTATCATGGAATGTCACTACTTTTGTAAAGGCTATGCCTCAATACAATGGTCATTTTTAAGGTTTTTTTGAATTTTCTAGAAAACTAAGGTGTATGGTAAACTGAAATTTAAATGCCCTCAACTAGACCCTAGAACCTCTATCTCTGCCAAAAATCAGCTAAATCCATCAAATAGTTGATGAGATACAGGGTGGCACATATGTACATACGTACGTACGCACAGATAACATGATTTCATGATTGAACTTTCTAAATCTCTGGGTGGCCTTGACTAATGATGCTGAATTTCTACACACTTATAGAACCTATCAAATAAACTTTTGTGCAAAGTTTTAACTAATTTGGTTTATTGGTTTTTGAGTTATGATTGATCAAAAAATGAGATTTCCAGCATAGGCCATTCATGTGGTCTATTAAGGGATAGAGCGCTCTCGCGCGTCCCTTGATACAATTTCACAATAATCATCTTAGTCATATAAGTCAACATAATTTTATTCAATTTTGTCTGATAGAAAATTTAATTTAATTTAGTCTGATAGAAAATGTTATTTAATTTAGTCTGATAGAAAACTTTATTTAATTTAGTCTGATAGAAAACCGGCAAAGTGAGTGTAGAATGCCTTCGTGAAATTCAAGGTAATCTTATTTTATTGTTTATTTTAACAGTATGTATTAGACGTCAGTTAATAAATATTCCACCCATTTGAGTTTCTTTAGGGTATGCAAAGGGTTTAAAGGGGACATAATATGGGCAACACCTTCTTTAAAAATTCAAATATTTCAGATTTGCATTGAATGTGATCATTATGAAGTATATACCAATCAAGCAAGATAGCATAACAATTATTTTTTTCTCAAAAGCCCTCTATCTTAAGCCTTACATTTTAAACATTTTTTGAATTAAAATTGTCTAATGAATTGTGATCAAAGTGAAATAAGTATTTAAACATATTTTAAGTACCATCGTGATTATAATGTTCGTAAGTAAATATAAAATATAGAGCAAATATGTTTTGTCCGGAGAATTTATTTTACTCCTCTTGGGACGGGTATATATATATATATATATATATATATATATATATATATATATATATATATATATATATATATATATATATATATGTGTGTGTGTGTGTGTGTGTGTATCTTGGCAGCATCTTTTCTTTTATACAAGTATCATTAAAAATAACGGACATTTTGTGTCTGGTTACTTTTTCTAAGATCCTTGCTGTTTTTCTGATTAGGTTCTTAGTTTCAGACGGAAACTGGCTGATAAAATTGCCATAGTTTCCCAAAGCGCTTTCGGACCCTTCCAGGTCCATCGTCAGTGGAGCAATGTTAACCAGGCATAGACTTAGGATTAAATGAGCATTTTACTAGTTTCCGACAATCCTGAAAATGTATACATAGGGTCGACTGTTACGACGCTATCCAGAAGATTAACTATGCATTTATCTAACGACTCCGCCATAACCCAGCACCTCTATAAAAAGCATTCCTGCCCCCGTTAGCATATCCGTAAACTTCTAGTAGATAACACAAAAATCATCGCACAAAATACTAATACACTTAAACTCCACATACTCGAAGCCCTATACATAAAAACAGAAAAAACAGCTATTAACAAGATTATCTATACTATTAGTACTAATATACTCAAATGCCTATAAATATAAATTTACATAAAACACAGTCCTTTGTTATATATTCACTCCTAGGTATATGCCTGGTTAACATTGCTCCACTGACAATGGACCTGGAAGGGTCCGAAAGCGCTTTGGGAAGCTATGGCAATTTTATCAGCCAGTTTCCGTCTGAAACTAAGAACCTAATCAGAAAAACGGAAAGGACCTTAGAAAAAATAACGAGACACAAGATGTCCGTTATTTTTAATGATACTTATATATATATATATATATATATATATATATATATATATATATATATATATATATATATTAACGAGTTGATATTTAATATATATTTAGCTTTATACTACTTAAGCTTTGATAAATATATAAAGTTTATGTGCCTCATAATTTATATATATATATTAATTTATGTTTATTGCTAATTAATCATTTGTATTCTTTCATTAATCTTTTTTGTAATGTATTTATCTTCCTCACATTTGTTTATGTTTAAATATATTTATTAGTTCAGTGTCAAAAGAGCAAATAACTCGTGAAGTGATATTAATATATTGGGTCTGCTGGATGTCGAATACGGCGCTAAGCTGCTGACTTATTTATTTAAAAAGATATATTTTCATAATAAAATATAAAATCATACGATTAAATATTAAATATATATATATATATATATATATATATATATATATATATATATATATATAAACAAGTATCATGTCTCTGTATGAAACTTTTGTCAACTTCTTATACCCAATAACACCTAATACGTAACGGTGATTCTCAACATTTCAAATAGTAATAGTTAGACATACAATGAACAATTATCTGTTAATTATCCAGTTACAAAAATCAGATGTACTTATTTCCCGAAATACATTCATAAAACATTCTTCTTCAGTAATACATTCATTTTCAAAGCGGAAACATAATACATTTCTTGTTTTATGTTAAATTAATTGTAAATGTAGAGAAAAAAAGGGATTTCTTTTTTAAACTTCATTTCTGCAGCTTTACGTTGCTGTTATAATGCGTCAAACACTAGAATCATGTTTTCTACTTGACCTTTTTTTAAAATCTGTACACAAAGATTTACTCCCACTTCACTATATAAGTAATATACTTCATAAATTGAAATTGCGATGCGATGTCGTGTACGTGGGAAGTACGGTCAAAGGTTTCAATACAGAATAAAACAACACAATAAACCAGGGCCGACTAAATAATTTAAAGATATCAGTCAATACATGCGGATCAGCTATTGCTCAACATCTCATAGATATCGCCGAGTGTTCGTCGACTTACACTAGTGGCAGTTTCTCTTTCATGTGTTATTCAACTTTAAAGTCAAAAACAAAAATAAAAAAACGAGCAAACGCAAGATTTAAATAAAAGGAAAGCAAACAGATAATTTTTACTTAGAAATGTATTATTTATTTTCTCTAACAAACAATTAAATCAAACATTCATTTTTGTATTATTTTACAAATTATAATGAAAAGTGTTTTACTACTAAAATGTATTTCGTTTCATCAGACCGTTTACGTATCTTAAGAAAAACTAGGGTAAATAGTGTTATCTATATTAAGAGTTTTAAAATTACTGTAAAAACAACATTAAATAGTTTTTCACCAGCACATATATATTAGATAAATTGCATTTACTCTTGCATATATTTTTGTAAAATAAAAGCGAGGTTAAAGATCAGTATCACTTCGATAATAGTAGCATCAAACTCTGGGAAAAAAGAAAACCGGTAGAAAATAGAGATATGCATTAGTGGCTCATGTTAGCCCATTGAAACACTAGACCAAGGGGTAATCTACTCTAATACATTTTCATTTGTACAGCTGCGTTTATTCTCTTCTTTTATAAATATATAAAACGAAATAAATACAACGAAAGATTGCAAAAAAATAAATAATAAATGAATTTTTCATTAAAATTGCACGATTGTTGATTTTCAAAATATTTCACTTTAATACATTCTAATCCGTGCTTCAAAGATGTTAATTTCCTTACTTAAAAAAGCGGCAATCTGCGCATAACATTGTCAGGACTATACTTATACACACGTCTTCAGAACTCGACGTTACTTTCTGCTCGTGTCGTTATTCAACCCCTCAGGGTTAATACCATCAAAATTAAGAGGAAGAAAAGAAAAGAAAAACTATGAGACAGTCTCGCCTGCCAGTCTCGCCTACAACGATAACTTGCAAATAAAATTAAATAAATGAAGTTTTCATTTAAAATTGCACAATTGTTGATTTTCAAAATATTTCACTTTAATATATATATATATATATATATATATATATATATATATATATATACAAAAAGACCATCAGAAAAATATATTTATTTATTTTTAGCGAAAAAGTCTGACTAATAATCATTTATTTTAATTGTAGTATTTGGGAACAAAATTCGCTCGACTGAATAAGAATTTATATATCAATGTCGAAAAATAATCGTTTGAATTCCGTAAAGATTACTTTTTTTTTAATTATAAAACAAATAACATACGACTACTGCGACTATTTACTACACCAAAACAGATAATCAAGTGATAACAAAATGGAGAACACAATTTTTTAAAGAAAACGTTACTTCCGATGAGTCTAAGAATCAGGCGAAGATGGCATTTTGAATATAATCTTAAGTGTTTCGTAATTCATTCAGGCATTCGGAAGGGAGACTAAAAGTATTATGAATAGTCAGCAGGCAGTCCAGAAATTCCGCATTCCGATATACAAAACGGTTTATGAAGTGCGGTTGGTGTTTAGTTCAACATATTTGCGTAGGAAGTGTTCGGTAAGTTTCCTATTGTACTTTATATGACACGGGAAAAGCACACTTTACTTTATTAATATATATATATATATATATATATATATATATATATAAATATATACAGGTGTGTGTGTCTTTTTATGTAATTGTTTTTATTTGTGATTGTAGCGTTTGTTGCTTTTCCTTTACAACTATTTCGATTGTTTAACTTCCTAAGTAGTAAAAATCCGGAAAATTGCATCATTAATCGCCATTGACTTTATTAGATGTTATTTTCGTCTCTCTCTCTCTCTCTCTCTCTCTCTCTCTCTCTATATATATATATATATATATATATATATATATATATATATATACATTTTATCCGTACATAAATACTTTACGTTTATATACGTATTAAATGTATAGTATATATATATGTGTGTGTGTGTGTGTGTGTGTGTGCGTGTTTTAAAAATAGACAGACAGAATAAAGCAATTTTACACCAGCCTCTTTTCCCATTTCTAGGTTTCACTGCACTTGTTTCTGTTTTCAAATAGTTAAACGCGCGCCAATGACGTCTCTTTGTGAGTTCTTCTTTTCTTGTTTTTACTGTAATCGTATAAATTTAAAATTGTCACTTTTTTAAAGCCGTTCGTTAATCTGAACGGAGCCGATATAATCTCTCGTTTTTTCATGCTTTTTTCTTATATTCATTTATTTTTTTCGTCTGTTTATTTTTACAGATCTTGGCATTCGCATCATTTAATTTTTATGATATATCGTGCATCCTCATATATATATATATATATATATATATATATATATATATATATATATATATATATATATATTGTGTGTATTTAGGCAGCAAGTTTTCATTTAGGCAAACGTTGTTGAATAGCACGGAGTGTTTCTGCTTTGTGATCTTTTTTTAAATTTTTTCCATCTTCCGAATGGTCAACTTCGTACATCGATCAAACTGGTGTATGAAGTTTCCGTAGTTTTGTTGTTCCATCTTCCTTGCGAGTACTTTCGATTTGATATCCTCAAATCATCTTCAGGCGTGTTAGTGTGAAAAAAGAATATGTATTTATAGAGTGTAAAGAGAGGAAAAGAGTATGTCTTTACTTTTTATTTTATTTATTTATTCTATTTATTCATTTATTTTTTATTTTTATTAATTTATTTATTTATATTTATTTTTTGATTTCATTTTTATTTTTAATTCATACAACTTAAAAAAAAAAAGGAGCGTCTAAAGTATTGAAAAGTTACAAGGGCGTGATTATGTTCGAAGGGGTGTGAAGTTAGAGTTTGATTTCTTAAGCGCAAAAAAAATAAAATAAAATAAAAATAATTCGACCATGTTTTAAGAGCGTTTAAAATTCAAACGTGTAGTTGTTTAATGGTTAGGAATTTAATAACGTTGATTACTAAGCTAGACACTTCAAAATGTTGTGACTAGTCTCATAAACAATATATATGAACAATAAATATAAACAATATATATATATATATATATATATATATATATGTGAAGATTACAAATGCACAACGCGATAAATCCGATTGGTGTACATTTACACCTTACACAATAAAAGAACGATTATATAAAATTTAGACTTTCATCAAAAGCGTATTTTGATTGTTTTGATTCGATCCGGCTAAAGTTTTTTATGACAGGTTTGTCGTTCGAGAGAATAATCAAGTATCAAAACCAAACGTTATTACTTATTTTAAACTTGAGTTTTAAATTTGTTTTCGACGGAAAAACCATTTTGCTACAGCATCGACCGAAACCACACGATTGACCAATATGAAAATGCAGCTCTGAATCTAGAGAAAGACAACGAGCAGACGATCCCGGCCTGCGCAGTGACCGAACACAGACGTACGTCTACATATGTTCCAGTCAGTTTGTTTGTGAGTCGATAGGAAGGAAAACTATTGGACAGAAAATAAATGGTAAAAATAAAACAAAGTTATGTTTGCTTTAGTTTATAGATGATCGACAGTGGCATATCCCACTTAAAAATCAAATTACCCAAACCCTAAAAAAGCACAGGTCCTATGTTTATTAAAGTTTGGACACGGGCAAACATCGAGGTCTAATGAGATAGTTTTAGTTTATTTTTAGAGGACCAAACAGGGACGAATAATTTTTACAAACAAATGTCCCAGAAAAGTTAGTTATTATTCCTTATTATGTGATCGACAATAGGATCACACTTACTGGACCTTTCATGGTATCATATTATGTAAAACAAGATTTTAGGCGTTGTCGAGTGCTTAAATCACACACATTTTATGATAGTATTTTCGTAATTTTTTAAATGGCGTTTATCACGTTTTACACTCGGACTCTCTCTATATATAATACAACAGAAATAAGTTCTTGAATTGTGACCTTTCAAAAAATATATTTTTCATAAAAATCATCGATATCTTATAGTAAAACTATTTCAGTGTTCTATAACATTTTAACGATCAACGGCTTCCATTAGCAAGACATGAACAAGTGATAGTTGGAACATGTTTGCTAACTTCTACTAAATTTCAGTGCTTTGATAATTTCGAATGTTGGGAGAATTTGCATATTTAATTTAAAGGATTGATTTTCTTCTGCTTTTATGGAAAATTGAAATATTTTTTACGAAAAAAATCGATGATTTAAGCATGTTTATAATATTTTCCTCTGATTTGTTTTGTTTCCCGCGGTGAAAAAGCCGCATATTTCCATTTAAGATAATAGGGTGCGAGCTAATCTTCTAAAAGGTTATATGGAGTGTAATTAAGTTCAAATCAATTTATTTCAGTTTTACACATTCTTTGTTGTTTTTTTTTTACTTTTAAGCGGATCTAACACCGACAAGTCACTTAGATTTTATGCAATTAGTGTTATATTTATTTGTTTTTGCATAAGCATCTGCCATGTTTATATCAAACTAGCCGAAATAATTGTCTCAACACGGACCCTTGATCTTCGAAAGTCCTTAGAGTTTTTGAAAATACGCATATATCCCTAGAATAATCTAAAGCAATGAAGTGGTTTTTATTTACTTGCCTCCCCACAAGCGCTAGGTTAGACACGAGATCTTGTTTTTAATGTGGGAAAATCCAGCTCCCCAAAAAGTGACACTCAGTATTTGAACACAAATTTTATAAAATCAGTTAAGAAATGCTTCTCGTTCACTGGCCAAGGACAAAATAAACCAAGTGTTTCATCAGAACAGATACTACACTTTGTTTTTAGCCAAAATGCCAAACAACGAAATAGTTATCGTCATAGTCATAATCAGACCTGTGCAATACAATATGCATGTGTATAGCTGACAGATGCGGAAACAGGCTTTGTCGTCGTCTTCTTTCTTTTTCTCTTCCCTCTCTTTTTTCTGTGTTTCCAATACATTTTCTTATTCGTCCAAAAAATAATTAAATATTTTAATTCAAAGCCTGCGTTTGCACAGCAAAATACCCAATTTTTACTAAATAAATCGGGGTATTTTTCTTTATAAACGCCAAATAGGTAAGTTAAAACTTCCATAGCGAAACCCCTAAAAAATAAAACATATTACGACGAACATTTCAGAGCTGAAACTACTTCAGTAATACCGAACGGCATGATTTTTTTAAAATTCCTTTTCACCCCAAAAAAGGCATATCGTCACTGAAGGCCAGATATATCACGGCAATCTGGGTGGGGAGTTTGCGAGTTAGATGCTTGTTTACATTAAATCAACATTTCTTCATGTTCTTCGAGAAAACAGGAAAAAGAGAAGTGAATTCTAAAGGGAAGCGGTCCAATAAAATAAGTGTTTTATGTAGAGAATCTTCCGGCATTAAGAACCTCTACAGTGAACGGGAAAACATTTTCCAGCTAGTCGGGTGGGCTGGGTCTACCCTTATTGAGAGGACACACGTTCAGTAAATTAGACGGAACACATTCCGTAGAAGTACTTCTAAATCAAGCACACCGTGACGATGTGACGGAGGTTTGACAGAACGTATGGAACTTATAAGGGTATAAATTATTTTTTGCATCGTCTATAAAAGATAGGGGTCGATCTTTGATGCACCAGCTCAGATGTGGCAACATTACTCCATGCTCAGGCATATAAAGGCTTTATAGAGATAGATGTACCGTATAAAAATACAACGTTCTTTGCAGCAGACATGTCATCATCTTCTATGTACTTATTCCATTTCATGTGGCCTGAGAATATCAGGCCGAGGAGTTTTAACGTTAGGCCCTCGCGAAGAATACTATCGCGCATGTTGATAAAGAAAGTTGGATGACAATGATAGTCTTGCCTCTGCTAATAATAAGTCCTAGTTCATCTGTACGATGTAATTGGTGATTGCTATAATATACAACAAGTATGACAGCTTACAGCACCAACATAAGATATACATGTTACTTTTCTTTTTGTTAAGATTAATTTTGTTTTCTAGGTTACACGTGTAATAATTACTGAAGGTTACACAGTCCATGGCAACTTCATCTTTTTGCAAATATAGGGTAAGAACTGTCGCACTAATTCATATAAATACAGGGTGGGCAAAAATAAGGGTCCTATTTTTATAAATTCATAACTTTTTTATTGATTGATTTTTTTTTTTTAGAATAAGTAAAGGACCCCTTCCGAAGCAAGCATGAGCCGTATTAGCCCTAAGGAACGTACCCTCATTTAGAAAACATTATTTTTGCTTAAAAAACTCAAAACAGTGTAAAAAACAATACTTTAGTTTTTGTAAGTTTTAAGAAGTGTTTTTCGGCTAAAATTTGTTTTGTTTATTTCAAAAAATGTCGGAAGGGTCAGTCTACACACACATACAGTTTGGTGAGTTTAACTTTTATTTTGTGGAAGTTATTCAAATTCAAGTTATTCAAATTTGAAGATAGGACCCTTATTTTGGCCCACCCTGATAAACATTAAGATGTTGGAACTCTTTCATGTAATTCTTTTTAATTCAGAAATTATTAGAAAGAAGAAATCAATTGGCCTTAGCGATCATGCAAAGGGGGCTCTTTTAAAAACAATAAAAAAGAAAATCTTACACTGTGAGGGTAAATACCGGTCTCTATGGACTCTTATGTGTCAAGTTCCGTTGTTGATTTCGCCTCCTCTTGAACACATGCACCCAGTGTTAATACAACTTCTGACAGACAACGCTGGTTCATACAGATCTCCATAGCGTGTTCTTATGCCTATTTATCAGCGACAGACAAAGTGTCATTGTCTATACAACAATTCATGTTAAGCATTCTTACCGGATGCTGATGACATGATTGAGTAGGAGTAAATCGTTTCCGGGTGGTGATGACCTCTATACTGATGGAAGATATCTTGAGGATTATTTCCATATGTAACACACGGTCATGGAAATATCCTTGGAGTTCATTTGACGAATTTGAAGGCGTCAATGACCCTGATGTGTTGATTGAAAAGATGTGACGAGGAGAAACTCCACAAAATACTGAAATCATAACCCAAGGCTTAGAATGTTATTCTCTAATGTTCTGTTATTTTGCTACTTGTAAGAAACTGACACCCTGAGAATGTAATTCTTACTGAGGTAGTTACGATAATTGACGATGAACCCCAAGGCAGGTCCGGAATTTGTCGAAGATGTTTAGTATTTTAAAGCTACCGTCTTTTCTTTTATTTTATGAACATTTTTTCAACTTTTCTTTTGGTGATTCTAACCCTAAATCTACGCATACTTATTGTCGCCTGCTCTTTTACATTTTGGGGGCAAATCGCAAACTGATTCGCTCAATTCCTGTATTGATTCGTTATTCTCAGTTAATACTCAAAACACATGCCATAAGAAGTAAAATCATCTACATGCCTACTAAATAGTAATTGGCTCGTTGCTGGTATATAAATCATAATTTTGGTTCCTAGGGCGGCGTTCACACATACACAGGATATCGGGGTCATGGGGTCAGTGAGTATGTACTTCAAAAGTGGGCGTGACGTAACATGGCTCAAAGAATGGTGAGGTAAGTGAGGTGAACACCACCAGTGGATAGGGCTTAACATCAACGATAAATTAAGTGCAAACAGTCGGAAAGATTCATGGCCGCAGTTCCCCCCCCCCCTCGCCGCTGGCAGACGATAAGACAATGACAACAACAATCAAAAGCTCCTTTCTTGGAACTCCTCTTTTTTATGCTGTTGTGTCCAACTATAATTCTAGCGAGAATTAACCCCTGGAGAAGATCGTGGATTGACTGCCTCCGTCATGTAGGATTGCTGTGGGTCGACGTGCAGACACGAGATTTTTGAACGTCCACGTATTTTATTTGATTGTGACCTGTGAGATATTAGAGCTCTTCTGAGAGAAGAGCTTATATAACAGTGTCCAGTTCTTACAATTACCGTTAGTTTATTTAGTTCGCGTACATCGTATGCACTACCTGCAATGCTCTACATGATCAGTTAATTTTCATCCATAAATTCCAGTTTTGTTCCGAGAAAATTACTGATGAAAATGCCCCTTTTGAAAGCAAGCGTAAAACCTGTAGATTTTAAGTGTATAAATATTTAGAGTTTGTCTTGTGAATTGCCTAGATTTGAACAGATGATCTCGAACAATATGGATATAAATTACACATATTTGCATCTTCTATTGATAAAGCGTAGGCGACGAAGATGTATGTACCACTCCTGTAAACGTAATAATGTGACAATCACGGTCACAAATGATGATGTAACTCCCGTTCATCCAACACCGTAATAACAAATGTCCACCACCAACGATTTATTTCAGCTTCAAAAATACGACTGTCTTTTAAACATCCAGTTGGTCTCTCAATATGCAAATTAGTTGTTCAAGCATGCAAATCAATTTCAACTTATCTTCAATTATGAATACGAATAATTTTCTCCCTGAAAACGGGTTATTTCTCACAAAGATCTCATCGGACTGATAAGTGGCTGACGCAGAATCTCACAAGGCCACGAATGCCCTTAAGGTAAGATCAATATCGTGTCACATTAAGCACTTAAGAAGGATATCGTGGTTGGACCTATAAGTAAAGAGCAGCACAAACATGATGACTCTAGTAGTCGATATTGAACTTAAATGGTGACATCCAGTCCTACTAGTCAAAGCCAATACATAATATCTTATC
This sequence comes from Sepiola atlantica, assembly GCA_963556195.1. NCBI lineage: Eukaryota > Metazoa > Mollusca > Cephalopoda > Sepiida > Sepiolidae > Sepiola > Sepiola atlantica. The sequence continues at coordinate 32,574,190 of OY744528.1, forward strand.
AACCCCAGACAAACAACCAACATACGTTACATCTCTCATATATATATATATATATATATATATATATATATATATATATACTAGCAAGGCTACCCGACGTTGCGCGGGGTGATAAAAAAAACAAAGTACTATAAATTAGATTGCGTATGTAACATTTTTATATAAAAAAATCAATCTCTCTTCATTTCTCTAGCCGTCTCTCTTTCCTCGATTCCTACTATGTCCCTATCTCTCCGATCTTCTCTTCCTCATTTTCCCATCTGATTATTCTCTTCAAGATTATAGAAGCGCTCCTGTTGTATCAAAGAACTAAAAGTTTGGAGGCGCGCCCCTGTTGTACTAAAGAGCTAATTATTTAGAGACGCACCCCTGTTGTAGCAAAGTAATAACAGTTTAGAGACGCGCCTGTGTTGTAGCAAAGAACTAAACGTTCAGAGACGCGCCTGTGTTGTACCAAAGAGCTACAAGTGTAAGGACGTGCACTTGTTGTAGTAAAAGCCTAAACATTTTAAGGATGCGCCCCTGTCGTACCAAATAACTAATAGTTTAGAGACGCGCCCCTGTTGTACCAAAAAACGAAAAGTTTAGAGACGCGACCCCATAATACAAAAGAACTAAAAGTAAAGAGACACGCCCATGTCGTACCAAATAACTAAAAGTTTATACACGAACACCTTTTGTAACAAAGAACTAAAAGTTAAGAGACGCGCTTCTGTCGTACCAAACAACTAAAAGTTTTGGGATACGCCTATGTTATACCAATAAACTTAAAGGTAAGAGACGCGTCTCTGTTATACCAGAGAACAAAAAGTTTAGAGATGCGCCCCTGTCGTACCAAAGAACTTAAAGTTTAAAGACGCGCCGCTGTCATACAAAAGAGCTAAAAGTTTCGAAACTCGCCCCTTGTTGTAGCAAAGGACTAAATGTTTAGAGACGCGTACTTGTTATACTAAAAAAATAAAGTTTAGAGACGCGCCCCTGTTATACCAAAGAACAAAAAGTTTAGAGACGCGCCCCTGTTGTACCAAAGAACAAACAGTTTAGAGACGCGTCCCTGTTGTACTAAAGAACAAAAAGTTTAGAGACGCGCTCCTGTTTTACCAAAGAACAAAAAGTTTAGAGACGCGCCCCTGTTGTACCAAAGAACAAAAAGTTTAGAGACGCGCCCCTGTTATACCAAAGAACAAAAAGTTTAGAGACGCGCCTCTGTTGTACCAATGAACTAAAAGTTAAGAGACGCCCTCTTTCTATGACGTAATTTCCGAATATGTATGTAGGAAAGACATAGGTATCAAGGTAAAGCCTGGGAGAGTTGATCTCTTACTTCCCAGAACTCGTCTCATACCGACAGAGTAAAGGCTGGTACCGGAAATTCCCAAGAATTAGCGTTATTAATTTTTACCCCCTATTCTTCTTCTGATGTCATTTCTGGTTGAAGTTTATGGAATAATTTGCATTTTTTTTTAGGGTGGGTGACTTGCATTTTTTTTTGCAAATTACTAAGTAATATTGTTGCATTTTCTTTATTTTTAAATAAAGAAAACGCAAGAGGCGAACATGGAGAATTTAATTAAAAGCAAGGAGAGAAATGAATATGTGCAAGGAAATTAAAACTAAATAAAAAAATACGAGAAAATGAAATAAGCTTAAAGGAGGAATGCGAGGAAAGAAAATGAAGGAGAATATAGTGAACAGTGATACAAGAGAAAATAAGGATTAATAGAATAAATGATGAATAAAGGAGTATGGATTAATAGTAAAATGATATATGAAAAAATAAAGGAAGGCAAAAACGAAAAAAATAAATAAAGGAGAATATAGAGTAAAATAAACAAATAAAGTGAAAAAAGAATGAAATGTGAAAGAAAAAATGAAACGAAACCGGAAAAGGGAGAATACGTGAAGAGTAAAAAAATGGAAGAATTTTAATGAATAATGTTAAAAGTGAAAAATAAATAGCAAGAAAGAATAAAGGAAACAGGATAAATAAAAAGCACACATGAAAATGAGTATTTTTAAAATTATTTTTTTTACTTATATTCACATAAAACAAGGCAAATTGACACTGACTTAAGAGCCAGATATATAGGAGCATATTACGCTGGGAGTTGTGCAGCGTGATGTTTGTTCACATTACATTTAAATTACTGTATATTGGTACAGTGGGGCCAACATGGAGCAGGCAGGGAATTCCAAACGCAAGCAGTTCGAGGACAGATGCTATTAAAGTAGGAAGCTTTCCGACACATGTTGACGTCCACAGTGAATTGGTAGAATTTTGCTGATTGCCAGGTTTTCAGGAGCTATTTACGTTGAGGGGCACTCGTGCAGCAAGTTTGTGAGAGCACATTCCATTGAAGTATATTTAAAACAAACACAGGGATGCAACATTGCGATGATAGAACAGGGCTTGACATTTGGCAGACAGTTTAAGACCTATAAGATTAAAGGCCTTTTTGTGTACCCTGTCTAAGAGGAAAATGTTATGGATTATTGCACCAAGTAACGATACTCTATGCATTGGCGAATAGTGGTTCTGTAGAGATATTAGATACTGACAGGTATGAAAAATTTTCTAGCGCTGAAAGGGAGGCCACCTTCTATGTATTTGTTCCAATACATGCTACCTGTGAATGTAAGGCCAATATATTGAGTGTTGCTATTAGCCATACCAATCAGTAGTGAGAAATGATTCTTATAATTGTTAAAAGAAAATAGCTTTGTCTTAGTAGCATTAAATTGGACCATGCCCATTGGTTCTCTAAGTATTCAGCTATTGCCTTGGATATGTGGTCATTTGTCTTGCCTACATGACTAGAATAGAGCGTCATGCCATAAGCAAATATACGTGCCTCGGATGCAGTTGCATCAACGAGGTCGTTTATGACAACCAGGAATAATAAACGTTCAAGTATTAACCATTGGAGAACACCTGTATTGACGTCATGCTGTTTAAATGTACGGATATTGAAGACGACCTGAATCTTTATGTTAGCTGAGAAAAATCTGATTATATTAAATATTATTCCAGTATATCATACGAATTAATTTTCACGAGAAGGCCTCCATACCGGACTTTATCAAAGCATTTGGATAAATCAAGCGCCACAACCCTAGCTTCACCTGTCTTATTAAATGTATGGTATATGCGTTCTGATAGTACCGTTTTGATATCCGTTGTAGAACGGGTTTGCCTAAATCTATACTGTTGGTCATAAAGAAGTCTAGCATTTACAAGGTGGTTGACTATTGTTAGATATATTTATGATTAAAAGAATTTAGCAAACAGCAGGATGTGACTGATGAGCGATGATTTTGTGAGTCAATTCTGTCACCAGCATTCTGAAACACTGGAATCACAGAGGCTATTTTCCAGGTATCTGGCAAGGAAGATTTAATAAAGTATCTATTATAGAGTTTGGAGAAGACAGAGACAAACTCAGCAGAACCTTTTCTTATTACAATAGCATGGATAAGATCAACATCACATGCTTTGGAGACGTCAATATTTTTGGTATATTCTTGACATGGAAAGAAGTGATCATCAGATCCTAAGTGATGGCGTCAGTCCGTAGTGCGAAATTAGAAAAGGAATAGTTTGTAGAGACAAAGATAGAGTTAAGGACGATGCTCGGAAAGCAGTTCAGCCTTATATCCGTTGCCGTGCAAGCGACATCATAGTTGTTGGATAGTATGGGGAATTGTTGTTTGCCTATTATTCACCACACTGTTATAGATGTATACATTAAAGGAAAGTAAATATTAAAACAATAAAGAATAAAGAAAAGCAAGAATAATAGTCCGTTGTCAACATATATACTTTTGTTTAACAACGTAAGGATGAGTCAAAGTATTATCTATGTTTACATATTGTAATAAGTATTCCTGAAGTTATGTCATGAACACTTTGATAACCCAGAAATTACTAATCTCATGGTGCTTCAATTCTATATTGTGGTTATTGTAGTTACTAAAATACCCGGCACCTGGTGACCCCCATAGTGAATTGGTGGGATGTGCTGCTTGTCGGTTATGCAGGAGGTATTTACGTTGAGGAACACAAGTGCAGCAAGTTGGTGAGAGCACATTCGATTAAAGTATATGTAAAACAAACACAGAGATGAAACATTGTGATGATAGAACAGGCTTGGAACTTGGCAGAAATTTAAGACCTATAAGATAAAAGGCCTATTTTGGGCCATGTCTAAGAGGAAGATATTAAAAGCTATTGCACCAGGTAACAATACACCATGCATTGGCGGATATTAGTTTTAGAAAGTTCCGTAAGAATTTCGACCATGACCGAAATTTTCAAACGCGATGCAAAAGGTCAAGGTTCAGATCATATAAGATGCGATACTTTATTAACTACAATATATCGATGAAGAGAACCGAAGTTGTCCCTTTATGTCTGAAGTCCTTTTTTCCGTACGCCATTATCTAGATTTTGACCTAGAAATGCCCAAATTACATCATTTTTAAGTTCGTCAATGACTAATATTTTCAGCAAGTCTACTGAAGATTGATTAAGCGATGTGTACGCTAGCCTGTACACAACACACCATGAAACACACTCGACTGAAAACATGGCCCCTTTTGTGGAGGTAATATATAGGAAAGAGACCAGGATAAGAACGACATGACTTGAAACAGTACAATGGGTAAATTAGAAGGACAAATAAATTGAAGAATTAAGTTGAAAGAGAAAGAAGGGTTAACATAATGAGAGAAATAGAAGTTTACCAAAACGAAAAAATGGAGCCGTATATAGCAGCTTTTGCCACGTTATAAAAGAACCCAGCAATGAGAACTAACAAAAAACGAGAACCCAGAAACGGGATCTCAGCGACCAAAATTTAACAGAAGTCAGGAAATAATCTTCTAAAATTAAACTTAAAATGCCGTCTAACTTACACAATCAACTGGCACAAGTAGATGAAAAAATGTGTATGCGGGTTTCCCAGGGATCGATACATTGACTAGTATTTTCATAAACGACATCCCTGATGCAATTGCGTAAAAGATGGGTATATTTGCTGATGACACTACGCTTTATTCTCGACACATGAGTAAAACGAACGCACACACATCTAAGGCAATGCATAAAACATTAAAGTTTTGTCACATTATTTACTCTAGTCTTCTGAAAAATAAGGCTTGTATAAAAGACTAGTAGTTGCCTCTTTCGTTTCTGAGGAGGAAATAGAGAGATGACTAGTGAATCTCTAACCGAAGACGTTGAACAATTTATGACGAATGCATATCTAATAAAACACGGAGGCAATTTGATATATCTGATGACTGATTACCAACAGATATTTATTCATGTTCAATTACATCTAATCAATAACAGGTTTTATCAGAAAAAACATCAGCTTAGGAGGATTAATATGTTTGTAAGATAATGAAGAGTGAGAAAAATGTATCGTGGATGAGTCCATTGTGGGTAGGACGGCGAGAAAGAAAGAAAGCGACTTGATGACTCTTAAAAAAAGAGAAGGTTCCGCAGTGTAAGCGAGATTTGAAAGGCGAGGAGCTGGAGCGCTTGATAATCGGAGTATCGAAGTACCGGAAGAATGTGAGTTTACCGATGTTTATGGCACCGATGAAGCTTTATTAGCTATGGTACCCAAGCCCGTCTTGCTGTTAGATGTTCGTGTCCGTTGACTAAAAATGAGACTGATAAGCAAGTTGGTACAGTGAAGGAATCCCCATGCTTGTATTTCCTAAAACAGACAATTAGAAGTGCTTGTGGAACAATTGCTTAAGTTGACGCTCGGATAGACAATGCAGAGCAAATTGATTTCCAGTCGGATGGATATATGAACGAGTTTCTAGCGGAAACCAAGTCTGTGACCTCAGCAACAAAAAGACTTTCATGAGACAAAAGTATGTGAACAGATTTTTTTATATGTGTGTGCGCAGTCGGCGGTGATGGGAAATAAAACAAACCAACATTTTTCCATAAACGTTATTTTCTTTGTCATTGTTATTGGATTTTACTGGGTACCCCGAACGAACGGGTAATGCAACATGTTCATCTACACATATTCATCAAATTTGTTGAGTTTTTTAAATAATAAAACACATTTATACTTAGTAAACTCTAGGATTATCCTGAAAACATTGCTTAATAATAATAATAATAATAATAATAATAATAATAATAATAATAATAATAATAATAATAATAATAATAATAATAATAATAATAATAATAATAATAATAATAATAATAATAATAATCCACTGGATAATAAAGAGCAATGTGTTCGATTTGTATATAAATAAATATTAGAAATTGTTCTTCTTTGAAAGCGTTGATATTGTGAATTAGTAAGTTCTCAGACCCAGACTACGCATAATTATTTTTTTAAATAAATATTTATTTATTTAAATTCAACTTTGTTTCGACTGTAACACGTCTTTATCAGGAAATAATAACATTGTCTCCTTTTTTTTTCGTAACATTTCGTCACTAGAAAAATCCGTAACTCTTACAACGGTGATATTTTTTGTAAATGTTTTTTCATCCCGTCACTCAATAATAAACTAGTAAAACACTTTCCCTTTTCTAGCCCTAGATGAAATTATTCAAATGGAAAGAATAAGAGAGAGAAAATAGCAAGTTAAACAAACACCTTAGATTCACCCCGCCGCCTGAAATGAATTCGGTAAGAATCCTCCACCGTCAAGCGGTGTTTTTTTTATTTCGTTTATGATATCCTAAATTATAATAATATTGTATATATCAACAATTAAATTACTGATGTAATTCTAAGATTTTGTATGCATATTTTAGTAATATATCTAGATAAATGGCGAGTTTGAACTGTTGCGAAGTACAGTTATTTCTCGTCATTTTTTCAAGGAAAACGTACAAATTTAACTAAAAATTCTCAACAAACAATTGGTCTATGCCCGCAAGTGAACCAATGTCTCTAGATATTTTATCTAGTGAACATATTCATGATGGTTTGTCCTAATGTAATCACATCCGTTTTGCACGTATTACTCAACAAATAAAAATAAAGATATTGCTGATTACCACATAATTTTCGGCAACCAATCTGGCCAGGTCACCAATTGTATCAAAGTCAGTGAATATTCCTCTGTTGCCAGTGATTTCCTTTCTGTCAAAAATTCTGTAGTCGTTTCAACTGAATCAATTGCATGAATCCTAACATGGTTCAATACAAAATAATCTAAATATGAATATATAACACGCAAATAATTAATACCTTTAACTAATGGAAAGTTGGTATCTGAATGTCCGAAGCAGAAACTACAATTCAATTAACTATTTGTAATGTATTCGTTATCACATTGTACAATCTTAAAATGCTCAGTCCAGTTTACTATACTAGTTCAAAATAATCTATTTTCTTTAAATGTTCTATTCAGAAAAGGGTCGTGTAGTATCAGTATGTATCTCTTATGTCTTGATACCATCCTCTCTTTTTCGAAGAAGTGATGTTGTATATGTTCTGTTAGGAACCATTTATACTATGTGCTGTCGTCATCATACCATCCTGCTACGTATGTGCTTCTGGCTGTTGAGACAAAACATCATAAGCCTTTGCGCATTTAAGAGTCCTATTGTACGTGAACGCATGTGTACATATACTCCATTGTATCCTTGGCAGTACTTTTGTTCTACAATCGCTCACAGACTATTCATTTAATCGTGCAATACTTCAGCTTGGTTCAATTAATCATTTATTTATAAATAACTGCATTCTACCTGACACATGAACCTTCCAGCAGGCTTTCGTTTTTTCGTCTTTTGCAAACCTATCGTTAAATAGCGCTCGCATTCACAGGACACGATGCTAAATGCTTCCATACCAACAACGTTACCCAGGGGAAATTATGATAAAAGCCGGAATAAATAAGAAACTAAACGAAATGAAAAGAAAACGCATCAACAATTAAATTTTTCATAATAATTTATTGTTATTTTTGTAAAAAAATTACCAGAGTTTAATTGAAGACATTTCGATTTTTTAGTGCAGGTTTTTTTTTCCTTTTGCAGTTTTTTTTTTCTTTTAACTATTTGAATTTATTTTCTATTTTTTTAATGTTTTTTTCTAATGAGAAACTATCAAATGCTTTTATTTTTTTCAAGGGAAACATAACAAAATGTTGCTCACTGATGTACCAGTCAACAGAGAGTTTTAACCTGCAGAAAATTATGTTTACATTATCTCTTCGGTCGAGTTTGTTTCTTGGTTTGTCGCTATGTTTGTTTGTTTGTGTACAGGCTTGCGTGTACATCGCTTGACAAAAACTCTGTTAAAATATCGGCTTTGGTCTACATTTAAACCGATTACATTTTAGAATATATAGAAACAGTTCTAGGCCAAGGACGGTGGTCCTGTTATAAACAACACGGACTGACAACCTGGGTGTGCCTAGTTCGATTTCAGTTCGTTCCACAGAAATACTTTCACTTAGGATGTTTGCAACCTTTACGGGGTCACTCCCGTAAGTACCCGGTGTATTTCAAAAAATATTTCTGATTCATACGGCATAAATGGATGAATGACGGAAAAGACAAAAGTCCTGTTCTCGTCACTGTGTTAAATGGTAAAAACGTACATTGCTTGTATATCTCTGATGATTTGGGATATCGGGCTCATTCGGTCAGCGAGTATGCACTCACATGTCATTTCAACGTGGTAACCAGAAGCGGATGTGGAGTCACATGGCTCAAGTAAGAGAGGTAAGTGAAAGAACGTGACAGTCTGTTGAAAATCTCGGGGCGAAGTACCTAGTTAAACAATTACAAGATGCCCCAATTTTCTGTAGCTCGAGATGCCCCCACTTTGTCGCTGACAGAAGAGAAATTAACGGTCCTTTCTTCAAATTGATGGTTCTTTTCGATTCTTTTGCTTTTGTGAAACATTAATTGCAGATGCCCTGACGATGGGAAGAGGTGGTCAACACGGGATATGACATAATTGTGTCGTTATTGTTTGTGATTCCATTGATAACAACCAATTTATTTTATCTGCTTATTAGTTTAGAGATATGTAGACCTCCCATCGGAAGGGAAGTAATATGACGATCGTAAAGATTCGCTGATTGGCCCATACTGTAGACAATGAAGTCCCCCATGTTATATGATATTGACTGATCAGGGTTGAAATTCTTACGGGATTTCTCACTTCCGGTATTTTTTCTAAATTTGATGTATGCATCTGATGATCGGATTTATCATATAAATACTTTTTTGAGTTATCAACGTTTCCGTGGCATACCTTCAAAAAATCTTCATACAATATCGAGAAGTAAGCACCAGATACGAATGTTATTCATCCATATGTTTTTAAGCACTATACCAATTGAGTTATTCTCTTGTTATATATTCCGCTAGAACTTTAGAGCGAGAGTGTGATATTCCTCCAGTTATAATAAGTGTATGGCCTTACATAGTGTAATGTAAAACTAAATTTAACAAAACACCTATAACTTAGGAAATAGAGTACACCAGAGTTAATCTCTGTTTAGAAATCTGAACGGCTTTCATAATTGTCATAGTATTGTAGTTATAATTAACTAGATGACCACTTTTTCGATTTGTTAATGAACATTTATCTACACAAGGCATTCAGCTCTCTTATGTAAGGAGCTAAAAAATACTACTTCAAGGTGAAACACCGATAAGTTTTAGATGGACATATTCCGACCCAGAAAATCGCAATTCTTTCCCCTTTGTCAGAAACTTCCGTTTATGGGATGTGAAGAGTAAATTACGAAATAAGGGAAGCAAGAGTTTTGAGGCTGCGTAAAGTAAACCAAGGTCCACTTTCGACTCTATCAAACTTACGACTTCGGTCAACGTTTGTCTATTTTGTATTCGTGTATACATCTGTTCTTGCCCGATTTTAAAGGTGAATATAAAGACATTTAAGAACTACATGAAAACAGAGAATAATGTTACTCTCTGTTTTCAATTTAACGAAAATTTAAAGGATTTCAACAATAAACTTCGAAAACATTGGTTACAGAAAAAAATAAACACAGTGTTTTACTATCTGAAACAGTTGATGCTGAAGGAAACTATATTCCATGAAAAATGCCAGTATACTGAAATCATATGCCCTTAATAGGGTTAAGATAAAAATTCCTATACACTAAATGTACAAAAGCAAGGAAATTCCCAAATTTTTACACTTTTATTGTAATTAAGGGTGTGACTACATATCAACCAAACGATTTTATTGTCACATCACTACAGTATAAATCTCTATGAATGAGTGAGTGAAGTGTGTGAGGTGCGCTGAAGAAAAATTCCTACCAGTAAAATACATACCCCTGTTGTGCTCGCATACCCTTAATGACAATAAAAGTGTAAAAATTTGGGAATGTCCTTGCTTTTGTACATTTAGTGTATATGATTTTTTATCTTAACCCTATTAAGGGCATATGATTTCAGTATACTGGCATTTTTCATAGAATGTCACTACTTTTGTACAGGCTATGTCTAAATACAATAGTCATTTTAAAGTTTGTTTTCAATTTTCTGGAAAACTAAGGTATATGGTAAACTGAAATTAAAATGCCATCAACTAGCCTATAGAACATATATATCTGCCAAAAATCCTCTGAATCCATCAAATAGTTGATGAGATACAGGGTGGCACATACGTACGTACACACAGATAACATGATTTCAAGATTGAACTTTCTGGGGAGCTTAGCTGCCTTGACTAATGATGCTGAAATTCTACACACTTATAGAACCTATCAAATAAAAATTTTGTGCAAAGTTTTAACTAATTTGGTTTATTTGTTTTTGAGTTATGATTGATCAAAGAAATGAGATTTCCAGCATAGGCCATTCGTATGGTCTATTAAGGGATAGAGCGCTTTCGTGCCTCATTGATTTAGGTCATATACACAAAACACTTGTTGCTACGATTTCTGACCAAGCAGATCACTGTTTAAAGGTTGATTCACTATTTACCTCATGTACTTCTTTACGTCATCCTCTTACTCTCCTCTTACAAAACAACCAAACCAAACACAATTAATTAATTAATATTTGAAGAGATAAAGAACTTGAGGTATAAAATAGTGACCAAACTGACTGGATTCGGCATTGAATAATCCTAAAACGGTTGATATGCTGTAAAAGAAGACCAACCAAACCAACCACCCTGAATAAATATTTCTGATATAAAGAAATTGAAGCATAAACTCTTTTACTAAAAGGACTTGTTTCGGCATTAAATGACCTAAATAGGGTTGATATGTCGCAAAACAAAATCAACCAAACCAAACCAAACACCATGAATAAATATGTAAGAACTTGAAGAATAAACACTGTTAGACTAATGACCCGATTTAGCATTAAATAACCTAAATAGGGTTGATATGTCGCAAAACAAAATCAACCAAACCAAACAAAACACCATGAATAAATATGTAAGAACTTGAAGTATAAACACTGTTAGACCAATGACCTGATTTAGCATTAAATCATTTGAAAATGTTGATGTGCTTTAAAGCATAACAACAAAACCTAACTTCATGAATTCATACTTGAAGATATAATGAGCTTGCAGGATAAACATTTTCTACTAAAATGAGAGGATTCAGCATTAAATAACCCGAAAAGGCTTGATGTGCCGTAAAACACAAACAACCAAACCAAACACCAGGAATACATATTTGAAGAGATAATGCATTTGAAGCATAACAAAATTTACCAAAATGACCGTAAAGGGTTGATATACCGTAAAACAAAGCAACCAACCAACCAACCTACTCTCTTCTTACAACCTCCGGCTTTAAACACCCTCTTTCACCATCTAATTTATTAAATCTACAAATAAGCATGCATACAATATTGTCTGAATGGTAATCCTATACAGATTACTTCAATATTTTATAAAGTTAGACATGTTTCTATGTTTGTATATTGTATGCACGAGTTCTACTCCTAAATCAATTAACCGATGGTTATGCATTTGGGAACAAAGCTGTTACAAGTTAATGGTCAAAATCTGGGCTATATGTTCTTCATTAGATAGTTATACAAAAGGGATATATGGGGTAGAAGCCCTTTCGTTAAAATTCAAATATCTCCGTATATTGTAGAAATTAATTCATAGACTAAAGTTTATGAATATTCCACAAATTTTAGTTACTTTGGCGTATTTTAGAGGGTTTTAGGAAACATAATAAGGATTATAGAAAAAAACTTTAGTTCTTGCATGCTAGTGTATAAGATTTCAGTGTCAGCTCTTTCTAAACATGTTCATTCTGGTTGAAATCTGGAGATAGACATTTTCAATTTAGAACGTCTATTATAACGTAAGCATATTTTTATAATCTAAGCAGTATCCCGAAGATCGTTGTATTGTTGAAAGGCTTAAACTTGTTTCAAGTCTAGCGAATGTGAACTTTCACATGCATTTCTCTTCAAAATAAAATATGTTCCATTGAATATATTCTATTATCTGTAAGTTCTAATCTCCTTGATCATTGAAAATCAATTAAAATTAATGATTGATCCACATCTAAATTTTACTGTTAGGATATTATTCTTTGGCGAATATTCAGTACACTTCATTTCTCTTGACCTTTCTCCACAGCATTTCGTTCAAGATAATACATTTTCTTTTCCCCAAAATGCTTCAAAGTTTGATACAATATATGTTTCAAAAATCCAGGCATGAACGTGTCTTCGCTCCAGAAATACTTTTCTTTGAAATCTTCGGAAAGGTGTCATATCGACGAAACGAACGACTAATGTAAAGAAAAGAAAATAAATCAATTTGGCTTTTAACTTGCAATTTAGGAATTGTTTTTTTTGTTTTTAGCATGCATGATTTGACTTATTTATAAAACAATAATGTGAGAGTAAGAGAAGCAAAGAGCCAGATACATAGGTAGATAGAGAGGGGGAGAAAGAAACAGAGAGTCTACAGATGACGATTAGAACGGAAGTGACGCCGCCTTTACTGACATAGCGTTGCCACGAACGATAGCCAGGGAGATGCGTTGGAACAATCAGGCTGACTCACGGGGCTCGTGCCTAGACGTTGAAATCCTCCGTCCAATGCCCTGAAAAAATCTGACAGTCTCGGGGCCAAGCACATCCGACGTTTCCACTGAAAATGGTGGGAAGACGAAACGGTCAGTAAGCGAGTTGTATTTTCCGACTAATTGTATTTGCACTCACTATTATTACCATAACTTCTAATTCCACCATTAATTTCGTAATCTGCTTTGTGTCATACATCAAACAACCAAATTGCTGCGATCATTACAGAAATCCTAAACTCCATAAATAGTTATCCATACTCTGTTGCGTGTGGTGTTTCTTTGTATACTCTTAATTGTGATCCTTCAAGGCAGTCCTGTTATCAAAGTTCGTTATTCATACTTTCAAAAGTACTAACTTGAGAAAAAACTGATGGAAAAAATATATTTATTCTTCATCTTCGTTCCAAATAACTTTAATTTGGGGAAGAGAAATGAAGACTGATTATCAATTGTTCTTCATTTCTCTCATCCTGTAATCAAAGCTCCTTATATGTACTTTCAAAAGTACTTACTTGAGGTAAAACTGATGGAAGACTAAGGACATTTTTACATCTTAATCTTCGTTCAACGTAACTAGCATTTTGAGGAAAACAGAGAAAAACCGATCATCACTGTGTAATCATTCCTTTTATTATGTACTCAAAGCTCCTTATATATACGTTCAAACGTACTAACACGAGATAAAACTGATGGAAAGCAAATGATATTTATTCGTCTTGATCTTGTTCCATGCAACTGACATTTAGTGGAAGAACGATGGACAGTCGATCATCAATGTTTAATCATTCCTGTTACTATGTAATGAAAGCCTTTCATATATACTTTCAAAAATACTAACTCGGGACAAAACTGATGGAAGACAAAGAATATTTATTCATCTTGATATTCGTTCTATTTACCTGACATTTAGTGAAATACCGATAAAGATAAATAATAACCGTTTTATCATTTCTGTTAAACTGTAATAAAAAAAATCCTTAGATACACTTTCAAAAGTACTTACTCGAGATTAAACTGATGGAAGACAAAATATATTTATCCATCTTGATCTTCGTTCAACGTTACTGACCTTGGGCTGAAAACAGAAAAATATCGATAACAACTGTTAATCATTTTTTTACACTGTAATCAGAACAATATATATATATATATATATATATATATATATATATATATATATATATATATATATATATATATATATACTACAAAACACTTACTTGTGATGACATTGATATAAGTCAAAAAATATTAATTCTACTTGATCTTCATACCACGTAACTCGCATTCGCAGGAAGCCAGAGACATATATAAGCACTGTTTAATCATTCTTGTTACCATGTCATCAAAGCTCTTTATATATACTTTCAAAGGTAAAAATTCGAGAGAAAACGGATATAATACAAAGGGTATTTATTCATCTTGATCTTCGTTACACATCACTGACATTTATAAAGAAAACAGAGAAAGATCGATATCACGTTTTTATCATTCCAGTTATTCAGTAATCAAAACTGCTTATCTTTACTTTAAAATATAGTTACTCAATATAAAACTGATGGAAGGAAAGTGATATTTATTCATCTTGATCTACATTTCACATCACTGACCTTTGGGCAGGAAGACAGAGAAAGATCGATAATCACTATTTAATCATTCATGTAATTCTCACATACCTGGTTAACTCAGATTTAACAAAAAACATACACTACTTGACCTACACGTTCAATGTGAACAGAATGACACGTCTTCCAGTGGCGAAAAATCGTATCAACTAAATTCAATGACTCATTTAACTGACTAGATCTCTTCCTATATCCTAGTCCTATTTTATAAAGGTCAACAACACGTTTATAATTATTTTGTTAATGTTTGGTATTTTTAGAAATAGAACGATAAAATACATTCCTAAAATAAACCGGGAATTTTTTAAAAATACAGTGTCATTCAAATTTTAAACTTTCTATTTATTAGTCGTCATAGGTCTTTTCGGAAGTCAGCTCAACTTGAAGTTACGTAGATCAAGAAAACGTTACATCATATAGGTAGAATTTCTGTAAAAAATAATGCATGAACGGGTTAATTTTATAATTAAATTACTTAACAAGTTGTTAATATAAGTATATGTCATTAAATATCGGCTTTTCGTAGTGTAATAAAATTAAATGTTTTGAATATATATATATATATATATATATATATATATATATATATATATATATATATATATATATATTAATGGCAAGTAGAAAAATATGATATGATACTCCAAACGTATGTTCTCTTCATAATAAAAAGCGATGGGAGAAGAACCCATGCGAATGATTACATCCTCGATTCTATTTCATTCTCCAGAAAAAGATTGATACAAATTATTGTTTTTTCTATTACAAACGTCCAATTAATGTTAAACTTCATAACATTTCGTTAAGATTGGATCGAAGTGTTTTCTACCTTTTCTATTTTTCCTCGTTTATTTCATTTTTTTAATTTCATTTCTTTCTGCTGTATATATATACGTTGCTTTTACGAATTGCGCCCAAATTTATTTCAGAAAAAAGATTATTAGCGTCGCCAAAGCAGTTCATCTAATAAATATTTTTATTTTCAAATGTATAGCTGAACACTGAATTAATATATACTGAATATATATATATATATATATATATATATATATATATATATATATATATATATATGTATATATATATATATACATATATATATATACATATACATATATATATATACGTACATATATAAATTTAAATATACACATATATATATATTTTTATATATTATTATATATGTATATTATATATATATATATATATATATATATATATATATATATATATATATATATATATATATATATATATATATAATCCAGGTAAAGTAAACATCCACAGGACATGTACTCAAAGAATTTCAACCCGGCTTATAAAAAGTGCTCAAGTGCTCAATATCAAATAGAACTTTTATGTATATGATTGTTTCATTCAAACATCCGAAATACGATTTAAGAGAAGAGTCAAATTCTAATTCCCCCTAATGAGACCTCAGCTTTTCACAGCTGTGTATCGATTACATCGACATGCCAATGTTGCAGATGTTGTACATGTCCGTTTGAATAAAAACAATCATATATATATATATATATATATGTATATATATATATATATATATATATATATATATGCGTGTACGTGTGCGTTTATGTGATGAGTGGAGTACTGTCAAACACGAACAAGTCGAAATAAAGTATGTACTACATTAGAGCATGGCATTAATTATGAAGATGTTAACTTCTTTTATGTCAGATAAAGCCTTCCAAAAAGATATACTTCTTAAATCGCAGCGCCTGATATGTAATCCTATTGTATAATCAGTAACTTCTCAGAACTCTCATTAAAAATTACCATCGGAAATATGTTGCTGACAGAATTCTAACAGTAATCAGTCCGACAAATAATTTCATGCGGTCAGTCTGAGGTATGGTTTTTATCATTACTAAGAGGTTCACCTTCCTAGCTCTTACCTTTTTCCAGTGGCACCTCCACCGGGGAATGCTAATGGGGCTTCTCATGCATTTTTGTCGGCTTAGTACGCTGGCCTCTCAAAATCACACCTTACGTTGTGTCTAACCTCGTGGCAAAACGGTAAATAACAAGTTACCTCTACCAAGTATGCAATGCGTTTACATGCATTGCTTTATTTTCACATCCGTTGACGGGACTGGGATTTTACGTAGCCGAATCCAATTTAAGAGGTACCGAAAGCACTTGCGCTTTACAACGTCAAACCTCCATTTCATGTTACCGAACTTAGATTAGTAGGATCCAAGTCAGTATTTGTTTAACTACTAATTACTCACCGCTTATCAAGGCCACATGCCCACTTGAGATTAGAATTAATGAGTTTATCATATAGACAGCGAGACAACCTCGTGATGATTGGTAAGTATAGTTTAAACTGGTAAGAATATGATTACTTAAGAGGACGATTCAAAAAGAACTTGTTAACATTAGACCTGAAATCGGCCATATTTGAGTCAGCTGGAGAGCACCCCTGAAGTATTGTATTCCACAGACGAGTAGTTCTTGGAAATAAACTTTGCTCATGGAAGTTTAATTTAGTCGTAGGTACATAGGAGAGGAAAGGAAAATTATTTAGAGTTGTTGTAGCTACACGAGTTAGGGTTGTGAAAGGAAAGAAACCATATATTCGCGATGAGTGCAGAATCATAGATTGGGACTCAGTCAAACAGCTACAATTAAAATAACGATTGAATTGAACACGAGTAACCACTTTTCTTCTGTGAGAAAGACGTTGTAGTGAAGAGAAGAGGGCATCTTATACTAGATTTCAAATTTGGTTACGTAAATAAAGGTTCGTGTGGGTATCGATCGTTTGATACAACCATTCATATTTCTGGCCCAGTTTGTGGAGTTAAATGTACAAGTTGTAAACAATACGTGAACACAATAATTCACAAATACATCATCATGATATTAAACACAAACTTTTCACAATGTCGGTCAACTCAAAATTTTAACTAATGCGTTTAACTCAATATTTTAAAGAACAAAAATTCGACTTCGAAATCCAGTGGACGATTATCTCATGGCTTCCTTAAAACCGCTTTCCAACATAAGACACGTCGCTGGTTTATCTCTACTACATCGTTTTGTGCTATGGAAGCTCCTCGTCTGAGCTCTAATCTCTTCTTCCTTCGTGTAAGATATTCACAGCAAGAAATCGTACTCTTACAACAATAGAAAAATATGTTCTTTTCCTCGATAATCCCACTAGCTTCAGGGAAAATGCCAATGAAGAGGCCTTATTTGCAAGGATTTCCTGTAGTTGTATTGAAATCGAATGTCAACAACTATTTGTCTTAAATTGCCCAATAAGTAATCAAACTTAGTCCATCCCGTTGTTGAATTTACTACTTCCATAGTGTTCTTCATTTTTCGACCATACTTCTATATAATCGACTCTTACTCCTGAGTGTTTGTTGGCCTAAATTAGGGGTGAACAAATAGTAAAATCAAATACAGTAAAATAATAAATAAGCACATATTTTGACCATGACATAAAACTTTTAAGCAATACATAAATACAAACTTTCAATTAATATATTAAACCCAAACATTTAACGAATAAATGAAACTCATAATTTAACAAATACATTAAACTCAAACTCTAAATAAAGAGATTACACTCAGACTTTTTACAAATATAATAAACCTGCACTGTTAACCAATACATTAAACTCAAATCTCTAGCCAATATATTAATTTAACACTTTTGGCCAAGACATAAATTTAAATCTTTTAACCAATACATTAATTTAAAACCTGTAACACATTACATTAATTGAAAACTTTAACCAATACATTAATTTAACACTTTTAATGAATACATACATTTAAAACTTTTAACAAATGCATTAATTTAAGACTTTTAACTAACACATTAATTTAACACTTTAAACCAATGCATTAATTTAAAACGTTTAACCAATGCATTAATTTAAAACTTTTAACCAACACATTAATTTAGAACTTTTAACCAACGCATTAATTTAAAACTTTTAACCAATGCATTAATTTAAAACTTTTAACCAATGCATTAAACTCAAACTCATCTGGTGTTTCCATTTGCTACAAATAATGAAGTTTATTAGCTGCAATCTTACTCTGATTAACTAAGAGGTGTGTTCTTGCGAATTATATTTTATTCGAATAATGTTTTACAGTTCGAATTACTTTAATATCGTTTTGCTGTTTATAACCTATCCAGCAGTTAATATTAGTAATTACACCTTTAATCAAAAATATATAGAAAACATTGATGTAATACTTACATGCTATATATTAATTAGTATATATTTAGCAAAATCAAAGGCAACTAGAGAATAAGATAACATGCTATCGTCCGTTGAATCATGACAAATACTACGAGAGGATTGAAAATGGTGGGGAAAACAGACAAAATATAATTACTTAACACCACATTTCAACAAGTATTTATTTACATTAGACTTGAAAATCAGTTGTAGTCAGCTGAGAAGTAGCCCCGATATATTGTTTTTTACAGGTGGGTATTATCGGAAAGAAACTCTGCCCATGGAAGTTCCGTTTCGTTTAAGGTACACAGAAGAAGAATAGATAAGTCTTAGAAATGTTTGTAGCTGGATATTTTTTTTACTGCAGAAGGTTTGTAGAAGGGATCAGAAGTTTGAGCTCCGTCAAACACCTTCCATGAAAATAAGAATAGAGTGGAGAATGACTAGCAGCGTCTAATGCATCGTTTTAAAATAAAGCTCACCAATGAATAAAAATAAAACAACCAGTATGTGATATCGTTAAGTGGAATGTTAGATACTTCGATTCTAAAACCAAATCAATTAATATCTTAATTCTTGAATATGAGAACGTCATATCTGAGGTACAAGAATATATATATATATATATATATATATATATATATATATATATATACATATATACATATATATACATATATATATATACATATATATATATACATATATATATATATATATATACATATATATATATATATATATATATATAAATAAATAAATATATATATATATATATATATATATATATATATATATATATATATATATATATATATATATATATTTATTTATTTATTTATTTTGGTACAGAAAATTAGTACAATATTTTTCTGTGTCAAAATAAATAAATATTACGCTCTTAATTTTTAATTTTTAACTTTAATTCTTAATTCATCGAGCACTCTGCTGGAATTGTTCCTGCTATATTACAAAAAGGTTATATATATATATATATATATATATAGAGAGAGAGAGAAAGAGAGAGAGAGAGAGAGATAAAGAGAAAGATAGATAGATAGATGGATAGATAGATATATGTTTTGTTGTATATTTCGAAAACAACACAAATACGAATTATAAAAATTCAATAAACCAACGGCGTACATCAGCTCTGAAGATTGTATGAGAATAAAATGACAGCAATGAACAATAAAATTATTGATTCTTATCTACATAATAAATACATGATAAATACATTTAATATTCGTATATATGTAATAACCGTCACCCTTATTTTAAAAAAGATAGTGTCCTCCGATCGCCGAAGATGAAATGTAATTTTTTTAAAATGTTATCTGCTGTGTAGAACTAAAATTCACTTTATTGAGATTCCGTAGAATCTGTTCTGTAAAAAGCTGGTACATGAATATCGTTGGGTCTACATTCGCGCCGGACGCGCATAGTATGGAGGTATGGCAAACAGTTTCACAAGTGTTTCGCGATAGACCGCGAACACTAGATATATTCTAAAACTATATTAAATAGAGTTCTTTGATTAATATGCGTCAGTGTCGAACAAAAGTCGTAGAGTAATATCGTTGTGTTTGCGTTCGCGCCGGAAGTCTACAGAATGGAAATATGCCACACACTCTGTGGAATTTCAAAGGGTCCCACAATAAGTTGTAATCTCTATATTCAAAAAAATTATGAGACAACAACGACCGCCTGTTTAAACTTTGTTTTTTTTTTAAATTTCATATTTCAAACATATACAGCCAGTGTCGCTTCTTGTTTAGTACTAGTATGCAGCATTACCCCGTGTTGTGACGTCACCGACTTGCGACAACTAATAGTTACGTTGCACTTACATATTTTGTGGAATATGAACAACTGACAGTTAGACCGTGAAAAAGAGACAGGGAGAGCGAAGAACAAAGGGAGAGCGAAAGAGAAAGGGAGAGAGACAGAGAAACAGAGAAACACAAAGAAAGGTAATATTATTGAAACAATGTATATTATATGTATATTTGCCAAGTAAATATATATTTTATGTATATATGTATACTGTGTACGTATTTTGGATGTTTGGTTTGGTTTGTTTCGTTTGGGGTTTATTTAATGCCGAATAAAGCTGGCAAATATAATTCTATGGGTAGGATAATAATTCATATTCCTAGAATACATTGCTCTCAGGATACATTGATCTCGGTATACATTACACTACTTTTGGAAAACATTGCACTACTCTTCGAAACATTGCATCATTCTTGGAAAACATTGTATTTTTCTTGGAAAACCTTACTCTTAGAAGGGCATTTCACAGAAAGTACCATCATAACTAGAAAAGGGAAAACGGAGCACTCAAAGAAAGCAGCCCACCAGTGACACTACTTCCAGAATCCATTGCTCTTAGAAAACATCACTTGTAGAAGTATATTTTAGAGTGAAGATGGGCAAAATAATCATATAAAACATTTATATTTATATTAGAAAACATTACTGCTATAAAACATTACTTTGGTCCCTCTCTTTGGGTTCGGTCCCCCTAATTCGGTTCGGTCCCTCTCTTTGAGTTCGCTACCCCTCTTTGGGTTCAGTCCCTCCCTTTGGGTTCGGTACCCCTAATTCGGATCGGTCCCTCTCTTTGGGTTCGGTACCCCTCTTTCGGGTCGGTCCCTCTCTTTGGGTTCGGTCCCTCTCTTTGGGTTAGGTTCCCCTCTTTCGGTTCGGTCCCCCACTTTCGGTTCGGTCTCTCTCTTTGGGTTCGGTCCCTCTCTTTGGGTTCGGTCCCCCTAATTCGGATCGGTCCCTCTCTTTGGGTTCAGTACCCCTCTTAGGGTTCGGTCCCTCTCTTTGGGTTTGGTCCCCGTCGTTCGGTTCGGTCCCTAATTTTCGGTTCTGTCCCCCACTTTCGGTTCGGTCCCTCTCTTTGGGTTCGGTTCCCCTAATTCGGTTCGGTCCTGCTCTTTGGGTTCGGTCCCTCTCTTTGGATTCGGTCCCCTAATTCGGTTTGGTCCTCCTAATTCGGTTCGGTCCAGCTCTTTCGGTTCGGTCCCTCTGTTTGGGTTCGGTCCCCCTAATTCGATTCGATCCACCTCATTACTTTTAGTAGTAATGTTTACATAGAGAATGGGAAGATTACTCTCTGAAAACATTACTCTTTGAAGAGATTACTCTTAGAAAATACTACTCTTTTGAATTCGTAATCTTCTTTGTTCTCAACACGAGTGACCCTCAGTCAACGCCTTCTCATTATCTATTGGGGAAGAAAATAAATAAAATAATTAAGGTTCTATCTTTAAAAAAAAATAGATAAAATAGTGATGAACTAATAGATACTAGAGTATACCGTGACCAGCCGATTGATAGGATCGGGTCTCTCTGATCTTCCGTCTCGCCGAAGTAAGGACCGAAGTCCTAAGACATCACGGGTCGCCAATTTACTTACTGGTGGGAGGTCACTAATGAATTCCCCAGCTCATGGGATCGGCTATCTCATACAATTGTATCCGAGCTTATCAATCATTAAAGCAAATTATCACTGTATGATACTATTCATGATCTAATATATACAAATTGAGTCCGATTAATTTTTTATTTCTTAAATTTACTTATATATTATACGAGTAGATATGATTGTTAAATTTCGACAGAATTAATCAAAATGTAGTTTTAATGAATTGATATGACGGTAGAAGTTGATATATATATATATATATATATATATATATATATATATATATATATATATATATCCGCTGTATTTAGATATACGTACAACTGAATTTCTTCTGTATCACGTGATAATGTCCGATAACCGCAAGGATAGAGCGAAAGCGTACAGTCTTACTTGACTCTGTTTACCGGGTTCGTGCCCTGTGTCCGTCCGAAACGCCTAGGTATATAAGTATAAATAATTTAATAGTTCTTTGTAAATATTACCAGGAAACCCCTATAAGAGATTAAAGTTGAGCACTGTTGGAAGTATTGAAAACAGGCTGTCACATATAAGCAACTTTCGATAACGTTCGTCGAACACTCTAGATAGTTATATGTTTACTATCCGTTGTATTATAGCATGAATAAAACTGAATTGACCTGTATCACGTAATAATGTCTGACTGGCGCAGGGATAGAGCGAAAGCGGGCAGTCTTAGTTGATTCTGTTAACCGGGTTCGCGGCCTGTGACCGTCTCAAATTGCCACTTCCTACACCAATAGGAGCGTAAGCTCGAAACGCTGGCGTATGTAGTTATAAATAGTTTAATATACCATTTGTAAATATTATATATATATATATATATATATATATATATATATATATATATATATATATATATATATATATATAGGGCAAATAAGCTCTACAGACGCATCCATGTTTCATTCCCGCAGGGAATTCTCTTTAGCTTCAATCTAGTGATTTCTTGCAGAAATAGAACTGTGAAGTCTTTATGTAGCTTATTCGTTATTGATATATTTTCATACTATATATATATATATATATATATCTATATATATATATAGTCAATGAAAATTGATTATACCTGCAAATGGAAGCAAATCGATATCTTCAGTTGTTCAAAACAAGGAGCAATTTAGTTAATAAAAAACATCTAATCAAATTTCATTGACTTAGCATATTTTTGCTCTATCCAGTATATTGAGCTTTCCTTATTTCACAATAGGTCCAATTCTCTAAAAGTTTTCCTTTTAGTTATAATCTCTCTCTCTCTCTCTCTCTCTCTCTCTCTCTATATATATATATATATATATATATATATATATATATATATATATATATATATATATATATATATGAATAATTATAATAATACAGTTAAAACATCTACAGGATAGTAATCAAAATAATTTCAACCGAGTTTATAAAAAGGGCTCGATATCAAATAGAGCTTTTATGTATGATTATTTTAATTTATATTTATTTTTATATACATAGTCATGCACAACATCTGAGACACTAGCATATCGATGTTATCGATCAACAGCTATTATAAACTAAGATTTCATCAGGCAGAGTTAGAATTCGATCTTAACCTTAGATCATATTTGGAAAGAACGAAATATGACCTAAAGGTAAGATCACTTTCAAACTCTACCTGATGAGATCTCAGTTTATTTTATAGCTGTTGATCGATAACATCGACATGCCACTGTCGCAGATTAAGTACATGTCTATGTAAATAAAAATAATCATATATATATATATATATATATATATATATATATATATATATATATATGTGGGAGTGTGTGTGTGTGTGTCCGTTTTAAAAATATAGACATGTGCGTCCATTAAATGTATTCAGAGTACGCTCACGGCGGAGATGGGAATTTCATAAAAACTCCAAATTTAAATGACAATATGGAGCAAACTTTAGTAAATAACAATTATTTAAGAGTTCATTCAAAATATAAGTTCTAGCGTGTAAAACCTATCAGAGTGTCTGTATTTGTAATTGTTATTAACATAGATATATAACAAAGATATTAATATAAAATTACATCAGTATTTGTTTTTTTATGAATTAATTATAACTATAATTTCTAAAGAAAAGGAAAACACCAAACATTGTCTGTTGATGATACCGTGGAAGATTTCCTTTTGCATTTATATATATATATATATATATATATATATATATATATATATATATATATATATATATATATAAAGAAGAGGACTAAAAGCGAACTTTTAGGAAAGCTAACACCTATTGTGAAAAGTATACAGCTCAATATAGTAGATAGATAGATAGATAGATAGATAGATAGATAGATAGATAGATAGATAGATAGATAGATAGATAGATAGAAGTATGAAAAGGAATTTCTCCGCTGGACTTTTTGACACCAGATTTTTTACAATCGGACACTTACTTGCATTCGAGCAGGTTTTTGCCTTGTGTTTTTCCCCCACAATCTTTGTTTTACTTTTTCAGATTTTAAATCTTGGCTCTTCGCCAACTTCTCTATCCTAGCAATTTCCTCTGATCATAAGATTTTGATCTTTGAAAAGCATGGCTTAAGGAAAAAATTAATTAAATTAATGGCTTTTTTGCGGAATATACCTTGCATTGAGCAACTGAATTGAGAAAAAATCTGCCTCCGTCGCTTTTCTCATTTCTTTTTCATCCTTCAATCTATATATATATATATATATATATATATATATATATATATATAGAGAGAGAGAGAGAGAGAGAGAGAGAGAGATAGAGAGAGAGAGAAAGACAGAGAGCGCGAAAGAGATCCAACCACATATATGTGTTATGATGTATATCTCAAACATAGATATACATAAGAAAATTAAATATATTTATGTGCGTATTTTCTTATATTTGTCTACCATAAACAAAGTTAAATTCATCATACACTAAATACCATATATATTTCCCTAAATAAACGATATTCTAGTTATTCTCCGTTTTTCAGCTTCACTCTTTAAAAAGCCTACGCAAGACTTTAGGCGAAACGTTGAGATGAATTCTTGAATTTCCGGTCTTACCCTTGTCCAACTTTAACTGATACAGTCAGCTTTATTTTATCCTATACTATATCAAACGCATATATACACATGACAATTGCAAATTTGTGCTACTGGTTTGGAGATATGGAGAAACCATAAAAGTTATTTGGGGCATATGTAACTATTAAATTCTGATGTTCAATCATATATTTGGGCAAAATGGAGAATATAAATATTCGCACAAGCTTTCCTAGACGTTTATGTGCATAGCAATATTTGATCTTATTTTGAATAGCTATGGATGTGCTGAAGCATCGGCGAACCGTGATTGGCGCTACCTCATGAATACACTTAATGAGACAAACGGTTCCCTACACACTTTTATTTTCAAGGCTCAGTCATTTATAGTTATGTTATTTGGGTCATCCATAACCATGAAAAGATGACCTTCGTAAAGAAATTCAAGTTTGATCTTGACAGGATCAAACTTGAACGTTCGTATTGAACATTGCATATAAATGAATATATGTATTTCCATACAAAATACTACACAAGCAGGTATATTCCTAAATACATATAACATTTATTGAAATACCCAATGAATGTTTTCATGGGATAAATAAGGCTTAAATAAGAATAACAAAAGAAAACAACATAAATGCTTTTCAGTCTTTGTATGATTTTGGCAATAAAAGAAATGTCACTTATTCGAATGGGAAAGCGTCTCTTTTTTACTTTACATTTAACTCCTCCTTTTTTTGTTTTCGCTGTACGATTGTTTGTGTCGCTTCATCTCAGAAATGTTATTTGTGCTTTCATGTTGATGTTGTAATTTAAAATTCTCTCATAGTAGAATCTTCTGGTTTTGGGGGATTTATTCCGCTGAGTCACTATCTCCGGAATATTCGGCGCTTATCGTTTGACGTCAGTGACGTCAGTGGGTCTTCGGCCTCACATATATTTATTTCGTATCGTCGACTTAAGCTTTGTTTATGTTCCGCCGGGAATCAACCGGTTCAACATGTATTTTCATATCGTTGCTTTATGCTTTCAATGATCAGGCTCTCTTCTTTCATTTAGGGAAGAGCGAGTAATTTTTACATCTTTTTTGGTGGGGTTAATTTTAGGAATTAACGACTTTCGTTTTTTCCTGATTTTGGCGTCTTCATTTATACGTTATTTTTTATTTTTTATTTTTTATTCTGTCTATTTCAGACGCTGTTTATTCCGTAATTGTAAATGCTAACGCGTATTTTTTTAAAATTTAGTTTACGTTGCTGTTTATTATACGGGAATGAGCATGTTTACACAACGTGGGATCGATTACCTTCTTTGTGTCTGTGCGTTCGCTCTTGTTTTGTTTTGTTTTTGAACTATTGACGTTTCTTTTTTAACAATTTATTGATGTTTTCTAACGTGCGCTCATATGTCACAGGGTTCTTTTAAATTTAGGATTTAAAATTTCTCATTCAGACATAATCTACAAGGGTCGTCTACATTTCTACATCTACTAGTCTGTCGTATTATTTTCTCATTACATTATTTGTGAGCGTATGTTTCCTTTGCGCTCTTGATAATGGTTTTAATTCTTTGTTTCGAAATATGCTGTTTTGGTTGGAATATCTGGTTTTAAAATATAAAAAGGTCATACCCACGTAGCACTTCTTTTTATTCTGTCTTGGTAAATAATACTTTTGGTTTGGCATTTATTTTATAGTGGACAAAGTGTACGAGTTATGCAGTTACAGATTTTCTCTTCATTACTAACATTTTCATTTCTATTTGGGTGATTGCAATTAGTGTCTTGGTTGTTACTATTTGTTGTGCTTATATTTTTGTTTTTCTCAGTGTTATTTTCGCTATATTGACCACTGTTTATATACTTTGTTATTTTTTCCTTAATAATACCCAAACAACAATAACACAATCTTAAAAGAGAACCTTTAAGTATTTTGTTATTGTGTGCCTTAATTATAATTTCTGTAGCTGTAGGAAATTTTTAGGTTATTTTTATTGAACATTTTATGCAGGAGATAGGTTATGGAGAAGTGTTTTTCAATGAGATTTAAGAATGTCTTGCCCAGTTTAGATTTAGCATCTGATTATTGGGTGGTGCATACCAGATTATATTTCTTTTTCTTTTATTTTAAATTTTATTATAATATTTGGTGTTGTTTACTTGTATTTAATTTCGATGTTATGGTAACCACTATTGTTTAGATATGTATTGTAAATGTTGCTTGATTTTTTAAATACAATTTTGTTGTTAGAGTTATTGAAAAGCCTTCGTTCGATAGAATTCGGAATCTGTTTTATGATTGATGGGAGGTGATTGGACTTTGGGATTATGTTTATTGGATAAGCGTGATCTTTTAAATATAGCTCGAAAGTATTTTTTTTATTAAAGTTGAAAGTGCCATCTAAAAAGTGAGTTATTTTTATGTTAGGCAGTACTTCTAATCTTAGGCCTAATTTTGTTCAGTTTTATATGTATAATTTTCATGAAGTTTTCTCCCTTGACCTTGTTGGAATCTCTTATTATAGCTAATCCATCATCTCTATAGAGGCTGATAACTGTATAATAAAATATCTGTGTAAGTGTATATAAAATATATATCTCCACAACATCTCATGCTTACACAGGGTCAAGGACACTAATGGCCAAACTAAAGGAGTTTGTCATATTTGTTTTAATCTATTGATCACTATTATTGATTAACACTGATCTTCTACATTTTTTAATGTGGATTTCATCTTTGGATATATCAGTATATATCTCAGCAAACTCTTGGGCGATATTAAAGGGTTCTTCGGATATGGATGGATAGGAATTCACTATGTCAAATTGTATGGAGGTAGATTTTATTTACGATATTATTAAACCAAGTGATTGCTTCGGCAGTACTCTCTCATTTGTATAATTATATGTCTTTTTTATTTGTTTGTTAATTCTAGATAGAAATGTTTTACTAATTCTTCCTATTTCTGGTTATGGCGGAAATATAAAGCGAGTGCTAGGGTTATTAGCAAATTTACTTACGTGGTATTTAAATAAGATATGTGCTTCCTTGGGTTTTAGTTTACTGTTTACTTTGAACATGTTTTATATCTATGTAGTTACGTTCACTTGTATCTAGTTTTATCCGCTTTTACAAAGATTTTGTATGATGTTGTTATGTTTCTAACGAGGTTGTGTAATTGTTTTTGGAAATTGTTATGTTGTTTGTAAAATTCCAATTTTTAAAATTATATTCAAAAATTAATTTTCAAAGCTAATCATGAGATCTATAGGTTTTCGTGTTTTAGGCTTTTGAATTTTGTATCTAGGTGTTTATGTTTATTATTAGGGAAGAAGTGTGCTCGTCATCACATTCAGCGTATTTTTTCGTCCGTTTTCTTATTAATTTAATAATGAATCCATGGTTACAAGGTGTTGAGATATTCTTAACTGATGTTTCTAAGTTAACTTTTTCCATATTATTTTTCACTGGTGAAATAAATTCTGATGAAAGTGCTAAACTATTGGAGGAGCTAAATGTTATTATTTTACGTGCACACATAAAATGTTATGAGGAGATATAAGTTTTTATGTATCAATTTTCAATATTTACTTCAACAGAGCTCGATATGTGAGTAGAGCTAGGTAGTAAGTTATGAAAATATATGTATGGCAGTTAAGCTACACAGAGGTTTCTGCATTTCTTCCCCGGAGGAAATCGTCATATATTTATCAGGTTAGGTATATATATATATATATATATATATATATATATATATATATATATATATATATATATATATACGAGGAAATCTCCTTAG
This sequence comes from Sepiola atlantica, assembly GCA_963556195.1. Taxonomy (NCBI): domain Eukaryota; kingdom Metazoa; phylum Mollusca; class Cephalopoda; order Sepiida; family Sepiolidae; genus Sepiola; species Sepiola atlantica. The sequence continues at coordinate 32,603,394 of OY744528.1, forward strand.
CTTATGAACAGATCATTATAAATGTTGGCATATATATATATATATATTTTTAATGCGTACATTATATTTTTGTAAATGAAAACTTTTAGGGGTTGCATGTATATATATTTTTTGAAATTATTTTTTATCAACCGACCATTATGAATTTTTGAATACCTATTCTCGGTAACACAGTGAGTAACATGGGCACATAATTTTTTGTATACGTTACAATTTAAGGGGTGGGCCAGTCAAATCCGAACTCGCCCAAAATAACGTTTAATATTCTAAACTACTGAACGGATTATTCTGATTATTTTTATATACATTCTAGAAAATAGAGTGATTAACATGAGCACATAATTTTTTTTAAGCGGTGCTGATATATTGTTATTTTTTTATTATTTTCTTATAAACACATTATTATATATTTTTTAATATATATTCTCGAAACCAAAGTCAGCATATCATTATATGAACAGTTTACCATTTACAATTTGCGCCCAACACAACTCGCACCCGCCTTTTCCCAAAATAACTTTAAATATATATATATATATATATATATATATATATATATATATATATATATATATATATATATATATATATATATATATATATATGTATGTATATATATATATGTATTTATATATATAAATATGTATGGAAACGAATTGCTCTATATCAAATTGTGAGTATCATTAAGTAATACATTTTTAAAAGGTAGGCCCTTGCGTTAGCGTCATTAATAAGTGTGTGCTTGGTACTATCCTAAACTATTTAAATTATCAATATGAATTATGGAGTATATATTCTAGGAGAAAAAGTGAGTAATTAAAGTGAATTACTTCTTTTGTGTGTACAATTTACTATTCATGGAGGGTGCAACTGAAACCATAAATACCCCTCCCAAAGAAATAAAAACATAAAAATGTAAAAGTAATAATGTATTTATTAGTTTCTAGTATATATATATATATATATATACATATATATATATATATATATATAAATATATATATATATATATATATATATATATATTTGTGTAAAATATTTAGATTACTCGAATAAACACGCCTCATATACTCAAAACAAAAGGATTGGAAAAAACAATTTCAAATACATTCTATTGTTAATGTGTCGTGTTTTAAACGAATAAAAGAAACCAACTCTAAACAATGCTATTAAGTTTCATTATTCTTCCATTGAAAGATTCTTAGAATCAGATTTTTCTGCAAAAGTTCGAGGAAGATCAAAAAGATCTGGTAAACGTTTAATGTTAGTCGGTTATCGCCGATTTTTGTCTATTTAGGGGGGCGGGCGGGCATTTCCGTTTGAACCTCTTTGATATTTTATACAGAACTACTCATTAGTTACACTGTTATTTTTTCATATTTCTTAGAAAAAATATATCCATATATTTATGTAACAGGATAAAAAAAATCAGATATGCAAAGTTCAGATTCTGTTGTTTATAGTTTTCTCATTTAGATTATTCTGACTACTAATTTGTTTCTAGATCTTGTTCTCACAACGTTTCTATTTCCGGCAAATGACTAACGCGCAACATCTAACAACCCCGCAGAAAACTTGTGTTGTATTAAACTTATCATAATTACATAATCCTTGACACTAGGTATTGTTTCCGCCGTAAATAACCCAAACATGAGTGGGAATAACTAAAAAATATGTTTATTCTTTAACCTACTATACTTTGTTAATTTAAGTTAACCTCTTAAACGATGAAAATAGGAATTTTACGCAGAGATGAGTTAAGAAAATTGAAATGGAGCGATAGCATTTCAAGAAAAGAAACAGCAATCATCTATGTTGATTGGATACTTTTTTATTATAGAAGTAATAAAGACTGATATACAAAAGATAAAATACACATACAGCCATACCCATAGGGCTACAAGGAATACACCAAGACCGTTCATAGTAGATAACTGGAAGAAGTGGGTACCCGGGTTTCGTGTCCGCTGGATGGGGTATATCGAGCTATAAAGAATAACACTGTACGCTGGTCTACTTTTAGAAGTGTTTTCAACATAAACAGACTGCACATATTGTGTGATTGTTTTGCGCAGGATATATATATATATATATATATATATATATATATATATATATGTATATATATATATGTATATATATATATATATGTATATATATATATATATATATATATGTATATATATATATGTATATATATATATATGTATATATACATATATATGTATATATATGTATATATATGTATATATACATATATATGTGTATATATATATATATATATATATATATATATATATATATATACATAAGAGAGAGAGAGAAAGAGAAAGACTAGAGAACTGATATCGTGAATACATTTTGAGCCATGGCGCCGGCTTCTCCCGCCTACTGGTAATAAGCGAATCAGCGCTTTCCTACCTCTGATCTGTTCGTGAGTCAAAACAAAAGATATCGGAAGAGTCTCTCCTCAACATGACGTAACTTCCGACTTTATCTTCTACTCCTACCAATTCAGAGAGTCCTCCTATTCTCTGTGCTTCCGACTGTCTAACCATCATAGGAACAACCGGACTCCAGAAAAAGAATTTCGAAAACTACTTCGTTTATATACCCGGTAAACAAATGTAAAATAAATTCAAATAATTACGCTTAAAGGGACAGTTAGTATCCCAAAATATACCTCGGTGGGAGTCTGTGAAATAGCGTGTAAATGTCTTTCATGCGGTAGGATGCCCCATCTTAAGCAACCACAATATCCTAAGAAAATTGAAAAAAAGGTTGATATTTTGTAAAAACAATCCATTTATATAATGCAACGCAATTTATCAACATCTCTCATTGCTATGTGTGTTTATGTGCATGTTCATTACTGTGTAGTTTAAATTATTAAGTTTTCTTTGTATTATCTATATTCAGTTGGTGTTATCTATATACTGTGGATGTCAGACTTATCCACACGTCTCTCTCTCATATATATATATATATATATATATATATATATATATATATATATATATGAAGAAATAAAAGAAACAATGTTTCAGACAAAATTTAAACATAAAAATGTAACAAAGGATATGCAAATAAACAACTAGCAAAAATAAACTCAAAAACACATATTGAATAGTTCTACCAAAATATTTCGATTGTTAAAATACAATCATCATCAATTGGTAGCAGAACTTTAATTAAAAACAGAAAAGTTTTCAAATTTAAACAAAGAACGCAATTTGGGGAAAAATAGTCACGTGTAATAAACAGTAGAAAGGGAGAAAGAAAGAAATGTTAAAAAAGAAAAAGAAAAAAAGAAAAAATTACTAATCTTCATTCCCACTTTATTAACTTACGGCGTTTCCGATCGGCGTTTATATGCGAACTGCTGATTTTTTTTCTTTCTTCAGCAAAGGTCTTCCATCACAAAGTAGTGGGACCCTATGTGAATTACATGGTTTCTTTTCTGAACCGTCTTTATTGATTACACTTTCAAGATAATGAACCTCTTGGGATGATAAATATTTCAATGGTTCGATAATATAAAGAAACACATTATCTTTATTCTTCCTTAAAATATGTTTTATTACCAGCGTAATATTCTTCAAATAATAAAACGAATATGCCTCTTATTTATTTATTTATTGAAACTTTCAGCAAATTAATTGTGTTTAAACAGAAACATATCTCGATAATCATTTAGAAATTCTTGAAAGCAACATAAAACTGTTTTTTATTATTTATTTATTTTAACGACATATGAGATTTCGACATAAATATGTTATCTTTAATATTTATATTTATGCCGAAATATTCATGTCTGTCGAAAGCTATTTAAATAAATATATAATTCATTAATAAAAAATATTTTTTTTGGGTTTCATAAATTTTTAAAGTGTTATTCAAACACCAAACAATGTTTTGAAGTGTGAATATTTCATTATGATAAAATATAACATTCTTTTTACCGAAGAATAGTATGCGCTAAATGATATTGAAATAAAATAGAACGAATGCTATTTTTTATGTATTTATTTTAAATTGTAGAACTTAAATGCGTATTATCATAATAGCTTTGTAGTGGTGTAAGAGAGACGAGTTATTCGTGATAAGATCTTACGGGTGCGGATGGGGGAAAACAAGTGCTTGAATATCAATCGAGCACCTGTCATGAAAATACCGATAAAGTAGAAGCAGATTAGCAACGGCACATTCATAAGAAACGGGCTGCAAGGAACTTTAACTTTAAACGAACATAACTCTGGGCAATTTTTTTTTAATTTACTTTGTTTTTCTCTGTTTGTCATTAACTTTAGATTTCCATTGTGTTGATCGCGTGACACCTGCTTACTCTACCGTTGATAAAGACTCAGAATCGTCATTGTTTCCAACTCCCAGCCCCAACCTAAATTCTTACAAATGCACATCCACCCACAATTAAGCGTCTTCTTTTTTCACACCTCTCCCATTAATCGCTCTTTCCCGCATCTTTCTTTGACCAATCAATCGAAGACTAGCAGGAGTGACTACGTCACTGTTACCAAGGCAACGGATTGTCTTCATCTGGAAACATAACTATAACATGACACATATAATTTTAATGCGATTTTTCTTTTCTCCTATCAATAATATTAGTAGCATTAGTAATATAATTATTATTACTGCTACTGTTATTAGTATCATAAGGAATAGTATTAGTAATAATATTTGTACTACTATTCGTATTATTACTATGATCATTAGTAATATTGCTATTAGTATTATTAATATTAGTATTACTATTGTTATTATCAGTATTATTACTTTTAATATGAATATTATAATTATTATTATTATTATTAGTAGTAGTAGTAGTAGTAGTAGTAGTAGTAGTAGTAGTAGTATATCTAGCAGAACCCAATGGAAATTCTACGGTGGTTTTACAAAGTTTAGCGTTAATAATAATATTCCTTTTCGAATAATAAATATCTGTCATAGACAATACTATTAAGAAAAAAACATGACGCCTTCTTTTTCCGGAAAAATTACTTGTAATCGTCAGTTAAAAATTATTTGAATAAATAAAACGAATATGTTATTTTCTTCTATTTAAAAATATGTAAAAAATATTTATTCAAAAGTTGTAATGTTTAATCGACGAGGCGACATACTTTCATTTTTTGACAATTAATTGTGAAATGATTATATTAGAAACTTTTTACTTTTTTGGCATCATATTAATCACCAAACACCTTATTTGCTGATTGGAGGATCCCACGTGTTAAAAGTGGGCGGTGGCCGCTAATATACGTACGAAGATGTAATTTTGTTTTTCATATTATTATATTTATTTTTCCACAACGAGAATTGTTACACCAGTTTTTACAAGTTTTTTTCTCGCACTGGTAAAAACAAGTGTTCTTATTATCTAGTCAAAGTGTATACATAACGACTGTAGGTCTAGTCTAAGTTACAACAATTCTCCTCTCCTGATTCGCAGTACTTTCTGATCCTTTCGATCATCATCGCACCCTAATTACAGTTCTGCTATCACCTGCTTACAGCGATGTCTCGGTGTTAACATTATGTTACTGGAATCATTAGGTGTTTCAGGTGTTTCAATGTCATAGATGTTACTCCTGACATTGTTTATGGCTAGCTACTCTGACAACACAGATCTTCTGTGGATAGCGCTTCTCATCCCTTCTCCTTCGAATCTCCAAATTAATGAAGGCTTTGACCAAAAACAGACCGCATATTTGCTTGAAAATAAACTCACACCTCATCCAGCCTGTTGACAGCTGCTGAACAGACTAAGAGTTGTCTTTCAAAGACTTATTCCTAGCAATTACCCCAGCGCAGTGTGATTGGTAGATTCAAACGCGAGTACAATATCCAGTCGACTGTTCATGGTTGAAATGTATCAAGAGGACCTGAACTGCTGTCCTAGATCAACCAATAGATTTGAGTTCTCAAGCCGGTAGATGACAAAAGCACGACATAATTATTTCTTTCTCTAAAGCATTTATTGAAGAACCGTCACGCTTGAGATTTCTAATTTCACGGGCTTGATTTCCATGAAACCGTAGATATTGACATCCGATGAAACTAATAAATGTTTTTATGTAAATTAAAATATATGCTCTGACATACGTAACTTGGCCACTTATCCTGTACACGTCATAACACTAATATATATATATATATATATATATATATATATATATATATATATATATATTGATATATATATATAACACTAATATATATATATATATATATATTGATACACCAGCTGTAGTAGTAGTAGTAGTAGTAGACATATATAGACATATATGGTACTACTCCAGGATATGCACCTAATTTCCGTGATATAGTCATCCACATACAGACTGTTTCGCTGTTTTACAGCTCATCAGTGCGGCTAGACCAGTTGTGCCTCATTGAAACTCGACCGTCGAGCTGACGGTCGGCGCTTCTAACCCCTACGCTATATACATATACATATATATATATATATATATATATATATATATATATATATATATATATATATATATACTACTAAAACTCTATTGGTCTTGTATGTTTGCAATCAGCTTTCAGCTTTCCGGTTTTCAACATCCGGTTGCGCATGCGTAAATAGCATCGTCTTCAATCTGTTATTCCAATTCCGTTAATCTCTTATGATTAACGAACGCATGAAATTTTTCATTCTGGAAATTGTTATATCGCTTTTAATATAAACAATTTCATTTAATTTCATCAAATAGTTTTTTTGTTTTCTTCACGACTAAAAACATTCAACGGGAGCACTTCGTAAAGTCTGTCGCAGTTTCAAAAAACCTCCTCCCTTTTAAAAAACAAAAACAAACAAACAAAACAATAACAATCATTATTAATATCAGCGATCGGTGAACGAAATCACCTCCCACTTTCCCTCTCATAGATTTCACCACTCCTACTCCCTCTGTTTTCGTTACGTGCGCGAGAAAGCTGAATCGGTAAATGCACACATTTCTATTACATTAAATAGTGTTTCCTTTTGTTGTTTTTTAAACAGCAAATATTTGAATCATATGTTTTACACATATTACATCCAAAAAAAAAACAAACAATTATAATAAACAGAACGACTCATAGAAATCTATCTATATTCTTTTTTCATTTTAATATACTTTCATAGAAATGCTTCTGTTATGTAAAAAAAACCACCTCCCACTTTCCCTCTCATAGATTTCACCACTCCTACTGCCTCTGTTTTCGTTACGTGCGCGAGAAAGCTGAATCGGTAAATGCACACATTTCTATTACATTAAATAGTGTTTCCTTTTGTTGTTTTTTAAACAGCAAATATTTGAATCATATGTTTTACACATATTACATCCAAAAAAAAAAAACAATTATAATAAACAGAACGACTCATAGAAATCTATCTATATTCTTTTTTCATTTTAATATACTTTCATAGAAATGCTTCTGTTATGTAAAAAAAACCACCTCCCACTTTCCCTCTCATAGATTTCACCACTCCTACTCCCTCTGTTTTCGTTACGTGCGCGAGAAAGCTTAATCGGTAAATGCACACATTTCTATTACATTAAATAGTGTTTCCTTTTGTTGTTTTTTAAACAGCAAATATTTGAATCATATGTTTTACA
>OY744528.1:32616027-32638527 GCA_963556195.1 Sepiola atlantica
GGTACTCAGAGAAAACTCTATCAGACGGCTTTCGACAGAAGGACCGAGGATAAAGTATTCAAAGGTGATTGTAACCCCAGTGCCCAACGCAATCTCCTCTGTAAATGTTCGACTAATAAAAAGAATTATATGCACATATCGAGATTACTTTCCAAGTGAGTCATCCCAAAGTCTCTTTTAAAGGGACGTTAAATATTATTTGGCCCGAAACCTTAAACATTTTACCAAAGATATGGTCATGTAAACATCTAGTTCCTCCCTACTATATCTGCCCTGTTTCATCAGAAATTAGATAACCCCATTCGTTATTTATGGTTGAACACATCGGTCAAAAGCGATGTAAACATGTGTGACATCCCCAAGAAAAAATTCAGAGGATAGGCCATGAAGTTCTAACGATTTTTGTAGTTGACCTGCTTCAACGAAACTAAAATCACATATTCTGTAACTCTGACTTCGCAACTATCTGCTCCAAACGCGTAGATGCGGTTTGGTTAAACGAAATAATTTCGAAACTTCTAAACGGGGGGTCTCGACAGTTGTTGAAGCGCTCTTGAAAATGCTTCTGAAATCATTTAACTATGATAAAGAAAGGGTTGATGGTGGAGCTACTGTGCAAATTATATATTCCTATTTGCTTCATGCATCACTGATACTATAAGATAAGACTAGTTGAAGATAATGGCGTCCTGACCAAGAATGCACCAAACATTGATTGTATTGTACTTTCCTGTTGAAAAGATCAGTCGTGTTTCTGTAAAGCCCAAAAAACAAACTTATCTTCTGAAAAGCTACCAAACGAAACACCACAACTAAATATTTGAAAGTATATTGAACTTGAAGTATAAAAACTTTTGCCAAAATGACTATATTTGGCATTAAAAACCCCGTATATTGTTGATATACCAAAACAACCAAACCAAACCAAACAAAACTAACGTTTATATATCGCAGATGTACTACCCCCGACAACACAAAAGTTGAAAAAATTGTTTTCGCTTGTGACCAGAGATGAAGTTCGCTGCTAGAATACTTACTACGTACCAGGGACTGCTTTAAGTACATCTTCTTCTGTATACTCATATTAGGTGGATATGAAGAGCTTCCTATACTGATTTGATGACAGTTGCTAGCGCTGCTCCTTATTAAAGTGGGTCTTATTTGTTACAATCTTTATTACAGTGATCGGTTTAAACATCTCAGCTTAACATTCCCCTCCATTATTTCACATTCACAAAATATACTTTGTTTTCTTTACGTGTTTTTCTCATACAAATATACAAACAAGCACAGAGAAAAACTTTCCCTGTGAGCATAATATTCTTACAAATATTCGGTTTCTTATCTATCAGCTTCATATGACACAATAGTCTGTCTTTTTTAATGGTTATTAGATTAGTTTTAAATGTGATGAGTTAGTTGCTTTAATTTGCTTAGCAAATCGAAATTGTTATTTAATTAATTAAACAAGCTTGTTTCTCGGATAAAAAATATTGCTCGTTATTCAAGCATGTACAGTGGCTTACAAAATTTACCCAGTCAAGAAATATTTTCACTCTATCGATTAACGAGAGAACAGATACTATACTTTGATCCAAATCATATTTTACTTTAGATTGAGTTTCGCAACAACGGCCGATGGACAAAAACGATTTAAATGACGACTTACCTGACTCATTTAATTCTAAGTCACCTGCACAATAATAAATATTACAAAAAGTGTATCAATTTAAGGCAACGATACAGTGCGTCGCTAACTATTGTATATACTTTATCAATATCACGTGAGAATCGTGCATAATGCTTTCTAAGGCACGTTTAGTATGACTTACTGACAAGGTTACCGTGCCTTTTCCGGGGCATGAAAAAAAATTGCTTTTTCTGTAACTTAGTAGTTGTTATGTTCGAGTAAACAGTTTAAAGGTCAAGGGTCAAAGATGGACACTAGGTTAAAGTTATGCAAACCATTTGATTTCCGGGCGACGCTTTCTTTCATTCTCTTAGCTCGTGGGATTTCAACGAGGAAAGGCGTGTTTCGTGTACCGTCTCTTAAACTGTTGACAGCAGACGAAGTGTGGGCTCATGTAGTGAGACGCTTGGTCTTTCTAGATATCTCATCCTTATTTCTCTCTGTATTTCTCTCTATCTTTCTCTTACAAACATATATTTTCTGTCTTTTTGAATAAACAATTTTTACAACGAATAACCACCCTGTGCTCACTACGATGAGGGCAGCGGCAACGGCGAAGAGAAGATCAACCTGCGTGCCTAAAGGTGTGTATACACCTATTGTAAGGGTATATATATAGTATCTCTCTATCACCCCCACTATCTCTCTATCTCTCTCACTCACTCTCTCTCACTCTCTCTCTCTCTCTCTCTGTATTACTCCTCCCTCTATCACAAGTATAATCACATACCATTACTATTTGTTTACTTTCCTCTTCATGAAGGCAGAGTTATATAAAATATCATTTTTTGCTGTGAGGGACTCCAGCCTACCATGCCTAGTACAAAACAGAGTGTCTCCGATTTCTAAATACAGGGATTTGTCAAGACAACCTGGCATAGAGATATTTTGCCTTAAAAGTAAACTATGATTAACTATTCAAAATAACATTTAAGTCAAAGCCCAAATATTATCCCCTCTGTATGGCTACACACTTGACCATACGAGGAATGCTGCACTTTTTCCAAGCGAGACTACCTCAAGTAACAGTATACTGCAGCGCACTTGATGATTGTTTTTGTCCTGGAATCCGGCTAAAGAAAATTCCACAAGTAAAATAAACTATAACATAAAAAGAAAGCACTCTGGATAAAACAGAATTTACCTCAGTCAAGAAATATGGTCTCTCCATCGATTTACAACAGAACAGATACTATACTTTGATCCTTGCTTGAATCCAAATAATTTTTTTTTTAATTTGTGTTCCAGTTTCGCAAAAACCGTCGATTGAGATAAACCAATTTAAATGACTACTTACCTGACTCATTTAATTTTAGGTGACCCCCAAAAGAATAAATATTTTGAAAATGTGTCAATATTCTGTCCGAGGCAATGCATGCGTAGTTTCTCATTTTAACGTAGACGCACACACAAACAGATAACTGCACTATATATAATAGAGTATTCGTTTATATATCACTTCTCTGAATAATGTATTTATCCGGCGCGAAAATAATTAAATCACCGAAGATTATGCCTACTGTTTTAACAATATATATTTAACCGTAAAAGTGAAATTGTATTAAGTAAATATTTCAGCAAAACTAAAGATTTTTCAAAGGGAAGTAATCAATGTTTAATGCACCTAACCAATCTGACTCTCCAATACGTACCGTTATTATTTGAATCTCATTTTTGTCGAATTCTGATTCGATATATCAGCCTCATGAAAAACATTTCTTTGAATTAAAATTCATCTATATTTATTCTTACGATAATTATCATTTAACTAGACTAACATATTAAAATGACTAAAGAAAAACATCTGACAAATAAATTTATATAACTTACGTAATATAAGTTTCAGAAATGTAACTTCATATTTCCGAAAGCGAAATGTATAAACCTGCTCAAGTTTAAAAAAAAAACAAATATAATGAAACTTATAATTCACATTTTTATATGCTATTGGTATTTAAAAAGGTGAAACAATTTAAAAGTTTAAACTAGGAAACACGCATTATATACACACATACACGTATATATATATATATATATATATATATATATATATATATCAATTTGGGAAAGTTCATTTTTTTAAGCATCTTTTAAATTTTAAACCTATACCGTTAAGTCCACACAACATCGGACGCCACTTCTACAAGGCCAGAAATGATTATTACGAAAATATCATGCGAAATTATTAGATAAAAAAGTCAAGATGAAAAAGAAAAAAACATATTGTTTTTATGTTTTATTTGATTGTAATAAAAATATCTGCATCTAACACACGGATTTTTTAAGGCATTTTGCCTCTTTCTTGAAGTTTGATATATATATATATATATATATATATATATATATATATATATATATATATATATATATATATACATATATATATATATATATATATGTATATATATGTATATATATATATATATATTAAAAGAGTTTATGACATAATTGATTACATTTACATAATTCGGATTAAATCAGAAGAAAATCTAATTTAAATGGCAAAGAAAAACTCGATATTTAGCAATTACAGAGAGATCGTAATCTATTGATTTCAAGAATTTCATGATTATATAATTTCATAATAATTTATACGCAAAACAACTCAACGGATGTACAATTGCTTCCAGAAGAACTTTGACAAACAATCCAGGTGGCTTAGCATAACAGACACATCCATTTCGTGAGAATCACTTGTTTAAAGATAAATATAAGCACTACGATTAATCACTGGAGAAATGCGGGGGCTTGTGTGTAAGTACAACTGAGAGCGAAGTCCCCGCATGTGAACACAATCCAGATACCCTCACAAATATTTAAATATGTAAACCCCTTTTTTGCTCTCAATTTAATCTCAAACCATAATCACTCCATACACAAAATTACCAAAATCACCTAAACTAATATCACTTCTCTCCTTCAGTTTCTTTTTCTTTTCCTTTTTTCCTTTTTTCTTTCCTACTCTCACTGTCACATTCTCAGCACATTTCAACATTTTCCTTCTAACTTACTTATATCCATACATTCTTGACGTAGCCAGCTGGTCAAACACTCCCACCAACATTAAATTTCACACCTAACACTACAACATCTCCCCATCTCCCCCTCACCCATTTCACCCTTTCGACTACTTCTTTCTAACTCTTACAATCCACCCTCCCACTTCCGATCACCTTCATTTTTTCAAATCTTTTCTAAAAACCTACACACAAAAAAACACAGAGCTCCCCCCTCCACTCATATTTCCCCACCCCTCCACTTTTCACTCACAGCAATCCACATTAATTTCATTCACCCCACCCCTCCACTTTTTCACTCACAGCCATCCACATTATTTTCATTCCATGCCACTAACTCCTCTAAGCCCGGACCTCGCTCCTGTGCTTCCAGTAGTGGCTACTACTTCTTCTCATGAACCCATTATGTCAACCCAATATTTTCATGTACTTGTATGACATTTTTCTTAAAATTATCATCCTGAGGAAGTCTTACAAATAAAGACGAAACGTCGATGAATACATAAAAACACATCTTTTTAGTTTTTCCTTTTTCATTTCCCATCACGTCGGATTACCTTCATCCTTCCTTTCTTATATATATATATATATATATATATATATATATATATATATGTATATATATATATATATATAAATGTTATATATCATATATATATACATATATATATGCACACACACATATATATATATATATATATATATATATATATATATATATATATATATATATTAATGTATGAAAATATATTTATGGCAATTACATTTTTAATACTGTATAAATAATCTATACTTACGTATAGAATACGATTGGATTAAATACTGAAACTCTATACACAATAAATTATATCATCTAAATATATCATCTGTTTATAAATGAAATAATATATATATATATATATATATATAACATTAAAAAAACGCGAAACATATATAGATGTCTATGTATATAAAACAGGTTTATTTATTATTTATCGGCTGTGATTGTATTTTATATATATATATATATATATATATATATATATATATATATATATATATATATATATATATATGAAGCAATCCAACAAAAGATATAAGCGTCAACTAATATCTTATAATTAGTGAAACATCCGGATAAAAAACTGAAGCTCAATATACTGGATAGAGCATTAATATTATAATATAAAATGAAGTAATAAAATAAGGTGTCAATCAAATTTTATTAGAATTCAAAGTTCATGCAAAGCATCCTTAAGTCCTTAGCTCATGAGTTTTCAAAGATAATTCTTCTCTTCAGAGGACCATTACCGCAGTTATACTACTACAGGCAATAAAATTACGCTTTGAAAATATATAAAATTATATACACAAATATATAAAAATACATAACATCAAACATATCAATCCAAAAACATACTTTTGTTGAATCCATACAGTCCATCCAGGTCATACAAGTTGAGAAGCATAATCAGGAAGGACATTACTCCAAGATACAAACAGCAGTCCAAATATGTGAAATTGAAGGGGCCGGCAAAGTTATCCAGTCGCGAAATGTGTCCATATTCAATGTTAATGATAAATAAATCAATCAAAATAATACAAAAAGTCCAATCAAAGTTCCGAGATCCCAACATGTGCAACTCTAATCAAATCCAAATTCGTTGTTTAATTAGAAAACCCGCTAAATCCGAATTGAGCAAAATAAGACGGACTCTCATCACATCTAGCCAGAAGAGCGAAAAATATATAAGTGATCTTCTCTCCAGACATGACAAATCCCTAACGAACAGAAGGCGATATTAAATCGTCTACATCTCAGAATGACTTCAACGGGTTCAAAATTATGTCTGTCCTGCATCCTGTTTGACAGGTTCAAGAAAAGACAGCAACATACAACCCCGCCATCCATCCCACCCAAATTAGGTTTTCCCTGTCTGGGTCAGTAAGCTTATTCTATGTCAAAGGGGAAGGAGCTAAGAAGTTAAAAGAAAGCGAAAAGCGAGTTAGGAAAATTAGGTCAAGTCATGTGATCACGTACCCATCCAAAAGTATTACTCAAAATCTGGCTTACAGTAAAAAACCGACTTCACAAATCTAGCCCCATCAAGTAATTTAGAATATTTATGAAGTTAAAAATTACGAAGTTATTAAATTCCAATAATTTTATAGTTTAATTCAAGATTTAATTTTTAAGATTTAATTTTAACAGGCTAGAAATTATTAGTAGTTTAATTTACGATTCAATCCCATCAGCCCAGGAATTCCAACTCAAGGCCTGACATTCCCCAATTAAAAAGTTTAACCTGCCCTAAGGTTTAATTTTTCCCAATTAAGATTTAATTTTCCCAATTACGAAGTTATCTAAATAATTAGAACTTAATAATTTAATAGTTTAATTTAAGATTTAATTTTATCAGATTAGGAAGTTTAATTTAAGGTTAGGTTTGTTCAATCAAGAATTCCAATCCAAATTAGGGCTTAATTTTTCCTAATCTAGAAGTTGTAAATATATTCAAGGTTTAAGGTTTAATATTTCCCAATTAAGAGGTTGTAAAGATGTTGTAAAGATATTGTAAATATATTTAGAAACTGAAAATTTAGGTGTATACATTTAGAAACTGAAAATTTAGGTGTATAAACCCTTACAACCTCGGAGTCTAAATCCCTTAGGCAAAAAAGATTAAAAACCAAAAAGGACCCATCTCGAAGTCTGGACACCCCCGGTTTCATTGCTCGCCCAAACAGCTACGGAAAAACTGGTGGTGGTTTCCATATAGCATATTTGAATTTCCTTCTGTGTCGACATTTGGAGACTAATTCACTTCTAGAATTTATCAGATTTAAATGTTTAGGTGCAGTAGCTATCATTACAGCTTCAGAGTTGCATAGACCACAAGATCTGGATCCTGGGGTGTAGGAGTTTGATTTTTTTAAGATAGACCATTTTATATTGTGTGGAATATTATTTGATCTTAAAATTTTAACTAAAGTGGTCAGGGATGTTCTGTTGTTACCGACATCGTTATTGAAGGAGTAGTTATGCATGGAGATGCGGGATTTAATTAAATTTGCTGTGGCCCCAATATATGTGTGTACCCTAGGATTTACCCTTATTCCCGCGCCATTTATATTCCTATTCACAGGTCTATTTCTATTTACTGTATTTATATGATGTGGATTAGGTTGGTTGATTGATTGTATATTATTGTTATCGTTACCTTCCATTGGGAACTCATTACCGGTTTGCTGAGGTAGAGGATGGATATTAGAATTGTTAGGTCTAGAATTATGGTGCAAATTAGTTGTGGTGCTCAATTGTGGAATTTGATTAGGGGCTGTATTTATGTGGTCTCTAGGATTCATTATAGAATTATTTTGCTCAGTTACAGTACAAGCATATACAATATCAGAATATGTGCATCTATTGTCCAATGGGCAATCACTGGTGCGCCTGCAGTTGCATGTATTTATAGGATTGGAATAATTTGAATTAGATTGGATATTTTTTATTTTTTTGCTATTTGCTGAGATTATTGTTTGGGCTATATTTGGCATAGTAGAGTATGAAATTTTAATTGAATTCTTATTAAGTATGGAGCTATATTTATGTGGGTATTTAAAAGAGTTTTCCAATATTTTAAAGAATTCCTTCGGGATATTGGTTTTAACGTTATTATTGAAAGGTGGGTTAAACCAAATATTATTTTTCCTTCTAAGGCGTTTACGTGCAGTAGGTGTAGGGCTATCTATATGTTCTTGATTTTCATCAGGTATGATAGAGTGCCTTAGGGGTCTTTGTTTATTTACATTTCTTTTAGTTCGGCTCCTATTGCTAGTTGTCATATTATGTGTAATAATATTTACAGTTCTATCATTCTCTTTGTTTTGGTTATAAGTTATTTTTTTAGAATATCCAGAGTTGAGCAATGCATTGTTATAAAATTGTGCGTTTTGGTTGAAAATGTTTTTATTGGCAGAAAGCTTAGATATTCTATTGGAAACAGACGGTACTATTGAATTAATTATAGCTTTCGGGTGGTTAGATAGTTTATGTACATAGAAAAGAGTTAGATTGGGTTTATGGAAAGGGCTATATGATCCGTCATTGAGGTTAAGGGTGATATCAAGGAAGTTAGAAGTTTTTCTCTCCGGATCAACAGTTATGGAAAGGCCGAAATTTCTGAAAAAATCATGTAATTCTTCAATTGTTTTGCTATATCTTCTAGGTCTTTCAAAGCGTAATTTTATTGCCTGTAGTAGTATAACTGCGGTAATGGTCCTCTGAAGAGAAGAATTATCTTTGAAAACTCATGAGCTAAGGACTTAAGGATGCTTTGCATGAACTTTGAATTCTAATAAAATTTGATTGACACCTTATTTTATTACTTCATTTTATATTATAATATATATATATATATATATATATATATGGATATATATATATATATATTTATATATATATATATATATATATATATATATATATATATATATATATATATATATATATAATTATAAATTTTTATTTATACAAACATTATTGGTTACATATGTGCATACATGTTTCGGTTGCACTTTTCCAAGAAAGTTAACCTCATCAGACCAAGAATTTATATATATATATATATATATATATATATATATATATATATATATATATATATATATATATATATATATATATAGGAGCGGTAAATTATTTCGTAGAAGAGAACGGCTTTGCGTCACTTTCATGTCACAGTACAAAGATTAAGTCCAAAGAAAAATCCTTCAAAACCGTGTTTCTAAAATCATTATGACTATTTGATCAAAACACCTTACATGATTTTGATTCGAGAAACTGTCTAAAATGTATGGCTTAAACTGAGACAAATAATTTCAGATATTAAGCTCTGTCTGCCGCGCATGAGATATCATAATCATCATGAGATATCCTAATTATCATGATAAAAATGATATCCTATTGCTTTTATAGAAATTACAGAAACCGTTTTAAAATTAACTTATCAAATGTTAGTTAAGTGAGTCCCTTAAAGAAACGAAAGCTAAATAATTGTACTAGTTATTTCGACACAGTTATAGATAAATACTATGATAATTCTTCTCATGTCGTTCGAGCCATACAAACTCAGGTAAAGTGTGACCGAAAACAATGACAAAAAGTATTATGATCATTGCAGATAAATAGAGTTTATTTAAAAATCTTGCACATGCCAATGTTTACAGTGGTTTTGATCAGGTAAAGATTAGGTTCCCGAATAGTAAATATTTTGCATAATTTAGATTATTCGGGCAACTGTTCTCATTGTTGGATGGTATTCTCACGACGTTTCTGTCTATGTAACCTCCAACTTTCTTCAGGTGCGTTATGTTGAACTCAGGAATCTGTTATGAATTTCGAACTAAACCCTTTATTTTATCCACTGGGATAGATTTTTTCTCGATCCGTCAGACATGACAGAGTAGAAACCTTTAGACATGTAAATTAGTTAGTATCGCTTGTAGTGATAATTTAAGGTTCGACCTCCAGCCGACTGTCACTTTGCACTTCATCCGGTGCGCCAGGTATCTAGTCTTCTCAAGTTTCAGGATTCTATTCCTACAACAGGGTTCAGTTACAAATCCCGTCTAGAGACGTTGTGAGAATATCATCTAAGAGTAGAACAGTAGTCGGAATAATTCTAATCATACAAATTATAAATCCTTCTCTAAAAATTGAATGAAGTGAAAGTTAAATTGGGAGCTGTGACGCGAAATGCTTGTTCACATAAGTTTTAAAATTCTGCATATCGGTACAGTCCGGGAAACAGGTAGCAGAGAAGGAGTTCCAAATGACGGTAGCACGAGGAAAATAACCTATTAGAGTGGAAGGCATCACGTGCCCTCCACAGTGTATGGATGGGATTTAGCTGATTGTCGGGTTGGTAAAGCGTATTTATGTCGAGGGGGAACCTGAGCAGAAAGTTCATCGGAGCACATTCCATTGAAGTATTTGTAAAACAAGCACAAGAAAGCAACATTGCGACATGGGACAGGGGCTGGAGCTTAGTGGATAGGGAGGGACCTATTAGATTTAATACCCTTTTCGGACCTTGCCTAAGCGGGAGGGACTGGTGGATGGTGCACCAGCTCAGATGTGACAACAATACTTCGTGCATCCATAATGTTCCGCTCCGTTGAATAGATAAATTCTATCAACACAACGCCATGTACATTCGATCTAAGATGTTTAAACATTCGTGTTCTAGAAACTTACACTACCCCCGATTGGTGAAAACCTTATTCTTACCAAAGATCACACGGTGATGTCCAGTTGTATTAAGTCTGATTGATGAAGCAAAAGATTCGGTTTCTTGCATTCGAAATATATTCCCAGTTCCACTGATCGATTGCTGAGGTGTATAAATAACATACAATCTGTCTTCGATCGAAGATGTCAAAACTGGTGCTTAAAATGGCGTATACTTTTTTTACGTCCAGAATGTTTAATTGGGTCTGACCAATGAAGTTACGTTCGAGTATAGGAAATATATATATATATATATATATATATATATACACACATATATATATATATATATATATATATACACGCACATATACATATATATATATATACACACACACGCATATATATATATATACATATATATATATATATATATATATATATATATATATATATATATATATATATATATATATAGTAAGCTATGCAAACATATTTATGGCAATTAAGCTACACAGAGGCTCCGCGTTTCATCCCCGAGGGAATCTTCAGGCTAAAATGCAAGGAGTTATTTTTGCCTGGTATTTTTATATACACAGCTAGCTAGTTAACTTATCAGATTCTTTGTTGTGCTCTCAGCCAATCATTGGGCTTCCCACAAACACATATCTTGTTAGTGTTACTTCTTATATCCTATTCTGTTGTTCTGTTTTCTATAGATTGGCCTATATCCTGTTTCTCTTGTTGTGCTAATATCATGGGTGATTTGGTTTTAAATAAAGACTTACTAGTTAACCAATCAGACATTTTGTTGTAATATACACACACACATATATATATATATATATATATATATATATATACATAATTTATATATACATGTATATAATATATACAGGGTGTCTCAAAAAAATGTACTCACTCTTAGAATGACGTACTCACTCTTAGAATCTTGGTGCGCGTTATCAGCATTGTTTGAACAATAATGTTCATCAGTTTGAACATTTGCGAACATGATTCTTCAATTACATCTGTCTCATGTATTCGATGCTATTTCATTTCACTCTATGTTTATAAATAAAATTTTTCTCGTCATTCTACGAGTGAGTACATTTTTTTGAGACACCCTGTATATATATAATATATATACATATATATAATATATATATATATATAATATATACATATATATTTATATATATATATATATATATATATATATATTCATATATACATATATATATATATATATATATATATATATATATATATATATATATATATATAAGAAAGATGTATAAACGTCACACAAAAAGTGTTATTCCAAATTATTTGGATACTTTCCAGATAAGTCTAACAGATGTTCATAGTTGTGTAGCGCTGCATTAAATAAAATGAAGAGTTCGAATGCAAAACGCGATAAATCCAATCAGTTCAAATTCAGACAGTAAATAATAATATAAGAACGAATGATTTTAATTCAGACTTCATAAAAAACATTTTAATTGAATGCAAACATAAATTATGCCAGTATCACATTATGTAAAACAAAATGATGTGGGGTGGTCGAGTCTTAAAATGCAATACTTTTTGTAGTGACAGCTTTGTAATTTTGGGAATGGCGTTTATCGCGTTTTGCATTCGAACTCTTTAAATCTAAAAACACTTTTCTTGTAAAAATATGGTTGACATTTGTACATGTGTGTCTCTTAATTTTCGGGAACACCTTTATTGGAAGTAAAATATATATTTCTGTTTTGGACGACGAGGATGAAAGCCAAAAAGAAAGCCAAAAAGAAAGCGAAAAGAAGATGAGGAGAGGAGAACGAAGCATAACATCAAGAAAAAGAAGGGAAAGGGTGAGCAGAGGAAACAGAGAAGAATAAAATAAAAAGAAAGAAAGAGGAAGAGAACAAGAGGTAGACTGAAAAGAAAACAGAACAACATATATCAGTTGCGCATGGGGTTCACAATGATGTAAGTGCTGTCATAAGCATTTCTAAATGACAGTCTTCTGGTAGTTGAAGGTTTAACCCTCATCACGGGCGATAATAAGAATACAATTACGAATTACTAACGATTCCTAACAGATCCGTTCTGACAGAACGAAACCAGGTTACCCTCGTGGATTAAATAAAGTGACCCGTTTGAAATTCCGTACGGATTCCAGAGTTTGCCGTAACGATTCCCGAGTTCAACAAGACGAACCTGAAGAAGGTCAGAGGTTATATGGACCGAAACATTGTGAGTATAACACTAACCATAAGACGAGAATAGAAGTCCGAACAGTAGTTTGCATAATCCAAATTTGTGTGAGCAAAAGTAATAAAAAATAAACCAATGGCAAACGGTTGATCAAACATTTCGATGCTTCTCCGATTCGTTCTTAGTAATCAGTGTGGCCTGTTCAGGTAACCGCAGCCCGCACAGCTACTCTGAAACGGTATGTGTTGAACATATTTCGAGTTGTCACGTCGAAATGATTTAATCTGGTAGGTTTCCATTCACGGTGTCAGTCTCACGGACATTTAGCCCTCGCCATTGTCCTTTATGTAGAATCGTCAGTTCAGCGCTGTTGCGATCGAAGCAATTATTTCATATCCAGACCGGTCATCGTCTGTCTATTTTATCCACGAGATTAACCTGCTTTCGCTGTCACTAGAAGAGCACAATAGATGAGGGATCGTCGTCTGCGAGTCTTCATGCATCGGAGAAAGGGAAGGCATCCTCAAACCAGCTTGTCCTACCAGATGTTGCCAGTCAGCCGAGGTCGTTATCCGGACGTGTCTGCCGCTGCTCAAGCAGCCAATAAGAGGAAGTTGTAGGAATTCACTATCTCGTGGTGACCGGTGGACTGGATCTCCTGCAGGTGACATAATCGTCTGTCCAGTTTGCAAAGTTAATAATCCCCCATGACATCTCCATACACTCTATCCACTCTACTCTTGTTAAACCTTTACACTCAGTCACGTAGTTCTGCATGACACCGAATAAAATAAGATATTCTTTAAAAAAAATAGAAGTAAATTTGCATCAAATTCTAAAGAACGGAAAAAATGGTAACCAAAGATTCCAGAAAAAACAAAAACAAGAGAAAATTTCAAATAATGAATGGAATAATGACATTTTTTTTTCAGTTCAGACAGATGCATAAATACATCAATTGAAGTTTTTCTTTGTAATAAAGAAGAAAACAACGATGAAAATAATGCAAGAAGCATCTAGAACAATAGAAGTAATCCGTCTGAAAACATCGACTAAAAAAGATGAATTGAATAATTCGTAAAACTTAGAAAAAATAATATTTTAAAAACATTAAAAAAAAATTAAAATAGTTGTTGACGATATTTCTGAATGATGTTATTTGCATTGTTCATATACATTGTTTACACGGTGTTATACATTTCATAATTTGTATCATGTGGATTTTTCGGACTACTATTCTCATCTTGAATGTTATTCCTTGCTTTTGTTCAGTCAGAACTGGCCGGGTAGAAGTCTTAATTCGTAATTGTATTCTTAGTATCGCCCGTACTGAGGATTGAACCTTTAACTCTAAAAAACTGTCATCTGGCATGTGCATTCGTTGCGCCACTGAAAATGTAGATGGCAGTTTATCTATTTCTGATGGATTTATTTTCTTTGTGATTTGACGATTAATAATAAAATCAAACATATTTAATCTTTAGAAATTTCCGCTCACTAAAAATCATGAATATCAGTTGTAAAACCTTTTTAATTAAATATTGGAAGAATAACTTTATATATCATGATGTTTATTCATGCTTTGCATCATTCCTTTCAGATTATGTTTTAGAAAGTGGTTAGCATTCTCAAGTGGGACAAGTATTTTCATTAATTAATAGACTTCCCTGTTAATAAAATTTGTCTTATTTAGAATGCAAACATTGGTGGGTAAAATCCAATATAAATTCCAGTGGTAACATATTTGAATGATAATATCAGCAGATAAAAATGCCAAGATAGAGTTTGAATGCCTACTAGAGAAGGTTTGAATGCCTACTAGAGAAGGTTTGTTTGCCTACTAGAGAAGGTTTGAATGCCTACTAGAGAAGGTTTGAATGCCTACTAGAGAAGGTTTGAATGCCTACTAGAGAAGGTTTGTTTGCCTTCTAGAGAAGGTTTGAATGCCTACTAGAGAAGGTTTGTTTGCCTACTAGAGAAGGTTTGAATGCCTACTAGAGAAGGTTTGTTTGCCTACTAGAGAAGGTTTGAATGCCTACTAGAGAAGGTTTGTTTGCCTACTAGAGAAGGTTTGAATGCCTACTAGAGAAGGTTTGTTTGCCTACTAGAGAAGGTTTGAATGCCTACTAGAGAAGGTTTGTTTGCCTACTAGACACTATCATCGAGTTTATTCGGTCTCTCTGTACATGGCTTTATCAGAACAAACAGGCATAAGGGCACTACACCCTGCAACTAAACTCCCATTAAATATTCAAAATAATATAGTATTCGAAGCACAAAACAAGACATGGCATCACGCTAGCTCATACGACGAATTGGATAACTTGTTGTGATGCTACCTCAAATAGCACCACAAAGCTGGGTACTCCAACAAACCAGATTATTTATTGCCCTAGAATCTTGCAAGAACAAGACAACCACGCAAGAAATTTTAATTATAACCGACTTTAGTAGTCAGTTAACCCCGGTAAATAGTCCATTACAGTCTAAGAACTTAGAAATTATTAATAAAATAAAACAATAATAATTAAAATAAAACAGAGAATGAGAATGCCTACGACACACCATACCAGAATTTCCTCTGTCTCTTAATACATGGATTTGTCAGGACAACATGTCATAGATATAGTTAACCCAACAAGTAAACCCTGACCAACTATTCAAAATAACATAGAATTCAAAGCCTAAATAAGATCTCCTCAGTATCGGTACACACTGCCCCATACGAGGAATGGTGTACTTTCTAAGTACAATTATGCTACTTTAAGTAACAATACAAAGCTGGATACTCTACCAGACAAGATGATTTTTGTTGTGAAATCCAACAAGTTAAAGAAAAGTCGACAAGAATGATAAACTATAACATAGGTAAGTAGCCAATTGTGGAGAAGAAAGTGATAGTCGGCACGTACAATATTTCAGAAGAAGATGAGACCATCATATACATATGCATCTGATGAAGAGATCAAGCGTTAGCCCCAGGAAGGAGCCTCTGGATGTATAAAGTTAACTGAGTAAATAATGAAAAACAAATCTTGTGAATATGTCAATCATTCTAATAATAATCATAAGAGCCACGTAGATCATGAAAAAATAACTTTAAAAACTGCATAGAAAATATACCCGTTGAACCAAGTGCAAAAAAGAGCGAAATAGACGAGCCGTTTATAATACTAAAAAGATATCTCGGTTGGAGTCTCTAAAATAACATGTTAATGTTTGGTATCCGGTAGGATCCTCCGTCTTCAGCAAAAGCAAAGAAAAAATAAAATTGAAAAATGGCGAATTGGTCTTGTGTAATGGGACAAATTCAATGAAAAATGATAGTATTATTATAAAAAGTTCAGTATACGAAACCATCAGATATGAACATGAAAAATAAACGTGGTATAATGGGTGTAGATAATAGGCACACAAAGTGTAAATAAGTGACATTAACATTCTCCTCACTTCCTATATATTTGCATCTATATAATTTCAATACTCTACGTGGGCATATGATAAAATCTACAAGTATCACGTCTATTTTTGTGGAGAACGGCAGGTGAACCCTGGACCACATCTTGTCAATCATACTGGAATATCATGTTGTATTTCTAGACATAAATGTCACTACACACAAATATCTACATCTTGCACTTTTTATATAAAATAATATATGCGTGCGTTTTATTAAATCACTCTGATCATTCAGAATATTCTAAACCAAATAGATCTAATCAAATTACCCTTCCACGAAAATCTAATTAAAACGGCGAGCCACGGACAATAACTTGGAAATCGTCGTGACCTTCGTAAGACAATATTACTTATACATAAAAATACAAAAGTAGGGCTAAGAAGGTAAACTGACTTTCTATTGAAATTAGTAACAATAAAACTATAATCATTTTTCAGAAGACAGAATCACAAGACGATAACAAGTAAAGAAAAAAGTATTATTAAAGATATTATATTATTATACGAAATGTGTGCAAATGACGTTACAAATATTAACAAGTGTTCACAAAACAGTATTTGTAGAGCAACTAACATAAAGAGTTATGTTAGATAGTGCAGAGTGCCAGACAGAAAGAGAGAGAAAGAGAAAGATGAAGAGAGAGAACACTCCAAAAGGTTGAAGGGCGCCATAAAAGCTGGGGGTGAAAGCGGAAGTCGGGGGGCATTTTGCTTGAACCTGACCACAAACTGAGGCAGACGTGAGAAATCCTTCCCTAAGTGATGTAAATACTCTCTACCCCCCCTCTCTCTCTCTCTCTCTCTCTCTCTCTCTCTCTGTCTCTCTCTCTCGTACACACTATTTAGTATCTGTATCTTTTTTTATGTTTAAATCTCACTTTTAAAACCAGACCAGCATCCGCCTTATTTTTTATCGACGCCGAGTTTAACCGCACTTACGAAACTTGGGTTGACACAGGGTTTTAGTAAAACAAGTATATTTGAGTAAATAGAATACAACAGACAAACAAGAGAGGTGGTACACCAGGTGGGTCGGTTCAGGAATTTAATTCCTTTCCACCGCAGGAATATGTGGCACAAGGCCGGAAGAGGGGGGAGGGTAGCCAGCGTCTATAAATAAGGAGCACTATGCCTCTAAAACATGCCCGTGCAGCTCCCTCGGCATTCCCCGATCAGGGCACCCCAAGCAGTAAGCAATAAACTTAGTCCACCCCAATGAACAGAGGCAGGACTATGGAGAGTGACTCTCCCATGACTACTCAGGACCAGTACTTATACCTCAGCCCGAAAGATAAAAGGCCACAGAAATGGCACAGTCCCCGCCAGACTGGTGTTCTTCCAGTTTTTAATTCCTTCCCACGACAGGAATACGTGGCACAATACCGGAAGGTGGGGGAGAGTCAAGCCAGCGCCTCTAAAGAAATAGCATACTGCCTCCAAAAATTGCCTTGACAGCCCCCTCGGCATACCTCGATCAGGGCGCCTCAGGCAGTAAGTAAATAACTTAATACACCCCCAAAAATAGGAGGCAAGGTCTGGTACGGTGGACGTCCTTGGACTATTCAGGAACAATACCTCTGCCTCCGCCCGACTGATAAAAGGCCACCGAAATGGCCCACTGTCAACCGAACTGGGGTTGCCCAACACTGAGAAGTATATGCTTCAAGTATTTATTGAGAATGGAAGATTCCGCATGTTCGTTACAGGTAAAGCACTATAACCATTAGAAAAATAAACATTTGCAGTTCTCAAAATTAGCCCTGTTACCTCTGCCTAAATGAAAAGCTTGACATAATTAGATTTTGTGATAGAGGTAAACTTCGAATCAAAAAACATGAAAACGCAATTAACTGTAGGTATAATAGGTCACACCTTCTTAGTAATTTACATTAAACCCTTTGAACCTATAGTACCATTAGAAAATGAAATTAAAACATAAACCTCAACCCAACCAATTATCCTATAGTCTCTACTCTATTTCCTAGAATTAATGACTCCCATATAACACTGTCGCTTGATATTATATTAGTGTCCCTGATATATATATATATATATATATATATATATATAATACGTATATTTTAAATTCTTAAATTGCTATTGGGCGTACTTAATTACCAGTTTTTGTTTTGCGTTTTATTATTTTTACTTTACGTATTATTTAATTTAAATGTTTTATTATAATTATAATTAGTATAATTATTATTATTATTATATTATATATTAAATTATTATCATCAGTACTATCATTATTCTTATGATTTATTACATTAGATTATACTGTTGTCATTATTATTATGATTACTAATTCTTATTAATATAGTTTTCATTATAACCACTCTTTTTATTATTGTTATTATTACTATTATTATCATCTCCATTATCATTATAACTTATCAATAGTGATTTTATCATTATAATTATTATTATTAATAGTAGTAGTAATAGTAGTAGTAGTAGTAGTAGTAGTAGTAATAACAACAGTAATAGTAGTAATAATACTGTTATTATTATTATTATCATCATCATCGTTAATATTTTTGTTAGTACAATAATTATTAATATTTAGAATTCAACTTTAATTTTTATTTTAATGTAACTATTTTCATTGTTATCACTACCATTGATATTATTACTGCCATTACGAATATTAATAATGATTAATTATCGTGTATCATTATTATTGTTGCAGTTATTATAAGTATTATTATTATTGGTAGTGTTACTGTTTTTTTCATTATTTGTGTTGTATTACTATTTCCTAGATAAACACTATTGATATCACTGTGATTGCTCATATTACTTATCGATTTTATTATACCAAAAACTGCTAGTTATTATAATTTTTATTTCCATGAACCCTGTATTTTATTTTTGTATTCATGATTATTATTACATTATTTTATGTTTATTATTACTGTTATTTATATTGTTATTCTAAGCAAATTATTTATTTTCTAAATCTTAACATCTAAGGGTCGCATGTATATATATATATATATATATATATATATATGTGTGTGTGTTTGTATAT
Organism: Sepiola atlantica; assembly: GCA_963556195.1. Lineage (NCBI taxonomy): Eukaryota > Metazoa > Mollusca > Cephalopoda > Sepiida > Sepiolidae > Sepiola > Sepiola atlantica. The sequence goes on from OY744528.1 coordinate 32,635,644, forward strand.
ATATATATATATATATATATATATATATATATATTCATTTATGTACATATTATGTAGCCACACGCAGCCACACTTATTTTTTTGATTTCTAAAATATTCTATTTAGTATTTCCGTCAGTAAGTACCGTGGGTTTCTTGTTCCATTTTCTTTCATTTTTCGGGGGTAATTTCGATTGTATTCGTCGAATCATTTTCAGTTGGTTTTTGTTAGTCTTGGTGTTATTAAAATATGTATTTACTGTAAACTTATATGTAAACGGTTAGTATTGTATAACTTTATAAAGAGCGCATGTAATATTGAGATATAACATGGTAAATTAATCGCAAACTATTATTTGCATTTGTTTAAAAAACTTTGTTGTTTCTGTACTACGATGACTTCAGTTAAGTCTCTCATTTTACACACAAAAACATGTATTAAAATGACATATTCATTCCTCTCACTTACGTGCGTTTAATGGCTGAAATCGGATCAGTTTATTTTCTTTTCAATTAGTCCAATTTTGTCAATCTTCAGAGGGTTGTTGTACATGTTGTTGAATAGCGAAACAACATGTTATGGCAAAAACACAGAAGGGGGAATACGGTAGCAATACATATTAGTTTCTGACAAAAATCGCAAACGTAAGTATATAATGGAAAAACACTTACTTGGAATAAAGTGACGATCTCAGAAAGATAGAAAAAAAAGAAATAAAAGTGTCCACCCTTCAATAAGATGTTTTCACGAATCAGATGTCTCAGACGATGGTTCCAAAGTTTATTTTTACGAAAAATAACCTAAATAATTCCTGTAAGTCGATCAAAATTTATCTATTAGGAGAAAGGACCGCCGAAGTCCCCAGGGCAATCCGTGAATTATTATTAACTGCTACTTATTATGAATTTTTATAAAAAATGCCTAATAAGGCTATTTCCGAAAGCAGAGATAGAGTGTGAAACCTCCATTGTTTTGATACTAAACTATGAGAATTATGATCTCCGCCGCTAATCGAGGACAAATATATAACAGCAGTAGTATCGGGAAAATAAATATCAAAAACAAATCTATCCTAATAATTTATTTTTTTTATTTCTAAGTGAAAAACAAACAAAATTATATTTTATTGGATTTATAATGAGAGCTTTATTTATCTATTTTAAAATACGAGATCGACCATCAATCCATCGAGATTTTTAGTCCCACGGAAAAAGGGATTTTACTCTTATTTTTTAGAATTAAACACACACACATACTCATATATATATATATATATATATATATATATATATATATATATATATATATATGTATATATATATATGTATATATATATATATATATATATATATATATATATGTTAATATTTCATGCATCCAGATGAAATTTTATGAGGAGATATAATTGTTTCATGTATCAATATCCAGTATTTACTTCGTCAGTGCTCGATACATAAGTAGAGCTAGGTAGTAAGTTATGAAAATTATATTCATGGCAATTAAGCTACACGGCGACTTCGGCGTTTTAGCCCCGGGGGAAATCTTCAGGCTAAAATAAATTGGGTTAGTTTGCCGGCTGTTTTTCTATACACGGCTAGCTAGTTAACCAATCATATTATTTGTTGTTCTCTTAGTAAACCGTTGGGCTTCTCACAAACTAAGGTCCGGTAAGTTTTACTTCCTATTTTCTGTTCTATTGTTCTGTTTTCTATAGAGTGGCCTATATCCTCTGTTTGTGTGTGTTCGTGTGTGTTTTTGTCTGTGTGTGAGTCATGAGATTCTATTTCCCGTAATGCTGTAAGTACTGTGTTACTTTTTGTATTTTCACGTATTTCATTATTCATGACATATTTTCTCATTCTGAAAAAATACACATGACCATAACAACAGAGAACAAGTGTAACACACTATTACGAAGTCAATCTTAGACCCAGCTGTGAAATATAATACTAATTAAAGATAACGATTAGGTGAAAATCGCAGCTAGGCTCATATTTAGCACACTAGTAAAAGTTGCTACTTGACAAATATAAAATATGGCTTGTAACTTAAATGGTGTATTGTGCTAATTTAGTCTTGTTTAGAGTAAGAAAAAATGGACTTACCACCAATATCCTTCCACAAACCCTTTTATAGATATATGACAAATTTATGAATATGTAAAAATTTATAAATAAATACACATCTTATTATATTTTCAGCGAAAACTTATGAAGTAATGTTTGAATAATATTGAATCATTTAGTTGTCTACGCGCATGGATATTTAATGCTATGCACAACAACGGTCTATTTCGAGAAAATTCAGAGACAAAACGCACAAACAAACAGTTTGCCTCTTTGAGCAAAGTGTAATATCTGTTCTGATACTATACCTCAACTTTTCTCTCCTCGGTCAGTGATTGAGAAATCCTTCTTGAACGGGTCAATTTTAATTTTTGTTCAAATTCAGACCGTCCCTTTTGGAGGATCTGAATTTCCCCCACATTAACGGTCGACATTATGTTAAACTCTGCCCTCATCAAGTGGCAAGTAAATAGCGACAAACGGGCAAAGTCTGCTTTTGAGTATATCGATGGCCTCAACATTCTTCTCGGAAAAGTTTTAGAGTGTTAGCATATTTTAATTCAAATAATCATGAATACGAGTTACTATCGACTAGATGAAAACCAATTACACCTCAACTAGTCAGAATTGGTGTAGCAGCTGCAGAGAGAGAATGCCTTTTACTGCGGTCAGCGTCATATATATAAATACACTCAAACACACACACACACACACACACACACACATATATATATATATATATATATATATATATATATATATATATATATATATATATATATATATATATATATTAGAGGGAAAGTGCTCGGAGAAAGTTTCTGAGTTTAATTAAAAC
>OY744528.1:32643527-32651027 GCA_963556195.1 Sepiola atlantica
TGGTAGTTTTTACTAAAATAACATTTGCACGTGTAAGTTCCGTTTTTGTTTAGCTACATAGAGAAATAAGGAATATTATTTACAGTGGTTGTAGCTAGATGAGTTTTTTGTGAATGTTTAGTCGAATAGAAACATAGATTGGAGCTCCGTAGGGAAGCTACCATGAGAATATCGATAGAGTCGAGAATGGCTAGAATCATCTCTTCTGTGAGACAGAGGCCCTAGGAAAGAGCAGAGGACATCTCCAACTAGATTCCGAAGTTATTTTCATACTTTGCAAAAACAGATAAAGTTGCTCAGAGCGACACCTCTCAAGATGTGGCAACATTACTCCATCTGAGGGCGTATTTGACTCTTCTACAGGTAGAAAATTGCGTCATGAGTTCGATACTTTTTAGAGCGGTAGAATGATCCAACCATTTTTCCATCGAACGTAACAACATATTCTTCTTATTATTATTATTCTTCTTCTTCTTTTTCTTCTTTTATACTTCTTCTCTTTCTTCTAATGAAAGTCTTCCATTTCCTCAAGACAGAACTATTAATTTTAATTAGGGAAAAGTGAAGATAAGAGCGTTGTTGGGGAAAGGAGAGAAGCTTGATTTTAGATGTATTAAAAGTAAGCAGATACCTTTTTCCCTATTGCTTTATGTGATCCGGGTAGGAAGAGACAAAGTAAGAGAAAACATAAGACAAAAGAAATATATGTTCCTTAATATTATTTAACCATACATTAATGTCTAAATTCAAGAGAAAATATTTTCATTAGAAGTAGATGTAAATGGTAGATGAAAACACAACAACCGTGCTATTTCGACGAGACTCCGCTCGTTTTAATAAAATAATAAAACAAGTCATTATTGTTTATGCCGATCTTGTTTCTAAATCAAGATAAACACAATCAAGATTGTGATGTATGCCACTCGAACGGCTATAACCAACAATGTACATATTCAAGCAAAGCTGTTACTGTAAAGACAACATGGTTTAACTAGTAACATTTAAAGTACCCACTTCATCACGACCACCGTTTATGGTATCGGAAATTAAGAACCGGTGTTGATCCTAAAGCAAATAACCATTATATTTTAAGCCGTCTATAAATACAATCAATCTGTATTTTTTTTTTTTTTTTAATATTTAAAAAAAATAATCAAATCAAACTTGTTTATATAATTCGAATGATTTTTTGCTATTTTGAAAATATTATTTAAATAGTTTAAATAGTTTAATCGAAATTAACAAAATTTAAATATTTTACAAATTCAATTGTTTTATACAGCGAAACTATAAATAAAAATAAAATATAAGTGAAACTAAAACTCAAAATTCTGCTAAAAGCTAACCGGCATAACATAATGGGGAATTGTTTTTGGATAAACACCGTTTCTCAATTTCCGATATCAGAAAGGGCGGCCATGATGAACTGGATACTTCGTATTTTACCGATTAACTCTTACTCTCCAGTTCTTTGTGCAGAGTGGACATCTAAAAATTTAACGGAGATTCCCGAGTTTAGTGGAACATTTTCGGACTTAGCCAAAATATGTTAGCGATTAATTGGAAAGCGATACCGTCGCTGATATGAATAAAATACACATCTTCTTCTTCATCTTCTTCTTCTTCTACTTCCTCTTCTTCTTCTTCTTTTTCTTCTTCCTTTTCTAATATTTCTTAAATAGGCTTAATTCCAATTTATAGGCCTCCATTCTTCATTTTCAGTCTTCCTCCCCCTTACAAAAAAGCACTAGAACCATACCACTAACTCAACACCTAAGCTACTAAGGTAGACCAGGTGGAAAATAACACCTCCCAACAAATAAAGACCAAAGCAAAAAGCAAATAATAAAAAAAACAATTGTCAAGCTCCGTCTGTCATTTGCAGTCTACCTTCATACCACACGAAAATCTGAAAAAATTTTTAAAACAAGTAAAATATTGTCCTCTATTGCGCAACCACGAAAATACACAATAACATCTTTGCAAGAAATATGTATGTTCTGTTCGCCGAACGTTCACGTAGCTACATATTCAGGACTCGGGAATTTCCATAAGTTTTAAGATTCAAGGCGGTCTATTCTGCAGAATCACCTAACGTCAAATAGTGCCTTGAACCACATTAAACATAAGTGATATTTCTATTCTGAATCCGCTGGACGACGCTTGAAATGATAACACTTAAAGGTCAACACATAATCAACGATAAGTGTAAATGGATATATTCCAACCCAGAAAACAGCAATTGTTTTCCCTTTTTCAGAAATAGCCATCATGAAATGTAAGGACTAAGGGACAAAATAGGGGAGCGAGTATTCTAAGGTAATATTTGTGCTCTCCTAAAATGATAATACTCTCTCCTAAGGGATCATGTTTAAAAATGAATAAGGTTGTATATAGCCATGATAAAATGTCGTACCACAATATATATATATATATATATATATATATATATATATATACAGGGTGGGCCAAAATAAGGGTCCTATCTTTAAATTTGAATAACTTGAATTTGAATAACTTCCACAAAATAAAAGTTAAACTCACCAAACTTTATGTGTGTGTAGACTGACCCTTCCGAGATTTTTTGAAATAAACAAAACAAATTTTAGCCGAAAAACACTTCTTAAAACTTACAAAAACTAAAGTATTGTTTTTTACACTGTTTCGAGTTTTTTAAGCAAAAATAATGTTTTCTAAATGAGGGTACGTTCCTTAGGGCTAATACGGCTCATGCTTGCTTCGGAAGGGGTCCTTTACTTATTCTAAAAAAAAAATTTAAAAAAATCAATAAATAAAAAAGTTATGAATTTTTAAAAATAGGACCCTTATTTTTGCCCACCCTGTATATATATATATATATGCTGAATTAGTAAACAAAAATAAAGAGGATCGAAATATTGTGAAAATGTCATACAACGGCAAGTCGACATTTTTTAGGGAGGCATATACATAGAGAGAGTCATAAATGAAGAGAGTCCGATAAAGGAGACCAATTATGCGTCCCTTTGTTTGGATTTAAAACCGACGATACCGATGTTATTCTAGTTTTTATGTAATACATACATAAATATATATAGTGAAAGAAAGAAACCGAGAGAGATACAAGTGTATGTGTGTTGGGTGCAAATACAGTAGACACTATTATTTTAAATAAAGATATAAGTATACAAAGATGAATAGATAAGAAGTCGACAAAGCACAGATTATTAAAAGAAAATCAGATCCGAAATAAACAGTAGATTACAGTCTCAATGTGATTACAGTCTCTACGCTCTTGGCCTTTTGGTTAAGATCAAAGTATAGTATCTGTTCCGATGGATACTGCACCCCATAGACTGGTATTGTCTTGTCCTTCGGGGCTTGATTTACGCCGGTCTATGGGTCTGTCTTGTGCTGTTCTGGGAGGTCCACCCTCCCAGGCTTCGCCTTTCCTCTTTGGGGAGGAGTAAGTTTATTACTTACTGCCTGAGGTGCCCCTACTGGGTAATGCCAACGGGGCTCCCAGGCAATTTTTAAACCCCACTTTCCCGACCCGATCTTGGGTCACATCTTACTTGTGGGAGTAAGATAAAAACTGGCCTTGTGCCTATAACTCATGGAGAGGAGTAAATCAATACAGTCTCAATGTGATGGAGTTTTTATTATTTAATGCCACACGATATAAGTTTTCTGGTTGGGTTTGGAGGTATGTTGTCTTATTTTCATTTTTAGTGGTTTGCCTACTTTTCAATTTTTCTCCAAATTTTCTGTCGGATTTTACACTTATATCTAACTTATACATCAAGCAATATGCAAACCTTTAATGTTAACCTCCGAACAACAATTGACTACATAGATGATAACGATAAACTAAAAAAATATAAACCTTGAACCCAATATACGCCCACGTGCGCCTGCACGATGGACCTTAATATACGGGTTCACTCAAGAAGTTTGCCCCTCAAGCAGCTGACAGGTTAATATATATTCAACTCGAACGAACAGATTAATATATATATATATATATATATATATATATATATATATATATATATATATATATATATATACCATCAATGATCAAAATCGATTTAGAAAGAAAAATGCCTTTGATATTTGCAAAAAAAGGCAAGCAATTCGTTTACGTTAACCAACTGCGCTCTACAGTTGATATGCTAGCAGGGACAAAAAAAAGCGATGTACTTTGTAAAAACTAAAGATTGATCTCAGCTCTCCTTCCCTGGGTTTACGTCATTTTACTTCTCCCAAACGAACACCTCAGTACTTGCATGTCTATTGCGAATGTATTACTTTTAATAGCATGTTAATACCACTAAGGATTGTTCTAATTAAATAAAATGTGTATACCTAGGAAATCCTACTCTGCTATTCCCATCTATCGATATACTATTAAAAAGCTATGGTGATTTGGTATTTTTGTACGCCAATAATAAATGTGATGTGTATCGAGAAGGGGATAGGCAGAGTTCACATCACTTAGGTAGTAGTTTTTACGATCTCAATACCCGAGCTCGAATCTCACGTAAGTCTAAAGGATCATTTAAACTAGGTACAAGTTTTATAAATTAAAAAAAACTAACATGACATAAAAACATGAAAAACGTGGATATTTCTTTTAAATTAAGTAACCTTTTTGATACTAGGTATACATAAAAGTATTAAGCATTTGTTCAAATCAAATTATCTTTACGGAAAACATAATTTGAAATGTTTGTTTTACAAAAAATAAACAATACGTAAATACATGGTTCGTTGTTAGTTACCCTCTCATGTAAATACTTAGCAGCGAGATTTCGCAAATATTTTTCTTCGTACAAAGTGATAAAATCTACGTAAATATGTAAATTCACACACGCAGGCATTGTACAAACAACCCTCAAGGAGCGGGTATAATATAGTCATAACAATCATTTTATTATTGTTTAATGTTTACGACGGACAATAAAAACGAATTAAGGTAATTAGCAGAATCGTCAATGGCGATATAGGTGTATTACAAACGAACACTTTAAATTCAAAACCTCAAAAGTCAAATGTCAGTTGGATGAATCGGGCGTTACGTGTGATCCAGTAGAATCATTTCAATTTTTAATTTTCATTTGTTTGCATATTTTTTTTTATTTAAGGCAGAAAAATATGATATACTTAAATTTAAAATGAATTGCCTCCAATTCGTTATTCATACCTTAGGGGATATTTTTTAAATATTTCATATTAACAGTTGTCTTGGTTTGACTAAATAATTATGAAATAAGTTGTAGTTAGGTACGTTATTATATTACCAATAACACGTTATAACAATAACAATTTTCAACTAGCTAATGACAAATAAATTCGCTCAGTGCAGCTGTATCAAGTGAGTCAATACGTTCTATTTGGTTGTAATGCTCTTAAATGTAATAGAACGCAGAAAAAATTGTATATATCATATTTATATATTTAAAACATATTTACATTTGTGATATACTATTTTATCATCGAACCGGTAAGGGAGAAGTTTACAGGGGATATCAAATTCACAGGCCGCATGTACATCGTGGGCATGCGAAGATGACATACAGCGCCTAGCATTCTAAAATGGTCACCCATCTGGTACCAGTTAGGCTTCACGTTGTTTAACTTCAATGATCTAATGAGAACCGGTCGTTCAACGTAGTTATGCCGTGTGTTGTTTATAGAAAAGATTAATTAAAATAATGCTGTTTAAAACCCTCACCAAACGATGGTATCCAAGGGGACATTTTAGTAAATAATACTTTATGAGTTTTTAAAATGTCACTCTGTAGTTGAAACGACGTGAAATATTTACTCAACTGATAGAGAGCAATGCCTGAAGGTAAGAAAATGCAGAAGATGGTTTACAAAATTCAGAAATGGAAAATTCGTTGGCGAAGGTAAAGACCAAGAAAGACGCCTGGTGAAGTGTGATGAAGAGATGCCTGCGTCAGTATGTATAGAAAATCCTACAATATAAGATGAAACATTGGCAATGAATCTTTTCTTAAACCATACAATTGTTAATACATCTTCAACAACTTAAAAGGTTCATGAGCTTAGAAGAAGCCTGACTCGTGAATTATCTGAGCTCAGAGCTGTGGGTAATGGCGAGTAAAAAAATAAAGTGGTCAGAGATTTAAAGTGATCTTTCTAACATTTCTAAGTAATCATTTACTCATAGTTTTATGTTTAAACCTTGTGTCATACATTCAGAAAATCAAGTTGTCGTCATTATTACAAAATCACATGAAAACTTTTACTTTGGTCGCTACATGTTTTCCTTCAACGTACTCTTCTGTGACTCTTCCCTACCGGGGGCACGACCATTCCCTACAAATTAGTTCTTCAATAGCTCGGAAAACGAATAAATAAAAAAAATTTGAATACAAAGAGGATTTATTCTGCTTGATCTTTGTTAAAAATAACTGACCAGTGTCGTGGGGGGAACAGCGAGAGAGAGAGAGAGAGAGAGAGAGAGAGAGAGAGAGAGAGAGAGAGAGAGAGAGAGAGAAGATCTATGATTACTATTTTATCATATCTCATGAGGACATTTTCAAACGACATGCCCACCCTTCTAGTGCTACTTAAGAACTGACGACTTCTTTCAATCTTTCTCTCCTTCGCTGAGTGCCATGTGAGGTCACACCCGTTTCTATCAATTTCCACTGCTGACAACAAAACCGAGGTGAAGTTCATCACGTTAACTACAAAGTTGATCACTAAGTTGATCTCAACTGAACTTTCATTTCCTTCTATTCCTGCTATTCATTCAATATTTAACAACAGTCGCACAATTAAGATGCTGTTAAAAATATATAATATTTTTTCCGCTACTTTTTCTTTTTCAAATTAGGCGATGATCGTTGTTATATTGTCCTCATTTACACTTAAATACATATAACTTGGCAACCTGTTACGTAATAAGAATTTATACAGTTGAATTTGTGTGTGCGCGTTAGTTTTATTCTTTGCGTGTCTTTGAAACATGTGGTCATACAACAGTTTCCTACTTTTCTACGCAGTCCTATGCGTTATTGCTGAACTCTGTAAGATCTGCGAGATGCACCAGTTGGGCAGTAGAAGGCAGACAAGGAAGTGTTGCAGATTATGGTCCTCCTTTCCACATTCGCTGATCGTGGGGTCAGTTTGGTAGCACCATCTAGTCAAATAAATCTTTGATCACCCCATTCACGTTCTCAGGAAGTTGAGTGTTTCCACTGGGCAATGGTGATCAGAAGAAGAGCGTTAGTGAATATGTGCGTTGGTGGATATGTGTGTATGTTAGCGTGACCGGTGTATGGGATATAAAGGGATAGAGTAAGTTCAGTTTTTTAGAGAAATGAGATTAGTCTTTTATTCGACCACACTTGTGTCATGACAATTTGAAGTAGAGTAAATCTATTTCTACTGTGTTAAAAGCTTCACTTCAGACATCTGTAAACTATGACATTTCGGTTTAAATTGTTTATATTTATTTAATTTTGTGTTCCTTTTGTTCTGTTG
>OY744528.1:32653527-32668527 GCA_963556195.1 Sepiola atlantica
ATTACTATAGGTACTAATAGTATAAGTATTTCTATTATTTTTATTATAATTAATATAATTATTATTATTATTATAATAATTATTATTATTATTATTATTTATTATTATAATTATTATTATTTATTATTATTATTATTATTATTATTATTATTATTATTATTATTATTATTATTATTAATTACAATTGTGATAACTATTATTATTATTTTATTATTATTAATATAATCTTAAGTACTACTGGAACTAATATAATGTTATGTACGTGTATTTTTCGTTTATTCCTGTAAAAATGTATGTGAAATAAGAAAATAAAGTTGATATTTTTGCTAAACTTTTATTTGTGATTTTTTTATGAGGCGCTGAAGATATTTCATATTAGATCTATTATAAACATGACTAAATAAAAAACAATTCGCAAATGTATCGTAAACGATCATATATCTAACCGTTGTTGATCTTGAATTCTTTGAACTGCAATAAATAATGTTGTAAATTCATTTATCTATACTCATTCTCTCCCCACCCATACGCACACACACACACATATATATATATATTTACATATAATATATATATATGCATATATATATATATAGATATATATATATTATATGTAAATATATATATTATATATAGATATTTATACGTATATATATATATATGTATTTATATGTATATATATTTATATATATATATATTTATATGTATATATATTTATATATATATATATATATATATATATATATATATATATATATATATATATATATATATATATATATATATAGTCTAAAGAAGCTTCGAGTCATTTTAAAGAAAGAAAGAAAATGCAGTTTAAATACCCAGGAAAAACTAACTAAATCCAAAATATCGCAGACTTAGCACTTGCATAAGCCGACCCACCGTTGGAAAATTCACAAATAAAAAAGATGATTCAAGTATCGAACAGTGAAACAAAAACTGGGGTTTTAACTTGAGCGTGAAATATTAAAACGGGGATCATCAGTTATTTACCATGTAACTGTTTCATAGGCTTAAAAACAGGACAGTTATCATATTCATGGCTCTCCAATGGTACTGATCAAACGACCATTCCCCCAATAAGCAAGTGTAGAAATAATTTAGCTAAAATTTTACTAATATTTACATAAAATAATAATAATAATAATAATAATAATAATAATCATAATCATAATCATAATCATAATAATAATAATAATAATAATAATTATAATAATAATAATATATTACCCTTAAGACTACTGTGTGATATGGTAATTTGCATATCAAATAACATCAATACATATATGAAGCTAAGTAGTTTTGCAAGATAGAACACACAGGGTCAATGGATTTTTTTAGATCATAGAATATGTATTATAGACAATTGTATATAGGCAAAATTTTATCGCTTATATTTATACCGGCGGTAAAAAAAATATCTGGAAAATTCGGTTAGTTCAGCTAGAAAAAGTAACTGCAGCTTCAACATGAGCAACTGTCGATTGCGTATGCAGCTGTAGTTGCTGAACGAAGCAGATTTTCCGCATCTTTTGAAGTCGCTGATATAAATATTACTGATGAAATTATCATCTCTATTTCTTTCTCGCCCCCTCTCTCCATTTCAGTCAATGTATGCATACATATTAGACATTTTTATTTAATAAAACATTTTGAAATGTTATACATCGTATCAAACTTGAAGACCATGCTTATTAATATTATACAAAAAATTATGTGCGTACATAGAATCCACAGAAATTACTTAGACAATACTCCCTGAGAACTTTAAGTAAGTTAAAAACAAGCCTATATTTATAGCGTAATGCAATACTCTGTACCCCGTCTATTGAGTTCTCTTGACGACTTGCTGACATGGCCGCTGAATTTTACATTTAGACGTTAATTTACTGTCACATTTCTAGATTGACGGAGCGACTACTGAGTCAAATATGATTTTCGTACTAGGGTTGTAACTGGTTGACCGACACCGATTGTGTGCTCCGTTCGTGATGAGTGCCTGTTTGACATGAAACACATGTGTATATGAGTTAATTTTTAAATATTATTGATCAATCGCTAGATTGAGCATTTAAAGTAAGTTAACAGCAAACCGTGTTTTATAGTGTAATGCAGTACTCAAATCCCGCCTATTGAGTTCTTTTGACGGCTTGCTGATATTCCCGCTTAATTTGTCATTTAGACGTTTACTTACTTAATTATTTCTACCACAATGCGTGGTATACACATCGGCACGCGCTCCGACTACTGAGTCAAATATGACTTTAATATTGGGGTTCGAACCGTGTAACTGACAGGATTGTCTCCTCATATACTGATGAGTGTAGGTTTTAAATTAAACACATGTGTATATCGGTTAATTTAAAAATAGTATTTATAAATAATTATTCAAAGCGTTCGCTTTGTTGAACACTTAAAGAAAGTTTACAACTGCCGTTATTTATAGTCTGATGCAATACTCAAGGTCCCGTATATTGAGGTGTCTTGACGGCTTGCTTATATGGCCGCTAAATTTGCAATATATACGTTAATTTACTCTTTTATTTCTTCGGCAATGACTGGTTTACACATTCGTACACGATCCGACTATTGAGTAAAATGTAATTTTAGAATTGAGGTTCGAACCTTGTGACTGGCATACTGATGATTGCATGTTTGGCATGAAACACATATGTATATTGGTTCATTTGAAAATATTATTTAAAAATAATTATTCAAAGCTCTCGCTTATTGAGGACTGTAAGTAAATAAACAAGAAGCCGTTATTTATAGCGAAATGCAATATATAAAGCCCCGTTTATTGAGTTCTCTTGACGACTTGCTGACATGGACGGTGAATTTTCCAATTTAGATGTTAATTTATTCTATCATTTCTACTGAAAATGCGTGGTGGACACATCGGTGTTCGTACCGTGTGACCAGCAAGCATTGTCTCCTTCCACACTGATGAGTGCAGGTTTGGTATGAAAAACATTTGTGTATTGGTTAATTTGAAAATATTGTTTATAAATAATTATTCAAGGCTTTCGATAGATTGACCACTAATTGTACGTTGACAAAAAGCCGATGTTTATAGCGTAATGCAAAACACTAGGCCCCGCCTATTGAGTTTTCTTGGCGGCTTGTTGATATGGCTACTGAATGGGGCATTTAGACGTTAATTTATTCTATCATTTTTACGGCAATGCGTCGTGAAAATAATTGATATCATGTAATAATGTTCCAAAAATCCAATACCAACAAAATTCATGTGTACATGTGTTTCAGAAATTATTTAAATAAAAATTACTTCTTCCGCACAAATAAACTAAAGAAATACCTTTATAATTGTGTTACATGGAATCACTAAATGACAACAAACACATAAGAAAAAATTAGCCATCTACATTCAGAAATTAAGTTTTCTTGTTTTATACTTTTTATATATATATATATATATATATATATATATATATATATATATATATATATATAAATATAAGCAAGCGTTGTTGAACGTCACGGAACTTTCTCGTTTGTAAATTTTCTTCGTGCGGTTCTCAACCCGTCGAGCTGGTTTCAAGTGGCAATCCGTAGAGAATTTCCCCAATTGTACTTAATTCAGCCATTCTTTCAAGCGCTTTCGACATTCTTAGTCGTCTTCAGGATTAGTTTTTTTTTTTTTAATAAGAAGACTTGAGTGAATGTTTATAGGTATCATTAAGGGCGAATGAAAGAAAATAGATTAGTTTATATATATATATATATATATATATATATATATATATATATATATATATATATATATATATATATATATATATAGGAAGGGAGAAATATGTGTGTTTTTCTGTGTTAAAAAATACCTGAAAACATACTTAGATCAACATGAGCAGTTTATTGATAAACCCAATTCCCGCCCGCCATCTCCGATCTGACATGATAATTCAATCTTTTCCCAACGTTATATCTTTCTGAAAGAGAAAACAAAAAGAAGCTAGCCGAAGTTTCCCGGGCAATTGGATTTTTTCCTTAAGTGAATTATGTAGAAATATGAAAAATCCCCTGAAGGTGTTGCCATATATATACGAGGTGTATTCCCCGTATGCTATGAAATAACGTTCAGGGTTATGCTATCCTGACCAGCACAATGAAAGGTCTTCTCGAATCTATTTAGTATGTAATTGAATTGCATGTCGTCCATTTATCCCATTACAGTTATTTTCAAAACTCTGTATATATCTTTATATATATACACACACACATATATATATATATATAGAGAGAGAGAGAGAGAGAGAGAGAGAGAGAGATAGTTAGTGTCAAAGTATGTTGAAAAAACATCAATAAAGTGCTCGATCGTAAGAATTGAGAGCTAACATTCAAATTATTTATTAAAAACAATACATTACAGTTACCAGAGATATAATACTGTTTCATTGCCACGATATATATATATATATATATATATATATATATATATATATATATATATATATATATATATATATATATATTTGTGTATACGTATGTTGGATAATGGCCTTATGAGAATGGAAGTATATGTTAAAAATCGTTGATTTGACATGCGCGAATTAGAGCGGGGTGGGCCCAGCAGTTGAGTGCAGAATAGGGCCTGTTCTCACAGTCGGAAATCACAGACGTGACAAGGTCATCACGTGACGAGACCTCAGGTCAAGGCTCAATGTGTACCTGCGAGAGGCTCTGTGACGTCACGGGCTTTTGCGTGGGAAACAGACGGATCCGTGACATCAGTCGTTTTTCGTGAGAAGCGAGATTTAGCAGTCTGGGTTTTGGAGGCGAACCTATGAGACGTGACTTTACCATGTAGTGTAGCAACTTACATAAGGAAATATTTCCCTAAGAAAATACAGGCGAAATATCTCACCCCTCCCATCCGCGAATGGTTAAGACTAATTTGATAAGTAATTACGATAAAGTAGTAATTTGCTCTCTCTCTCTCTCGATGTTAGTGAATATCTCCCAGCTTATTTGATAACTAACGCTTGAAATAAACTGAAGTTAAATTAAAAAGATTGTTTATCTTGCGACCCGATCATAGAGCTTTTGTTGCAGCGGCGTGGTTCACGGCAGAAGAAAGAGGAAGGAGTTCAACCACTATACGACATCGAGAGGGCGACCCTCTACGCGGCGAGGGAGAAATCTAAAGGTACGCAAACTATATGGTTGATGTTTTTAACAATGACGAGTGTACAAAACGCGTGCTGGCGCGGCCCAAGCAGAAAAGGTGCTATGCAACATATATATATATATATATATATATATATATATATATATATATATATATGTATATATATATATATATATATTTAAGCTGACATTGAGTTCCTCTGTTTATCTTTTCTCTTATCTTATAGATTATCTCAACACTACACCTACTTCAAAAACTTTGCATTTATTATTTATATATATACATATATATATAGATATATAGATATATATATATATATTTATTTATATATATATATTTGTATATATATATATATATAAACGTATATATATATATATATATATATATATATATATATATATATATATATATATATATATATATATATATAGCATCCTCTCTTTCAGGCTAGTATTTTTGAATATATGGTACTAACAAACAAAAACTCCATATATTAGAAGCCCTATATATTAAAAGAAAAAGAAAATAATTAATAGAATCAACTTTAATATCAGTAATAATATACTTAATGTCTATAGTTCTAAATATAATTTCATACTTATTAAATAATTCACGCCAAAACCTTCTATAATACTAACACATGGTCTGTTCCCGATTAACTTCATCCCCCTGATGATGGACCTGGATGGGTCGAAAGTACTTGGGAGACAAATCCAAACTATGGCAAATTCCCCTCCGAAGCTAAAATCCTGATTCGGACTATTGAAAGGATCTACGAAAAGATATCTAAACATGAGTTGTTTCTTATACTCAACAATGTATATATATATATATATATATATATATATATATATATATATATGTATATACATCTATATTATAATTTTATTTACGTTAACATAGAAGTTTATATAGAAAATTATAATATATATATATATATATATATATATATATATATATATATACATTTATATATATATATATATATATATATATATATATATATATAAAGAATAAATGCAATAGTTTTTTTCATTCATCACTCCTATATTACAATCAAAACGGGTTACTGTAATTTAAATCAATAATACAACATAAAGTATTGATATTCTGTATATATAGTAAAGATAAACGAGTAAGAGAGAACCTTTTAACTGCCTTGTTTACATAACTATTTTTAAACCGTTTATAATAAAGTTATGTTTGTATTATTAATTAGAAATTGCATTGGCTTTTGTTTGCTATCTATACACAATAGTTTTGTCTATATGAACAGTAGGTAATTTAATTTGTTTAAGAAATAACCTGTAAAAATTAAAAAAAAAAAAAAATTTAGCTTACCGAAGGTAATAGCTGTTGACGGGCGAGGCATACGCCTAAAAGAGAATTGGTGTGTGTGTGTGGGGGGGGGAGTGTGGCTGTCTCGCTCGGTCTCTGTATCAGCTCATTTACTATCGCCCTCTTTTTGCAGTTTTCCGTGAAAATAATAATAAATAACTTCTTATTAGTCAAGGTTAACAAAAAAAATGTAATTTTTAATGTTTACAAAGATCTTTTTTCCTATTCTCTTTTTCTTTTTTTTTCCTAGTCTGTCCAGTTGGTGAATGTCCGGTGACAAAATGCTGCTCGGCCTGCTTGAAATATATACAACATTTTAAACTCAACTCATTAAAAACTATTTTCATTTGCGGTTCACGGAAGTATTTTAAAATCGCCCTTATACTCAAAATTACATCTAAATAAGTACTTTTTTTTATCTACGCTTGAATTGAACATCATTCTATTGGATTTACTACATTTTGAACACTTTTAACGCACTCTCCACGAAATCCATTTTCCATCTTTAAATCTTTCGTCACCGGACATTTTGTCAATGGGCATTCACCAACTGGACAGACTCCATATTTTGATAACCTTTTTAGGACCACACTTTTACTTTCCCTTACTTTACATTATTTTGTATATTTTTACAATTTTTTTATCTTGGCTATTCCCTTGCCAACTTATCTATCTATGTAATTCCTCTGGTGATAAGAGTTTAATCTTTGAAAAGCCTGGCTTAAGAAAAAATATAAACATAGTTTTTTTTTTATCGAGTACACCTTGCATTGAACAATCGAAGATGAAATAGATTTGTCATCCGTATATCTCTCTTCCTTTATTCCTCTTTATGATTGCTATATCCCGTATACTGAGCTTAAACCATTTTACTATATCACGTTTCACAATTATCGAAAAATATACTTATAGTCTCATATTTTGTATATATATATATATATATATATGAAGAGTTCGAATGCAAAACGCGATAAACGACATTTTAAAAATCACGAAATTGTCCCTACAAAAAGTGTTGCATTTCTACACTCGACAATACCCCCAAAACAATGTGTTACATAATATGATACCGAAATAATTTACTTTTGATTTCAGTTAAAATCAGCTTTCATTCGAAGTCGAGATTTAATATATTCGTATTTTTATTGTTCTAGGTCCCAATTTAAACGAATTGGATTTATCGCGTAGAGAGAGAGAGAGAGAGAGAGAGAAAGAGAGAGAGAGAGAGAGATGTGTGTGTGTGCATTTATATATGTACGTATGTATGTATGTATGAATGTATGTATGTATGTAGATATAGATATATATATTTATGTATGCGAGCAAGACAATCTTATGATTTAAACAAAAATAAAGAGATTAACAAAAACAAACACTCCGCCGAAAAAAAACTGGTTTGTGAAGCGAGCCCTTTGATAATGAAATCCTTCACCGCCCTCCTGAATTTTTTCGAGGTTTTCAAATCTTTTTTATTCATTTACTTCATTTTCGTCCGTCTAAAAGGAGCGATTGTTTTGCGTCCCCATAAACTGTCTAGTATCAGCAGGAGTCAGGACGGTGACGGCGCCGGTGTTAGCTGCGTCTGTCAACAACGTCGTCGTCGTCGTCGTCGGTAAAACGAGATACGAGCTTCACTAGAAAGCACTTGCGGAATGGATGACCCCGTGACCTCGTAAAGAGGGGACCGACCTATCCGATAGTCCCGGTAGGGGAACTGTTCGAATTTCTCGGTGTGTTCTAAGGCGGAGAGTTGTCCGGACGAATTATAACATTTGAGTTATCAGGAGTGTTATTCTATTGACTTTGTTTTTCCAACGCCTCAAAACAAGGAACTGGTAGTCTTTGAAGATATTTCCATCGTTATTTACAGGATGCAGAATGCCTACAGATGAGTCCTCGCATGGATTGTTGGAACGACCTGTAGCGTGTGGATGGGGGAGATGCTAGTTGGGCAATAACCCATGTGGCACCTAACTTAGGAGAGGGGGCATACGAATGGAGAAAGAAATAATATGCAATTTTAAAATTTCAGCACAGAACAAGTTTTGAAGACTAAGCGCATTATGAGAAACATCTGTTCATCTTTTCTTCCACACACATACACACACATACACACAGATATATATATATATATATATATATATATATATATATATATATATATATATATATATATATATATATATATGGGAAAGGAAAGATGAAGGTAATCCGACGACATGGGAATTTTCCATATATATATATATATATATATATATATATATATATATATATATATATATATATATATATATATATATATACTACTTGATGTATCAACATAAAATATTATAAGGAGATATGATTGTTTATGTATACATATATATATATATATATATATATATATATATATATATATATATATAGAGAGAGAGAGAGAGAGAGAGAGAGAGAGAGATTTTTATTATTTAGCTACACATTTGCAAAACATGTTTCGGTCACAGCTGTAGGGCAAAGCGACTTCATCAAGGCCTAAGTCTTTTACTTTACGGTTTCATTTGATGTATTAAGACAAAGTATGTTCCGAAAATTAACACGTGATCAACTCCCAAAACATTCATATCACCTAAAACTATTATAATCAACGTTTATCAGAAATACAGTTTTGAAAACATGTCCGAAGACCATCCGAAATATTAAAATAAAATGTTATAATGTATATGGTTTAATGGGTAACAATGTAGTATACAGAACAGAGCAGAATGTGATGGTTACAACAACAAAATATACACAAACTAACTTACCAAACGCATTACAATTTAATTTTCTATCGACCTGTATTGTTTGAAAGTTATGAAACTCCGAGTACGTTTTGTTATCGGAATCTTGTTTCGTTACTTTCACTTGGTTTAATACAAGTCAATACAGTATGGCGGTCGATTTTTTTTCTTTCAGATGGTCAGTAATTTAAGATTTTTTTTTTAATAAGCAAAACCTTAATCCGACTGGCAACCACCCCCGAACTTAGGGTTAGTGGTACCGTAAACCTTTTATTCCTTACTATCTTTTTAGATAGTAAGGAATAAAAGGTTTACGGTACTACTAACCCTAAGTTCGGGGGTGGTTGCCAGTCGGATTAAAGTTTTGCTTATTAAAAAAAAATCTTTTAAGGTTGAAATTAGCGACCCAAATGGAAATATGTGATGTTCCTCTGAAATAACTACAGTGTACATGATGTTATATATATATATATATGAATGAAGAGTTCGAATGCAAAACGCGATAAACGCCATTTTCAAAATCAAGAAACTATCACTATAAAAGCGTTGCATTTAAACACTCGACCACATCCCAACATCATGTTTTACATAGTATGATACCGGCATCCTATCGTTTTGTTTTCAATTAAAATAAGCTTTTAGTCAAATGCTACATTAAATATATTCGCCATTGTATTGTTTCATGTATCAATTTAAACGAATTGGATTTATCGCGTTTTGGATTCGAACTCTTTATATATATATATATATATATATATATATATATATATATATATATATATATACACACACGGTTTCGCTGTATCACAGAACTTCAGGGCGACTAGACTAGCACCGCTCCCTAGCTAAAGATCGAACCTTCAACCATCTAATTGACAGTCGGCAGTTCTTACCATTAGGCTATGGGAGAAGCGCTCGTAAACTATATCTATGGTCGCCGCCTCTACTGTGCTCAATTTGTTTATTTACAAAGAGCTTTGCATTACGCTAAGATGCAGCAAGAGGCATAACGGACGACAGTGCTCGACCCAAGAAAGGGGATATAAATAATAAAATTTACTGAATACACGAAACCTATTTTATATACTGCTTATTTATATGTGATATAAATCGTTAGGTTAATTAATTTGCATATTAGTTTCAAAAAGAGGCCATTTATTAATTAACTGTTATTGCTTATTGTGTTTTAATTCAATGATTGTTTTTATATTAACATAACAAATAGTTGTGTTTCGTAATGGTGTTTGATTTCCTGGAAATATATTACGTATTTATGTTCAAATATTGATTTTTGTTAGAGCAGGGGCCGGCAACTTTTTCAGAGTGATGGCCAGATAAGACTTTTGGAAAGAGATCGCGGGCCGGAGTGAAAAACGAAATCTCAGAATTACTATATTTTGTTTACATGAATAAATTGTACAAAAATGGCATGGAAAACTCTACAAATCAATGCGACTGCGGTGCTGTTTGCCATGAAAAAGTATTTCCATGTCTTGCTCGATGGTTGAGGTAGACAACAGAAACATGTCATTGAGATAACGGTCCGAGAGTTGGGAGCGAACGTGAGACTTCGTGTACTTCATTTTCAAAATGATATGAGTTTTACTGGGAGGTCCGCGGGCCGGATTGCAATAATTAAGCCTAGCAGGGTGGCGGGCCGGACGGTAAGCCTTTGCGGGCCGGATGTGGCCCGCGGGCCGGAGGTTGCCCGCCCCTGCATTAGAGGAATCAACTTGGTTTTGTCGAATTGATTTCGTCAAATTGATTTGATCAACTTTCATAGTTGCGATCTGTTTCTAGATGAAAATGAAAAGGCAAATTGAATTCTTCTTTCTTTTTCTTTAGTTCACAATGAAAGATAAATGCATTTCTATCGAAAATGCTAACGTTTATGTATTTATCTATATGAATAAATGAGAAAGATTTTGTTTCGTGTTTACAACACAATTATGAATGAAATGTGTATTTTTAATTAATGTTACAACTATTTGAAATAGCGAACTTTGCGAAGCGATAGCGAGCCGGGAAAGCTTGTTAATGTATACAAAATATGGTGTGTGTGTGTGTGTGTGTGTGTGTGTGTGTGTTTGGCAGCGTCAGAGGCAAGCTTATAAATAGCACTCGTTTATCACTTGGCCGTTTTGTCTGTCTCGCCTCACCCCACGCTTCCTGGTAGCCGGCCCCAACCCAGCGCAGGTGCAGGAAGCCATCCAACTTGACATACATAAGCCAAACAGCCGACTGGCGGATAACAGTGCAACGGGAGGCGACAACAGTGAAGTAGACTAACGCGCACGGCCTTATCTGCGAATACCGTGAATACCGACGCGCGCGGACCGCATCTCAAATCCAACCTTGCAGAATTATATAACGTTGATAAGACACCCAAAAAATGCGGATGTCGAGCTTTTGCAACGGCCAGACATGGATACTGTTCGCCTATCAGATTAGCTCAGATGGGATATTGTTTTCTTGTATCTGTAAAATGATGTCATTTTTATTTTTATTTAGACGACAATTTCGAATTCATGATAACATTCAATTTTTTTTTTCTCAGTTGTTTTTTTTTTAATTTCAAAGCATTGAATATAATTACTTCATTCAGCAAGATAGATCTACGATGTGTGTCTGAAAAGTAACGGGATTGGAGTCACAAACATTTTCTCTCAATCTAAGACAACTACATACATTTGTAGTATTTGTAGTATTCTGACTATTGTTCTCACTTTTGGATGCTATTCTCACCACGTTTCGGTCGATTAAACCTCCGGCTTTCTCCAGGTGCGTCCTATCGAATTAGGGAATATTTATATCGAACTCGGGAATCCGTACGGAATTTCGAACTGTACCCTTAATTAAATCTACAGGAATAGATGGTTCTCATCTCGTCAGCCATGATCGGGTAGAAGATAACATTTTAGAAAATTGCTTAGGACTTCTACTCGGTCATGGCTGACGGAACGAGACCAAACTACACCGTAGATTAAACAAGGGGCTCAGTTCTAAAATTTCGTATCGATTTCAGAGTTTGGACGTAAAGATTCCTGAGAAAAGTCGGAGATATCATTGGCCGAAACGTTATGGGAATAACATCTAAGATGATTGATTTCTCGTCTGTGGAACAAAGTTCCGCGAGATTGATCCCCTGCTGATTACAAGTTGATCTTGACATAGTATTTTTTAGCTCCTTACATCAAGTGGCTTCATGCCTTATCCGGAGCGATTTCTATTAAAAAAATGTTAACCGAACAGGAAAATTATTATAACTTTGTTAATATTTGATGTATTCTCGAAATTAAAGGGGCATCTCTTCGAGGATTGTTTGCCGAATACAGCTTACTCGAAAAAGCCGCTCTGACTCCATCTATATCCACCAGGAGTTTGTTGACTTAACGGTTTCCTTCAAGGGACGCCTGAAGACTTGTTTAATTCTGGCAGTCAGCTCGTCCTTTGTCTTGGGTCTTTCTTGGGTCTTAAATATAATTAGTGATACCGAGCGGTTTAAATAATACTTAGTAATATTTTTATTATTACACTTTGATTGTGTTTTATTTCATACTCTTCCCTCTCCACATTTTATACATTTTGAAAGTTCTTTTATACAACCAGTTAAACGACATGGAAAGTCAAACTCAAAGAAGGACTGACGCCAAGTCTAGACTTTTCACATATACGCATGAAAATATTTAAATGCACTAATTCATATCTATTAATAATAAAGATTATGTATCTTTCTTTCTGTCTGTCTGCTTGAAGCCGAAACTATATTATTAGTTTTTTATCGCTCTGTTTTAATATCTACATATCCGCTCCTGTATATACCCATTCCAAAACTTCCCCAAGCATCACGCGTCTTTCAAATTTACATAATTAATTTGTTTAAAAGCTTCTCATAAATTAATATTCGCAAATATACACTCATGATTGTTTTTTTTTCAGATTTTCAAAACGTATTTAAAATATTTTCCTCGATAACAATAATCTTAATAAAAAATGTGTTTTTTTTATCTACATTATTGAGTTGAATTGAGCAGACGCTAGCTTGACGTCAGAGTTGTTCGCCATTTTGGCCAGCAAACTACACCTTCGCCGAATTCTCTCCTTTTATCACACTAATATTTTATTAAAATATCATTTTCAGGATACTTATATAACCAGCCTAACGTATTTTACCTTCTAGTGTTCAAGTTTGTATTTATTTTATGAAAAAAGTATTTTAATATGTAACAAAAAGTAAATAAATAACTGTTATATTTTATATTATACATATTCCCCCCCTCCCCCAAGTTAAATCTGATAGAACCGTATTTTTCCCATTTAAATAGATTCGTTTTTCGTTTTCCAACATTCCGATACAAATTTTTGAACTAACCGTTTAACAATGGTTTGGCTTTTTGTTTTTATTTTATTTCGAATTCACCGTTGTTTTTTGTGTTTTATTGTTTGTTGACTTTATCGTCCAGACTTGTTTCAGGTATTTAAACGCACTTTTCACATTATTCTAATAATCCTCTGACAGAAAAGCTGTATTTGCTGTACATATTTTCTACTAATTTATTATTTTGATGGTTAGCACATTTCTGGAATTTTCTTTTTATCTGAATACTTTCATCTTACCCTTTGGCTAGCTAGTTTCACCGATATACATTCAGATATTCGGCTTCGTGCGTTTTACCTTACGACACTACTATCTTTTTTCTTTAAAACCAAAGAAAAAATGTTATCATTTGTTTTTACAGTTTTCTTCATTTTCGTAATTGTTTGAAATTATAACTGTTCATTATTTACCAATTTTTGAATAGTGTTATATTCTGGATTCGATAAAACCTCGTAGAGAAACTTATATTATTTAAACTAAAAACTGTTTAATGATGATTATTTCCCACATAAACATTTTCCTTCTGATGGGAAGAATATTTTCTTTGAAAATTACTAGATCCAAAGCACACACATAGATTTACATCTGTGTTTTTGTTGAATGTTAATAAGAAATAAAAATATATATGTAACTATAATATATATATATATATATATATATATATATATATATATATATATATATATATAATATTCACTTTCATTTAAGCCTAATACTGTTATATTAAGCATATATTTATCGTATTAAGTAACTTTTTATGATAAACTTGAAAATATATTTATAGTTATAAAAATCTTTCATAATATGAGTGAATAATATATATATATATATATATATATATATATATATATATATATACATGGACGGCGTCACCGAAGGGGGGGGTTCAAGCCCCCACCCCCACCCACACACACACACTTTTTGACTTCCCGCCCACTTTACGGTCATCAATAATGAAGTTATATATGCATGTGTTTAACCGGCCTCCCACTTTTAAGGAGACCCCCCCCCCACTTTTATAACTGTCCCGCCGGTCCTGATATATATATATATATATATATGAATGTATATATATATATATATATATATGTATGTATATATATATATGTATGTATATATATATATGTATATGTATGTATATATATATATGTATGTATATATATATATGTATATATGTATGTGTATATATATGTATGTGTATATATGTATGTATGTATATATCTATCTATATATATATCTATCTATATATATATATATCTATATATATATATATATATATATATAAATGTATATATATATATATATATATATATATATATATATATATAAATGTATATATATATATATATATA
>OY744528.1:32673527-32676027 GCA_963556195.1 Sepiola atlantica
TCGCGGCCCCTGCAAACGGTCATGTGACGGTGGAAAACGTGACGCAGTCGGTCGATGAGTCGTTACACTTTTGGTGCTCGGAAGGTTACAAATTGGTTGGAGTTTGGCAAATCCGCTGTCTTGCGACCGGACTCTGGGACAACAGACCCCCGCTTTGCGAGATAGTCACCTGTCCAGCGTTGAAAGGTCCCGTCCATGGTTACGTCGTGCCCACAACTGAGGTGCCCTACAAAAGCAACGCCTTCTTCGCATGCCATTCCTCATATAATATTGTTGGTAACTGGTCCCTAAACTGCCTCGTGGACGGCCGATGGAGTGGAGCAGCTCCTATTTGCGCTAAGAAATGCACTGTCCCAGAAAACAAAGGATTGTACAAAACCTTATGGGAATGGCCTAACCTCAAATTATTAACCCCAACTTCGGTTATACGCTACGGACAACAAGTGCTTTATACATGTTTAAAAGGCTATACTCAGAAATACTCAGCACTGGTACTTTGTATGAAAGGAGTATGGTCCCCACCCATGGACTGCGTAAAAACCCTCCTCTGCCCACAACTGGATATTTCAAATGGGATGCTAACATTTTCGCATGACTTCTCGACTGTTGAATATAGCTGTAACGCGGGCTACGAGTTATTTGGTAACAAGTATCGTCGATGTCTACCAAATGGTTCCTGGGACGGGGAAGCGCCCCTCTGTCGAAAAATGTGCCTAATACGGAACTCAAACGGTGTGCGTGATATCTGGCTATTACCACAATTCAAGAGACTGCGACCCGGGGATTATCTTCCTCGAAATATCTCCTTGGTGTTTGTATGCGGAAGTGGCTTCAATCCACTGCGGACGGGAAAGTGCCGATGCAAGGACGGTTTCCTCGAACCACCTCTCACGTGCGTCACCTACCCGAAGGATATGCGGGTGGCCGACGAGTACCTGGAAGTAAGTCACGGTGGCAAATGGAAGAAGGTGTGTCTCGCCACTCACAAGGATGCCCTTTGCCAAAAAGTCGGTTTTAATGCCGCTTTTTACAAGGATGGCTATTTTGCCGACTCGTACGAGATTAGGTGCCCCGAACACTTTCAGACCCTTTCGAATTGCTCTGTCACATCTTACGGGTTTTGTGGTTACCCTGTTGTTTGCAAATCATAATTTTAGAATAAGGTTTTAGACGCCCACCCTCCTAAAAAAAAGTATTTTCCTTAAAAAAATAATGATAAATAAATAAAATACGACACGAAACAAAAACAAAAAAAAATATCTATTAAAAATATTTTTGCTATCAAACTAAATAAAGTAAGTATTTGTTTATTTACGTTTTTTTTTCTAAGCAATTTCTTCTTCTCATATGAAGGATTTATTAATTTAAAGAGGTCACATGAGGTAATATTTCTATTGTCGCCTTATTCCCAGGTTAATTAATGTAATGTTCTTTAATTGGTTCGGAGATTTTTAGTAAAATTTTCCACGCCAAATTCTTATTT
The DNA here is from genome assembly GCA_963556195.1 of Sepiola atlantica. Classification (NCBI taxonomy): domain Eukaryota; kingdom Metazoa; phylum Mollusca; class Cephalopoda; order Sepiida; family Sepiolidae; genus Sepiola; species Sepiola atlantica. The sequence continues at coordinate 32,675,011 of OY744528.1, forward strand.
GTGCGTACCTAACCCGATGTCCAAAACATGACAAATATCACACGTACCTGTAAGGAATGGGTACGAAAAGTATGTTTAATTCTTATAAGAGTCAGTTCCCACGATTTACGGATAATCCTGAATCAGTCCCGAAGCAGTTTACGATGTATATATTTTTGGGGAAGTTTTTCACCTTTCCTTTTAGGGTTGAAATTTCTTATTGTAACCCTAACCCTAACTCGACCATTACCCTTACCCTAAGCTAACCCTTCGCATAATTAGTGTCATCTATCTTTATGCATTTTTCGCGGTTTTCAAATTGTAAACTGCTTCGGTCATTTACGGAACTGACTCGGTATTCTCCGTAAATATTTGAAACAAACTCTATAAAAACCTAAATCTTTTGCATTCTTTTTTCTTACAGGTACTCATCTACCCCCAAATTTTGCATATATCATTAATAAACCTAACAATATTACCTATATAGATTTGGGTTCAATTGTGATATAGAGATCGTTGCAATATTTCACCAATTCTGTTTGGTATTAAGCGAAATATTGGATAAAAATCGATATTCGGTGGTAAACTGTTCTTTTTGTTCTGAAATAAAATTCTCATTTACATATATAAAATTTAACTTTTAGGCAAACATTTTACTGTGCTTAGCCATTGTCATATTTATAAATTATTATTATTCATTTATCAACAGTAATGTTTTCACCTCTTAAAGGTTCCAGTTTAAATTTATTAAAACTTGTTTTTTTGTGTATAAATAATGTTCAAAGTTTATCAAAAATGTGTCTTGATGTTTGCAATAGATTTTTTGAAGAGTAAAAAAATATCTGGCGAAAGAAAAATAAAAACAATGAAAATCACATGGCCGCCAGCGATTAAGAAATTGAATTAAAGTTAGATTTTACAGAATTTAAAAAAATAAATTAGAATTTTATTTCAAGAAGAAAAAAATCTATTTTAGAACAACAATTAATTTTATAGAAAATATTGGCGAAAATCAAACGAAATAGGGAAGATATCGCA
>OY744528.1:32678527-32681027 GCA_963556195.1 Sepiola atlantica
CATTTGGCTTCGACTAGATAAAGAATTACTGAAATTTTCACGGACTTTTGAATGACAGACGAAGCCTGTTGTGTGAATAAAATCATGTATGCTTTTCTAGAATTGTGTCCTCTTCTTTTTTTTTACCATATAACTGTTATTTTTATTTTTAATTTTAGTTTTTCTGTTTCAATTGTTTTATATTTAACATGCTGTTTCTCTCCGGCGTCGCCCGGAATATTTTTAAATGTTCATTTTTCTTTCGTTTATAAATTAAGTGATTTTTTTTAGCAACGCCGTTTGAAGTGAACATTCTTGGCCTTTTCGCTAGGAAGAAAGTGAAGTATCTGTTCTGATGCTTCACTCGATTCATTTTGTCCTCGTCAGTTAAAGAGAAGTCCTTGTAGACTGAAACAATTTTAATGTGTGTTCCAATCAAGAATGCCGCTTTTATGGGGAGCTGGATTTTGTGTCTAACTTTGCCCGCATCGGGAGGCAAGTAAATAGGAACACCGTTTAATTTTTGTATTTTTACGAAATTTTAATTTATTTAAAAATTGGATTTTGGAAGTTAAATCTAATTAGGACGCTATCTTTTGTTCATTAAAAAATAAACTGAATGAAGTTGTTCTAAAACTATGAATACTTTTATAAAAATAATGTGTTAAGCTCTATCTATAAAATCATAATTTATGTGCTTACTTGCAAAACCTCCATTCTTTTAATACATAACGATTTTTCTAAAGATTTTAAAGACGAAAATAACTTTCCGTTGGACAGTTTAAATGCTTCCAAATTCCATTCAAATTTCGAATTGTCACGATGTAACTGATTCCTTTTAAACTATTATCAAATTATAATTTCTGAATCTGTTTACAAAGAAACTAAGATGCATCCTGGTGGATTTAATTGTGGAATAAAATGATTATTTGTAAGAGGTCTTTAAACATTTGGTTTTATTTTACGATATTGCATTTTCAATTCCAATACATATTCAATTAATATGAAATTAAAAAAAAACCCTGATAACTTAATGCAGGGCCGGGCAACCTTTTCAGAGTGAGGGCCAGATGAGACTTTTGGAAGGAGATCCCGGAGTGAAAAACGAAATCTCAGAATTACTATATTTTGTTTCCATGAATAAATTGTAGAAAAATTTCATTGAACACTCTACAAATCTGATATTTTTTCTCAAGAGACTTCTGTGTGTGATGTTATAAAAGATGCCGACGAAGAGCAATTTTTGGAATCATGAAAAATAATGACGGGGGAAGTAGCAAGTTGATCCAGCATTCGTTTTGACACACCTCACATAAGTTCTCTGTTTTATGCCCTTTCCTCGTCTCTCGTTTCCTGTTTTCCTCTCTCTTTCTCTTTTTCTATTTTTATCTCAGGACAACGATTTGAAATTAATAGTTGAAGAAAAATGAAATATACATGCATCATCGCTCTCGCTGATATTTGTACATTTTCATCCCACTGTAAATCTTAATTGAAACCTACTTTTATGTCTATGCCACAAAATGATATGAGTTTACTGGGAGGTCCGCGGGCCGGATTGTAATAATAAAGCATAACAGGGTGGCATACCGGTCGCTAAGCCTTCGCGGGCCGGATGTTGCCCTCCCCTGACTGAATGTATTATTATAAATGTTAGGTTGACACGAGATATACAAACGCAAGTGAGGTTATCTCGTAATTTTATCATAGCTAGTAGCATTAAAAGCAGCATTTTCAACATGTTTTATTAAATACCAAATTAAAAAAATGTGTCTATCATTACTTGTATTATGATAACTGCTATGATGCTTCTCCGTGTTAAGAAATCGATTTGTTTTCGACAATAGGTGACGGCAAGTCTGTTTTCTATTTATTTTGTTTAAATATTAATAACTCTGTTCCTATTTGGTAGTTAGTTGTTTTGAATTTATGTGTATACCTCCGACCCACACACCATCGACTATGGCGAGGTGGTGGCCGGCGGTCAAGCATGAAGCGTGGTGGTCGTGGTTGGTGGGGGACAGGTCAGACCAGATCATTTTTAAAGCATGATTCTGGAGACATCCTAACTTTTATTTTTGTCTTCCTTTACTTAAAATAATGTCTGGAAAAATATCGAGAGAATCGGTTTTAACAGTAACAACTAAAAAAAAAAAACGTTAATGCGTATTTGCGTTAATTTGACCAAACCATAAGTTCCGTCCCCTGGGTGAGGGATTTGTTAACTATTCTCTACTTTCGCATAACAATCTAATGAATAAATTAATAGATCAAAATTAATACAAAATTTGATAAACCAGACGAGTTAGCGACTCAAAAAAAGGAAGTATTTTATATCAGGGACAAAATCTGACCGAACACCGTTTGCTGCTGACTTTGAATCGATTACTTTTCAGGTTTGCCAACACTCCGAACACAGCAATAGTATCATATTTAATTTGAAAATTTGTATCATCTTATTAATAATAAATACCAGCTTCTCTGTCTGTCTGTGTCTGTCTGTCTCTCTGTCTGTCTGTGT
>OY744528.1:32686027-32773527 GCA_963556195.1 Sepiola atlantica
GGGTAAAGTATGAATCTATACATTGTGGATTAAATAGTAGAGTAGACTAGACTTCCAAGTATTGGTTGAGCAACTAGTCTAAGAAAACGAAATCACCCAACTAACACCAGTCTAACTTCTCATCCCGGTATTGTTCTTATTCGTATTGAAATTCTCCTTACCATTTGACTAAAACGATGCCGGTTCAGCGGAGTTGCGGGTGGAGATTGCGCAACCTATGATCACTATAAACTCCCCGCATATCCATCTTTATATTGAGTATCGATTGTCTTTTCAAACTAAAACCATAACTTTTACATTAACACCTCAACACATTTTACCAACAATCATAACATATATGGGATGGAGGATGTTTTTTTAGTTTTGAATTTTACTAATTATTTTTAAGATACTGCCAGGACATTAGGTTGAGATAAAAATGTAGTATCTGTTTATTACAGCGGGTCATTCTCACAGGGATAACCTCCGTTAATTGGTAGAGAGTGATGCTTGTTGCTTAAACATTTTTAATTTGCAAGTGGATGTCGACCAGACAATATGCATAGTTTTAACATGCGATAAAGTGCGCCTCACTTTTGAGAGCTGAACTTCTTTTCACATTAAAACCGACCTTGTGTCACACTTATTTATTTGTGAGAGTAAATAGATTTTCCAGATCGTTTGAAATGCTCCTATAAATATGGGCATGACTTTTCAAAATTTTTTTGCAGTTTCTTTTTATCGCTTGTAAGTGTTTTTGTTTTTTTGTTAACCTTCTTTCATTATTTTATTTTTATTTTAGCGGTGACTGGAACGGGGTTATTTATAGGCTAATATACATCTGTTTCTATTTAAGTGAAACTACGTCCCCATCTAATTCGTTGGCCTGGGTAGAGTTATCCTATTAATTACACAATCCTGCAGACACTTTTTTTTTTCTAGTTTTGTTTTACGGCATATCAACTCTTTAGGTGTTACTTAATGCAAAGTTCAGTCATCTTGGTAAAGGCTTTTATGCTTTAAGTTATTAATGTCTTCAAATATTTATTCAAGGAGTTTGTTTTTTGTTGCTTTTGTTTTACGGCATATCAACAGTTATGTTAAAAAAATGTATGCTGGAATGTCTTAATGTCTTCAAATATTTATTTAAGGTGTTTTAGTGCGTTTTTTATGATTTACGGCATATCGACCTTTTTCCATTTACTTCGTAAAAACTTTTATGCTTCCATTTCTTAATATCTTCAAATATTAATTCAATATGTTTGGTTTCGTTGTATTGCTTTACAGCATATCAACCCAATTTCAGTTATTTAATGCAAACTCCAAGCATTTTGATGAAAGCTTTTATGATTCGAGTTCTTAAGATCAACACATCTTTATTTACGTTGTTTTATTTCCGTCTTTTTTAAAAATATAAAAATACTAGTGTACATCCCTTGTAAAAAAATGACGAGGAAAATATGCTCAACAATATAAACTTACAAATTCATATAGAATCATAACACTTTGTTACTAATGTAATTTGTAACATATAAATTATAATTACCATTTCTGATGACCTAAACAAAATAAATAAGCCCGTGGCTTTTTATTTCCAGTGGAGGATTTCGTTTTGAATTTATTTCAGGGTTTTTTTCTTGTGGGGTGGGGATGATTAGCTATTTGCTTTCTCGCTTTTCTTCACTGCTTGAAAATGTTTCAAGTGGCTTACAAAACTCACGTTTTTTATTCGCTAACTTTTGTACCAAAAAATATACATTAGTTTTTTATTATAAAGTGTAGAATACGCATTGCTAGTTTTAGTTTTAGAGAATGTGGACATCAAATTAAGTGTTGTAGATCAGATTGACAAGTATAACTTTTAGGATTGCTAATAAAAAGAGAAGCGAGACATCGCCTGGAGATATTTTAATTAGTTTTGTCTTTTAGCGGGATATTACACGAGTTGTCCAGAAGAGATTATGCTGAACACCAAGCGGTTATTCTAACGGCTGAAGAAATTGGGCTTGGTTAAAACAATCCTATGTCATTTGTAATTACAAAGAAAACTTTGAGGAACCAATTACATTTTCGCTGCCACCCAACCTTGAAATAAAGTTGATGTCAGTCAAAATAACAAAGATGGTGGTATTTATCTTCCTACCACAGCGGTAAGATGTGACAGAAGGTCAGAAAAGTGGGATTTGAAAAGCCAGCGCCCTCGAATAGGGAGAACATTCTGGCCTACAAAAAATGCCTAGGCCGCCCCGTCGGCATTCCCCGGTAGGGGCGCCTCAGGCGATTAGCAATAAACTAACCCCTTCTCAAAATAACAAAGATATTCTTCACTGTTTGATCATTTCCAAACACCACACATTAGTTTCACGACATATAAGCAAATTTACATAAAGAGTCCAGTTTTTAAATTTTTTTACGGCATATCTATCATTTTCAGTTATGCAATTCCGAATCCAATCATTTTAGTTTAATATTTGTCGATTGTGCATTATAGCTAACACGGAAAAAGGCTTGAAAAAAAAACAACAAATATTGAAAAAGTAACTTTTACAAACGGCAAATGAGTTACTTTTTTTTACCTACCTGAATATTTATTTTGTGTTTTCAAGTAGTTGAAAGCGTTTTTATTTTAATCTACGATTTCGTTTAAAATTTCGATAGGTTACAGTCAGAATTCAAAATGGCCAACTTTTCGGAAATCAACGAAGTTTTATTCATGCGTTTTTCATGTGTTCGTTTGTAAAAACAAACACATACACAACAAATCACCGTTTAAACCTAATAACATTTACTTTTCTCCCTAATTGAAAGTAGAAAATGACGAAAAACTAAACTAACCAGACTTAAGTGATTTACAAACATCCGGCGACGCCATTGTGAAATCTAACTTCAACAAAATCATAGTTGATCGAAATCTGATGGTGAAATAAACAGTTAAAATACCAAAAATTTATGCAGATAGTTTGAAAGGTAACTTTTCCTGCGTTTGGTAATAGTTACTTGCTCAAGATTTATTTTTCACCTTTTCTTTCTTTAAACTGTACTGCACAATCGCCATGTTTTTCTTTTTCTAGTAAGCAATATGTTTTAAATGTATTCATAGGTGAAGTACCCGTGGTTGACAGGTTTCTCAAATATTTTTCTTCTGCACGTCAGTTCAAATTAAATAAATGTTTTTGTTAACTTTAAATTGTAATACAATAAGATTAATGTTCATTAACACCCTTTACTGGATCTCCAGGCTTCACAAAAAATGAGATTCGACGTACTTTAGGCGATGCTGTGTTACTACCCAAAAATGCTTGGCAGAAACAGGAAGAAAAACTTAACTATTTCAGAATTTAGAATGGGGGATCAGTTTTCTACATAAATTTAATGCATAATGATCGCCCGTTTACGAGCCATTCTAGCATTAAAAGACAGTTAATTTTTTTTATAGCAAATCAATTCTAAGGAGATTTTCTTTCATGATGAAAAATAAGTAAACAAGAAAAATAACTTATCCTACCAGTTATCCTACGTCCGAGTAGCAACCCCCGCTAACAAACTCTCTTAACTCTACCTCTAACCAAAGAGCCGAGGGACGAGGCCCTCTACAAAAACTCCCTTAACCCTTCCACTAACTCAAAGCACGAGTGGCAAAGCCTCTCCCTAAAAATAAAATATCTTAATCTTACCAAAAACCATCAGATTGATTGCAAACTTTTACCTAAAAACACACTTCAGTCCAAGTGGCAAGATTCCCTCAAACAAGACCCCATGATCCACACGTTATCGCCTAAAAAGTAGTACCTTCACAAAATAAAACTAACAAACTATGATTTAATTTTCATTAAACGCTCGAATGGCGTGTAATTTGAGGGCATTATATGTTCAATTTATATGTGAAACTTATCCTTGACTCAAAATTCTGAAATAATTGTTTTTTTCTTTTTTATTTCACCGCATAGTTTTCAGCATGATCAAACGCAATCATCTAAATAAGTAGAGTCTCTTACTTTCGTGTGGGTGTTACTTTACATTAATGCAACCATATTTATGATTGATATCGGATAGGAAATAACTGAAACGCTTTAGCAAGAAAAGAAACTACTATTGTAAAAGTTTGGAACTGAAGGCGAACGCGTTAACCACGGTGCTACCGAACACATTATGCTAAATACATAGGCAGATAATAAAAACAAGACATTCTAAACAGACATTGTCATATGAAATAAACAAGAAAGAACGACTCTATTTTATGTAAACGTCCCGAATGTCTATGAACTCAAAAGAGCGAGCGAGAAAATTACCAAAAATACCAGGATATCAAGAATGACTTGAAAGCATCTTGGTCTCTGAAAGGAATAAACATCATATCGGTTGTGTTAGAAGCAACTGGCTTAATAATACAATCTGAAAATATCTTGACACAATATCTGGAAAACCAATCAGAAACGAAGCGCATATATCATCCCTAAAAATGACAACAGCAATCACTAAAAGACCCATCGAAAATAACATTAGTTCATAGAGAAATCAAGTGTTAACCCCAGGACGAGCCACCTTAACCTCTGACAACTAAGTGAACTAAAATAACACTTACACTTATACTTAATCACATTTTGTCTCCATTTCGCGAGATCTGAATTCCTACTAAAAACTGGCCTTTGGATGAGGCACGTAAAACAATAAGATCTTTAAACTAGGATCAAAATGTAGCATCTATTCTGCTCAGTCTCAGGAAGACAATCTTTCATTTCTCTCACTGTGGAGGGAGATGTGACATGAGCTCGAAATCTGGGATTATATAAGGCAGTGCCCAAGAGGTAGCAAACTCCCGCAAAAAATGCCTGAGTAGACGGTTAGCGATAAATTAATCGCTTATAGAGAGTGAGTGGGTAAATCCTCTCTGGTTTGACCTCCTAGGACTACATAAACTATACCTCAATCCGACAAAGGCAAAGCTATCGCCATCACAGTAGCCAATACTCTCTCGGACCAATGGTTGAGGACGATCCCTTGACTGGTATGCATAGTGTCTAAAAGTAGCTATATGCTTCTTGACTCTCAGAAAGATATCGGTTTATACATTAACATTTCTTAAAACAGTGGTGTGGTTTTATTGTCGTTAAGAGAATGTCGACAGATCTTATCAGTAAATTTTCAAACGTAACCTTTCTCGGTAATGAATGCACGTGTTGTTCAGAAATGACCACACCACACATTAAACTCCACCAAATGTCACATCATGCATTTCAATGGAGGCAAGTCAATGAAAAAAATAAATCTCTATTTATATAAAGTAAAGTATGTGCGTATGCTGATATATTAGTATACACAGGATTCGCTCCTCAACTGCTTAACCGATTATTATACATTTTTGAACACAACTGCTAGTGGTATAGGGTAAAAATGTGGGCTGTATTTACTTTAAGTTAGTGTCATACACAGGCGATAACATGATATGTAATTCATTTGTGAAAATTGAGATACCTTCGATTTCTGTGAAACTTTTATAATAAATTAATAAGTATTGCATCAAAGTTGGGCTTTTGTAAAGTAGGGTCTTTAAATTCAAATATTTCAGATTTACATGTAATCATTAGACACCAATTAAGCAAGATCCCCTTAATGTGAATTTATTCTTAAGACCTTTCGCTTAAGTTTTAAATTTTAGACATTTTTCAGAATCAAAATCATGTAATAGATTTTGATCAACATTGGAAAAAAAAGATTATAGCTAGAATGATTATTATTATTATTATTATTATTATTATTATTATTATTATTATTATTATTATTATTATAACTTGATTTTGTTATTCGTAAGGTAAAATGAAACTTTTTGAGAAATCAATATTTCACGTCAAGTTTTCGCGTATTAATCTAGGTTAGGACATATATATATATATATATATATATATATATATATATATATATATATACAGGGTGGTGCAAAAGTCGCGCATTGGTTTGTTTAAGTGATAGAAACTACAACATTTCAAGTAATTTACTAGGCTATTCTGATAAATAATACATTCACTTGGTAATATTGTTGCAGTAGGTTTTAAAAATAATATCCTTAAAATGGACACCATTTTCGGCCTCACAAAGACGGACTCTAGTTAGGGCATTTTCCATTACAGTCCTTAGAATAACTGGCTCTAGTTCCTGGATTTCATGTATGATATTGTTTTTAAGCTTCTTGAATCGTTGTAGGCTTGTTCACATATACCCTTTCCGTAAGATAACCACAAAGGAAAAGGTCAGGGGCTGTTAAATCCGGTGAACGTGAAGGCCAGTTAAAATACGAAAATCTGCTAAGTAAGCGATTGCCAAACACTCCCCTTAAGAGCGCCATACTTTGTCGGGCAGTGTGGGCAGTAGCTCCATCTTGTTGGAACCACATTTCTGGGTTGTCCTGAACAGCTGGCCGTAACAAAATTCAATCATTTGTTGATATCGCTGTGCAGTTATCGTCACAGCGACACCTTCTTCGTCTTTAAAGAAATATGGACCGATCACTCTTTCCGATGTAACACCACACCATACGGTACATTTTAGTGGATGTAATTCACGCTGATGAACGATTCTTGGATTTTCAATGGCCCATATTCTGTAGTTTTGCTTATTTACGAACCCGTTCAGATGAAAATGTGCTTCGTCGCTCATTATCAGCTTATGGATGAACTCATTTTGTTCTCTGGCTAATTGCTGAATGTGAACAGCATAAGCTACGCGTGATTGCAAATCTATGGGTTGTAATGCCTGTACCAATTGAATTTTGTATGAATACAGATGCAATTCACGCAAAATTCTTTGAAGTGACCTTCTGGACATCCCAATCTGAGTGGCTCGTCTTCGAGTTAAGGTGTCTGGATTTTCAGCAATGCTATCCTTAACGAGTGCTACATTTTCCGCTGTCCGTACTGAACGTGGTCTGCCAGATCGTGGAAGATCACTGACTGAACCCTGCTGCCGAAACCGGGCCATAAGACGATCAATTGTGGTCTGACTGGGAGATTGTCTGACATTATAATGCCGACGATAGGCTCTTTGGGTTAAGGTTATTGAACGATGGTTTCCGAAGTAAAGTTCAATCGTTTTGGTTCGTTGTTCTATGCTATATTTTTCCATGATAAATTATCAATGTTTATATCTGTAATATTCTGAAAAATAAGAACATTTTATTAAATGTGAAAGTTGTTACTGATTCAAACCAATGCGTGACTTTTGCGCCACCCTGTATATATATATATATATATATATATATATATATATATATATATACTATAAGACATATTCCGACCACGTTCGTAGAATCTCTAGTCAGTCTTTCTTGATATGCCGTCCTTCGCATGAATAGAACTTTAATTCCCTTCTTGAATGTGGTAATGTCCCGTGGCCTAATGATTACAGCGCTTTCTTATGGAGTCTAGGTTGACTCTGTAGCAGGGGCTCGAACCGTTCGACCGCCCGAGATTTTCATCCCTGCACTGATGAGTTTGAAACAAGAAACGCTAGCGTATGTAGGTAAACATATTTTAATATTATTTATTCAAAATCATAATATATATATATATATATATATATATATATATATTATTAAAAATAACCGACAGCTCGTGTCTGGATATTTTTGTATGAATCACTTCCATTTTCCGGATTAATTGGCTGATGAATCCGCCGTAATTTTCTTTTAAGTACAAAGTACTTTTTGACCCATCTGGGTCCATCTTCAGTGGAATAATATCAATCATGGAGTGAGTTTTTAGTTAGTTTTGGCGGGAAAATTTAAATATGAAACTATATTTATTTAGTATTATAAACATTTAAGTATATTAGTACAAGTGTTAAAATTAATCCTGTTAATAACCGTTTTATTTTGTTTTGATGTGTAAAGCTTCTAGTATATGGCGTTGTTTTATATTAGTATTGTGTTCTAGGATTTTAGTGTCGTCTACAAGAAGTTTTCGGATTTGCGAGCGGGGACAGGAATGTTCATTAATGAGGTGTCTGGCTATGGCACTATTATCCGATAGACGCATGGTCAACCTCCTGGACAAAGTTGTGGTAGTCGAGCCATATATATATATATATATATATATATATATTAAAATTGAAATCGTACCAGACAAGGCATGAAACCACTTGATGTAAAAAACTAAAACAAAACTACTTCAACGTCAAAAACTAACTAACGGTAAGTGTAAGGTGGATAGATTCCGACCCAGAAAACAGCTATGATTACCCCTTTGTCAGAAACATCGCCCATGGAATGTGAGGAATGAAGGACAAAATAAATGAAGCGAGAGTTACGCGGCTGTCGATAGGAAACCCAAGGTTGCATTTCTACTCTCTGTATTTACATTCGTATAATCGACTGCCGAAATCGGTCTATTCTTTTACATACTGCTATGCCTTAAAATTCGCTACGTCTAACCAAGCAAATCCTAAACAAATTAAAAACTCGTTTTTTCTTGTTGAGAAACTTTCACGACACGAACTGGTTTCTCTACCACTAGACAGTAACCATTCGCAATGTATTATCTTTTTCTTACCGGTTATTTTTACTTTGATGAATTTAATTTCGTAATTAGATTATTGTTTTAATATTACGAATTATATATTTAAATAATTAATCGACCAATGCTACATAAAAATAAAAATAATAATTCAATATATAATTATAAAAGTTACGTTGACCGGAGAAAACATACACACACATGTGAAGCTGTATCATCTTATAATTATTTTTAGAGTATCCATATATAGGTGACCTGACTGTTAACCTTAGTTCTTCTCAGACCGTATCCGATTGCCCCAGATATGGTTACTTTTCTGCTTAAACATCTGGATAAAGTTTCCATCTGTTTATATATTTTCAATCTTTATATATTTTTTTCGAAGCGGCCACACCCGCTATCTGGAATATATGGACTATTTTCTTTTTATATTAAGGGGTAGGGGATCACTCTAGCCCTGTGGATAGCAATAGTTGTTACAGGTGATCTGTTATGGTGCGTCTGGATTTTCTTCTCTCCCCTCTCCATAGCAAGCAGATAGTGTGAGCACATGCTGAGGAACTTCAGTAATATCATAGCTGTAATGCGTCACGTGCGTCGTTTCAATCTTCCTATCAAGTGACAGCAAGTCTCTTATGAAACCTCAATAATTCTCCTCAGAATTGGTTCGGATTTTAAACCTCTAATCTTCTCACTAGCAAGAATATGTAACGTTCCCTGGGATTGGTCCCCACAAACTTATGTTTTTTTTTGTTTAATCAGGCTCACAAAACTAGATGACCTATTTTATGTTACGGAACTTATGAGACGAAGTAACATTTATAGGCAGAGAAGAACAGTGGAGAATGAGACGATTCAAATAAACAGCACATATGTTAGGTGATAATGCCCTCCGAAATAGACATAGTATAGCATTTGCTATAATAGAGGAAATATTAATTATAAATAATAGATAAGATCGCCATAATGTATATATATATATATATATATATATATATATATATATATATATATATATATATATATATCCATATACATACATATATATATATATCCATATACATACATATATATATATCTATATACATACATATATATATATCCATATACATACATATATATATATATATATATATATATATATCCATATACATACATATATATATATCCATATACATACATATATATATATATATCCATATACATACATATATATATATAAATCCATATACATATACATATATATATATATATCCATATACATACATATATATATACATATATATATATCCATATACATACATATATATATATCCATATACATACATATATATATATATCCATATACATACATATATATATATATCCATATACATACATACATATATATATATATCCATATACATACATACATATATATATATATATATCCATATACATACATATATATATATATATCCATATACATACACACATATATATATATATATATATACATATCCATATACATATATATATACATATCCATATACATATATATATACATATATATGTATATATATACATATATATATATATATATATGCATATATATACATATATATACATATGCATATATATATACATATATATACATATGCATATATATGTATATATATACATATACATATATATATATGTACATATACATATATATACATATATATACATATACATATATATGTATATATACATATACATATACATATATATACATATACATATATATACATATATATACATATACATATATATGTATATATACATATACATATACATATATATATATACATATATATATATATATATATATATATATATATATATATATATATGTATATATATATATATATATATATATATACATACTAGCAGGACCAGTGTCTCGGCGTTACCCTGGGAAAATATAAAATAATGATTTATTGGAAAAAGCAATAAATAATAATTAGAGTATTAATATTAAAAAAAGAAGAAAATAACACATTTCACTGTAAGTAATTTAGGTGATTAAACAGTTCCAGCCAAGTGTGTATGTTGCTCGGGAAAAATATAAAGTAATGATTTAATTCCAAAAGAAATAAGTATTAGATTAGCAATTCTGAAAAAAAAAGATAAAATAACCGACATCATTGTATTTTGCGTTTTGTTTACATATTCATAAAAAAATCTTGACAGCGGCTTTGTTGCAAATAAATCATAAATGGAGAGATAAAAAAATGTTGTTTTTTTACTAATATCGCAATATAGCTCCTTAAAATATTATGTCGGTAAGACTAATTTGTAATATGGAATTTGTGGGTAGAATTGTATTAATGCGGATCAGTTCGCAATTAATTTTATTTTTTTATTTTTTGCGTTTTTGTCATATTTGTGTGGATTATGTGTAAAGATTTGCGTTTGTCCGTCAAAACAACAAACCCTCTTAATAACTGTCTGTATCTCTGAGATAAGGTTTTGGTCATTATGGATTTCGGTGTTCGTACTGACTTCCTCATCTTGGTTGCCATGCTCGCAACGTTTCCGCCGTTCTGCCCTCTGGCCTTCAGCAGGTGTCCCGTATCGAACTCGGGAAGCGTCTGTCTTAACTCTCGAACGCAATTCCTTTATAATCACAGCGATAAGCAGCAGTAGCAGCAGCAGAACTGAAAGCAACGGAGAATTAACGAGTGTGTCACAGAGCCAAAAATAGAATCCTAGAGAGAGAGAAAGAGAGAGAGAGAGAGAGAGAGAGAGAGAGAGAGGGGGGCAAGAAGAGGGTAATGCATCATCAGTGCAGTTCCAAAATGTATATTTAAAGAAGTGAGGCTACCAACATTTGTAAAAAAAATTTCAACAATTGTTTGTTATTTTATTTTCTGATTTTCTAATTTTCTAATTTCATAACGCGTTTCGAGCTTTCGTTCTTGCTTTCTTCAGATATATTCTCTATTTTGAATGGAGAATATATCTGAAGAGAGTAAGCGCGAAAGCCCGAAATGCGTTATAAAATCACAACATCATAAAATGGCAAAATAATAAACTAACAAACAATTGTTGAAAAAAGTTTTTTTACAAATTTTGGTAGCCTCACTTGTTTAAATATATATATATATATTTGCCAGGACCTGTGTCAAAACGGATATACGTGCTGTGAAATAATCAGTTCTTAATGGATTTTTTCTGGGGGTTGAAGATTCAATCTTCAGTACGGACGATACTAAAATTATTAGCCAATTATTTAAGAATTCTCCCCATACATATTTCTGTGTAAGGCATACAGATCCCCAAGTTCGACAGGGCGCATCTAAAAAAATAATATTGGTTACATCGGCAGATATATTGTGAGAATAACATCTAAGATAAGCACAATAGTCAAAATAACACAAAATACATTTTTTTATTCTTTGTTTTAAATATTATAAATATTTAAAACGGAGGTTGGTTCAAAATATACACTCCATATTGATTGGGTGGGAGGTTTTTCTAAGTACAGTGGTATTACCTGAACTAAGTTTGAGTACATTTATAGTCATTAACTCATCGATTCACACGTGGTTTTACCCTCGTATCAATGAGGATGCATACGTCATCCTGTTCCAGGATCTTGGAAGTCTTAGTAACATTTCTATTCTTCTATTATTTGTATTATTCGGACTATTGTTCAAATCTTAGATGTTATTTTTACAACGGTTCGGCAAATGACACCTCTGACGTTTTTCGCGTTCGTCTTGTTGAACTCGGGAATCTTGTTATCAAACACGGGAATCCGTGCGAATTTTAGAACGCAACCCTTTATTAAACACACACAGACCCGTGGCGCAACGGATATAATATAGGGTGGGCCAAAATAAGGGTCCTATCTTTAAATTTGAATAACTTGAATTTGAATAACTTCCACAAAATAAAAGTTAAACTCACCAAACTTTATCTGTGTGTAGACTGACCCTTCCGAGATTTTTTGAAATAAACAAAACAAATTTTAGCCGAAAAACACTTCTTAAAACTTACAAAAACTAAAGTATTGTTTTTTACACTGTTTTGAGTTTTTTAAGCAAAAATAATGTTTTCTAAATGAGGGTACGTTCCTTAGGGCTAATACGGCTCATGCTTGCTTCGGAAGGGGTCCTTTACTTATTCTAAAAAAAAAATTTTTTTAAATCAATAAATAAAAAAGTTATGAATTTTTAAAAATAGGACCCTTATTTTTGCCCACCCTGTATATACGAATAATAAGTTCTAGGTGACAGTCTTTTGACGGTTGAACATTGCTTTTTCAGTACAGGCGATAACAAGAATACAATCTAGATTTACTAAAGACTTCTAAACAGACATGGCTGACGGAACGAAAGCAAGGTACTCTTGTGGATTAAAAAACGGGTGCCGTTCTAAATTCCGTACAGATTCCTGAATTCGACATAAAGATTTCCGATTCGACAAGACGCACTGGATAAAGATTGATGGTTACATCAGCTGAAATGTGTTGAGACTAACCCCCAAGATAAGAACAGTTATCCTGATACTCCTAATAATTCAATTATCGATCTTCATCTGAAAAATTCTTAAATATTTCAATTATAACGGTTCTATTATTTGTCAATAATTCTTGAACGGGGAGTTTCACGATCCCGTTTGATACACCCCAAAGATCAACTGCAACCTAGAAAAGTTGCTAAAAAAATAGTTATTAAACAGTGTGTTTTATCTCTGATGAGGGCGTCTATCTTCGAAAAAGTTAAGATCAAAATTAAATAGATATTTGCATTGTATGGCTTATAAAAGTTTTATGATTTTTCAACAATTCAAATTTCGATACATCAACAATGTTTTTTAAACAATAATAATGCTCAATATATTCTTCATTTGACGTTTCCATGCGCGACCGTTCTTGACTGGAGACTGTCCCGATATTGTTCGAAACATCCTACGCATCGACTATACACAAAACAATCACTAAAATAGATATGAAACTATGTTTTTTTATCTCCGATCAGGGCTTATATCGTTGAAAAATTTAAGCTCAAAATAGGAAGAAAAAAAACAGTATTTTAATTGTATTGCTTCTAAGTTTTATATTATTTTTCAATAATTCAAATTTCTATTTCTATTCTTATATTTTTTTTATTTCTATACTTTGCAAATTATAAATACGATAGAATAAAACGTTTTATTTTCTTTTGTGGACGGCAAACGTAAACGCAAACGCATCCCACTCTCCCACGTAATGTAACTCTTCGATTAAAATGAAATATTCTGATCCATGTACGTAGAGTGATGTAGTTTCAGAATATATCAGATTATCGTGAGGTCTATCTGAGATCTTAGGAGGATTCCGTGAACAAACAAACAAACTGGGATACAACTTCCGTCACGCAAGTAGACGCACTTAGCATATCTCCTGTCACACCAGTAACTTCTCGCGAGTAGAAAACGTGCCGAACGAAACCATTTCTATCATTTAGGACAAGGAAGAAAGCAAATAGCAAATTATACAACCATGCTATTCGAAATGAATTCGGAGAGAAATCTTTCATTTTTTCTTTCTTCTTTCTATACCGATTGATAATATGTACGGCGTAATCGCGTTGACATGCCGGTTCCTGTTAGATCGCTAAAGTATCGATCATTGTCACTATTAAAATTTGTGAATACCAGGTGCTGTATGTCAACTCCGCTTATTGTTTCCAAACGTCAGGGACTTCTCTTTGCAACTGGAATAAAGCAGTGCCAATTCAGGAGTCGTGTAGTTGAGAATACGCAACCCGTTGCTTCACAATTACACGTACAGCTTCCATTACAGAGGGTGTCCATTGTCTCTCAAGACTGAACGGAAGTTACTTTTTCGGTCTTTTGTCTTTTTTTAAAATTCACTATTTGAGAGGTTATTTCATATGAATACTTGACCTGACCGTGACCCGTCGTGCCACAACAGTTACCACTATTTAATTTACTTTGAAAATAGATGAACTGTAACGTATCTGTTACCCCTTGCAGAGAGAAAGAGAGAAAGAGAGAAAAAGAAGATGAAGGAGGGAGAGAGAGAAGAAGACCGTCGGAGTCTGCCCCTCCCCTTTCTATGAACTCTTTTAATACTCTTATACCTCGACGGTATCTTCCTTTCGAGTCAGCTAAGATATTTAGTTTTGAATTAAATTACCTCCCTGGAAAATTAATGAAAATTATATTTTAAGAACGGTTTTGATAATTTGTTATTTATGTATGAAATATCCTCAATTACTTACTGTTAACATCGTAGTATAGGTGTGAAAAATGAAAAATACTTTCGCATTTACTAAGATTAGTGCAGACACTGGCGAGGCATATATATATATACATATATATATATATATATATGTATATGTATATATATATATATATATATATGTATATATATATATATATATATATATATATATATATATATTAAATTCCATCCGCAATTGGTGTACCATATTTAATCACGGACGATGTAATACAACTATGTCTACTTCAAATTCTATTAGACTCATTCTGTTTCATATAACACTAGTACGACTGATGAAGATATAAACATAATATTTTACAGCTATAGACACGGCAACAACTTGTGTTCGATTAGTTGTATAATTTACACGAAATCGTGTGTTACGATTTGAAGTAATCTTTAAAATAAAATAAGTATGCTGTAAATAAAAGAAAACAAAACTAATCTTTTAAATAAAATATTAGTGCTGTATTAATCTGTAACAACTTTGGAAAATGTATTTAGAAAACGTGTGTGAAAGAGTTGGAGGAAATACACAGAAATAAGGGTTAAAAAGGCATCGTGTCTACAAAAGAGTATAATCGATATATATATATATATATATATATATATATATATATACATATATATATATATATATATATATACATATATATATATATATATATATATATATATATATATATATATATATTCTGTTTTACGTAGTTCACCCCAAACAAGACAGACCGCCACTGTAGACGTAAGGGGCTACTGAGAAGAAAGAAAAGGGGAGAAAGTTGAGGGGGGTCAACCTAAACTGGGATCTGCGTAGCGAGATGTCTGTTTACATCAATTTTAAATTTCTGCATGTCAGTACTGTCGGGGAAACAGGGGGCAGGTAGGGAGTTCCAGAGGCCAGCAGCACGAGGAAAGAAGCTATTTGAGTAGTAAGCTCTCCGGCATCTGGGGACGTCCACAGTGAATGGATGGGATTGAGTTGATTGGCGTGTTGGTCTAGTGAATTTACGTCGAGGGGGCACCAGAGTAGCCAATTCATCGGAGCGTAATCTATTGAAGTATTTGAAAAACAAGCACAAGAATGCTACATTGCGGCGATGGGACAGGGACTGGAGCTTGGTTGACAGTGAGGGACCTATTAGGTTGGCGACTCTTTTTTGGACCTTGTCAAGGAGGGAGAGAGTAGTAGATGATGCACCAGCCCAGATGTGGCAACAATCCTCCATGCATGGGCGGATGGTGGCTTTGTAGAGATACAGAATAATGTCAGGTGTGAAGAGTTTACTAGCACGGTAGAGGGAGCCAACCTTCTTTGCGGCAGACTTGGCAATGTCTTCAATGTATTTGTTCCAGTTCACGTTACCTGTGAAAGTTAAGACGAGGAGTTTGAATGATGAACTCTCAGGTAGGGTGTTATTTGTTATGACAATCGATTGTTGGAGAGATTTCTTGCAGTTATTGACGGAAATGAGCGTTGTCTTTGCGGCATTAAAAGTTACCAACCATTTATGACCACAATCCAGTACAGCCTGGAGGTCATTTTCTAAGGATTCAGCCATTGCTTCGGATATGATCGCGTCTGGTTTGCCAACATGGCGAGAGTAAAGCGTGGTGCCGTCAGCAAATAAACCAATCTCAGACTCTATGTCATCAGAGAGAGCGTTTATATAGATCAGGAACAACAAAGGTCCAAGTATTTATGTCAGGTTGCTGAGATGAACGGCCATCGAGAACAACCTTTTCTGTTGGTTAGGAAGGATCTAATTATATCAAGTAATTGCCCAGTAATACCGTATGAGCGTATTTTCGGGAGAAGCCCTTTATGCCATACCTTGTCAAAGGCCTTGGATATATCAAGCGCTACTGCTCCAGCTTAACCTGCCTTGTCGAGTGTATGATAAATGCGTTCTGAGATGACCGTTAGGATGTCTGCAGTAGATCGTGATTGTCTAAATCCATACTGGCGGTCAGAAAGAAGTTTAGCATTAACTAAGTGCCGTACTATAGCTAGATTGATTAAGGATTCAAAGATTTTAGCAAAGATCGGCAGTAGACTGATTGGGCGGTAGTTCTGAGGATTGATTCTATTCCCAGAATATTTTTAGACTGGTACCACAGAGGCAATTTTCCAGCTATCTAGGAAGCAAGATTCAGCTAGGCGTTTATTGTAGAGTTTGGAGAGGACAGGGGCCAGTTCAGCAGAGCTTTTCTTTATTACTATTACAGGTAGAAGATCAGGCCCACAAGTTTTGGATGTGTCAAGGTTTTGTACGATGTCTCTGACCTGGGATGGGGAGATGACCAGGTTATCAAGTGTGGCTTCGGTCCGCAATGGGAATTTTGGGAGAGGGGTGTTTTTTTTAGTCCAAGGTGGAGTTAGAAGCGAAACGCTGGGCAAGTAGTTCAGTCTTATCAGTGGCTGTGCAAACGACATCATTGTGGTTTGATAGTGGGGGAATCGTTGATTAACCATTATACACTACACTATTATAGATTTCCAGAAATCACGAGTACCTAGTTTCTGTGACTGAATGCGTTCTTTTATTAACTCATTATACCTTCTCTTTGCTTCGCCTATCACGGCCTTGCAATTATTTCTTGACTCTATGAACTTATATCCATTAGTAACTGACTTATGGCGACCGAATTTACGGAATTATATTTGTCTCTAAGCAATGGAAGCTGCACATTCCGAGGTGAACAATTGGGGAGAGTGTGGCTTCCTATATATATATATATATATATATATATATATATATATATGTATATATATATGATGTTGCTTACAAAGGTCGAAACCAAAATAATATTTTTGGTTCCAGGGTTGAGTGTCTTTGCAAGATAAAAGGGATTCAAGGAGCGTTTTACGGACAAGAAAGGGGTTGGTGAATACGAAAATGTCAGGATATTATTTGAGTATTAATTTACTCCTCTCCTGGAGTTAGGCACAAGGCCAGTTTTTATCTTACTCCTACAAGTAAGATGTGACCTAAGGTCGGGTCGGGAAAGTGGGGTTTAAAAATTGTCTGGGCAGCCCCGTCGGCATTCCCCCGTAGGGGCGCCTCAGGCAGTAAGCAATAAACTTACTCCTCCCCAAAGAGGAGAGGCGAAGCCTGCGAGGACAAACTCATAGACCGGCGTAAATCAAGCCCCGAAGGCCAAGACAATACCAGTCTATGGGGTGCAGTATCAATCGGAACAGATTCTACACTTTGATCTTAGCCAAAAGGCCAAACACGTGTTAGAATGTTTAAGGAGGTGTGTAACCCATATGAAAGAACTCAAATACAAGGAAGACAATAGACGGAAGTAGGCAATTAGCTGAGGTAGTGATGGAGGTTAAGTCAACTATTAAATGCTATGAAATATTCACAGAAAAGAACCGCTGTGATTAAGAGCTTCCCTACTAAACTATACATTTTTTCCTTTATATACGCCCGAGACTCTATGAAGTAGATCTCAAATAATAACTAAATATGTGGGCATAAAAGC
Source organism: Sepiola atlantica (assembly GCA_963556195.1). Classification (NCBI taxonomy): domain Eukaryota; kingdom Metazoa; phylum Mollusca; class Cephalopoda; order Sepiida; family Sepiolidae; genus Sepiola; species Sepiola atlantica. The sequence goes on from OY744528.1 coordinate 32,704,262, forward strand.
TTCTGACCGATTAAAAAATATTCATTTGAATTTTTAATCGAACCGGAAGTCTACGCCGAACCATATGCGCATAAACGATTTTATGCACTTTTTTAACCTGAAAGGGTAAATTTCTAAAACTGCAGGTACCAATGATTTTCTCCCAGCTATGGTTAAAATAGCAAAGTGTGCTCAATGACTTGTGAACGATATATGTTGTCTTTCGACATTAGTAATCTTAAAACGGTTGATATGCTGTAAAAATAAACGAAACGGTGATATTTATTTTATGGGACAGGTTGAAGACGAAGTTTCATTTTTTATAATTCTTACTTTTCCAATTTTATTATTACTTAAATCAGTGGTCGCAAACTGTTGGAGAAAGAGAGAGGGAGAGAGAGAGAGAGAGAGAGAGAGAGACCCAATTAGCTATGGATTGTCTCGGCGAACAGTCATGGTACTAAATATAATGCAAATATTTTTTTCGAGCTCAAACTGCTCCGTTAAAAAAACATTTTTAAATGTTTAAACAAATAAGGAATTGAATCTGATTTTATTTAAATAATTTAATTTGATTTTACAACAAAATGTCAATTACTAACCGAAAATACAAATTGTATAGCCAGTGTTTAGTCTTATCGTGGGCGGGACGGACGAAAATCACCGGAGGGTCGGATATGGTCCACGGGCCAGGGGGGTCGACTCCCGACCTATGTAAACGTATTAGAATGGGCAGAGTTTTAAACCGACTAGCCGATCTTTTAGGACAGCTACGTTCCTTATTTGAAACCCTGTTATTCTTTAATTTGACCTATTTGTTTTCGTTTACTTATATGGGGATTTTTCAATCTTATCTTACGGTCAACCAGATACAATATATAGATTACAGTGTATATGTTTTGCTTGCGATCTCACACAGAGTTCCCTTAAGAAAACACTATAGAGAGTGCTTTGTCCTCTGAATCACGATAGCAAAAACAAGGACCCTTTCTTCACGTTAAGATTGCAAGGTCAGCTTGAATGTCTGAGTACCAAATAAAGTTCCCCTTTTTACTTCGTTAATCTCAAAGATCCTTTCTCTTTTCAGTTCATATTTTTTATGTCGTTTTATGATATTCTTTTCAGATAATTCGTTGACGTTCACTATTTAAACAAAATTCAAATTATTTTTTTTAGATATAAGGCGACAACCGTTCACGTACGTTTTCCTACTGTTTTGTGCTATACTTATCTCAATTTTTTTTATTTGTATTTTTATTTTCTAAATCTACTCTGTATATGCAAATTATATATATATATATATATATATATATATATATATATAATTATATCAAGTATACACACAATATTATTAGGTGATATAATATATTATATGTAGATTTTCAGTATTTACTTCAACAGTGCTAGTTTTAGTAGTATAAACATATATCTATGACATATAAGCTGGAAAGAAGGGCCAATGTTTCATCCCCAAGCAGTTAGCCTGATGATTCTCTTGGAGCATGAAACATAGACGCCTATGTATAGCTTACTTACCATAGATATTCTTTATATATATATATATATATAAATATATATATATATATATATATTATATATATATATATATATATATATATATATATATAAATATATGTGTGTTATTTTTTGAATGCTTAGCAGAGCATTCCGTTCAGGAGCCCAATCACATTTAAATGCTCTGTACCCTGTAATCGAGTATCATCGAGTTTGTTTTTATTGGACTAATCCCGGTCTTCACTGAATAATCTTTTTTCTACGTGAAAAATCAAAATCTCTTTCTCTCTCTCTCTCTCTCTCTCTCTCTCTCTCTCTCTCTCTCTCTATATATATATATATATATATATATATATATATATATATATATATATATATATATATATATAGTATCGGAAGTTTCTCAACCATTAAAACTATATTTAAAAAAAACAACAAAAAAACTAATAGTCCCAAGTCTTTCGGTGGAAAATCATTCATGTAAGGCAATTTATTCTTTACAGTTATTATATTAGTTTGTTTCTAACACTATTTTAAGGGATCATCAGTTATTTACCATGAAAAAACTGTTTCGGGAATATATATATATATATATATAATGTATGTATACTATTCCCTCTTTAACGAATGAACTGATCATTATGAATTTTGGAATTATTGATTATAAATCAATTACATAAGATTTCCTGAATTGTCATTTTGTTTTAAGGCTACTCCACATCAAACCTTAAAATTGAAATATTTTCTAGAATAACATTTTTTAATGGATTTTGATTTAGAATTAGAATAAGGATTCTATATATAAAGTTTACTAGCATTATACACTAACTTTAATCTTCGTAAAGGGAGATAAAAATGCAACACAACTGTTATATTCGAGGGATTGATTTTACCATCTCAAGGGCGGGTATTCTTCTGGAACATTTATACAGTTTGGCCGTTTATCGCAAAGGAAATAATGTTGAAACCAAAATTTACATACAAAATTGAGCTTACACTTTTCATTATAGTAAGTATGTTCAGGCGATCGATGTACTCGGTACTTCTTTAGTTTAGTTGTGAACCTGAAATCAATTTTGAAAGGTTACATTCACTCCAAACCCACCGGAAGTAATTCAGACTATGCATATTTTATTTAAGAATTGATCTTAATGACATCAATTTGCGAGATATTTGTAATTTAACTTGAGAGACCCACAAAACTATTCACTGTAAGCGCACAAATGATTACTTTTTGTTTTATGAACTTTAAAATTATATAAAAAAAATCAATGTCGACTGTTTTTTTGATAATAAAATCAACCAAAGTACGTGTTTATGAAGTTTTAAATTATACGCACCCAAAATAACTGTTGACTATTTGTTTTTATTAAATTTCACATTATTAAATACAAATCACTGGTTGATGTTTTTATTGTTCGCTTTATTGATTGTTCTGGATAAAAACTTCTAAATTCTATATTTATTCCGGTTGACCGTTTGCTCCCGTTATTAAAATTGAAAACAAATAAATTCTGATTCACAGCTAAACTAAAGAACTGCCCAAATTTCCATATTGATTAGCAAAATCACTTCTCATTAATTCACTGTTCGTTATTATTGATTTTATAATCCGATAATTGTTTTAATTTTCTTATCATAAATAGTTCTATTTACGCATTTTATTATATAATGGATAGACAATTAGAAGGTTTATGTACTTCTAAGTTTTGCCGTCCGGTCAGACATTGCGAATTATAAACAGATCCACCAACACTAACAGACACACACACATGTTAAGACACAAACCGCACTCAATGGAACAATTTAATGAATATCCCCCTAAATAACTCGGCCATCGTCCAACTTGCTAATCTATTTACGTCTTATCCTTTAGTGGCCCAAAGGCCTTGACAAGCGATGACGCAACAGTAAGAAATAATTCTGAGGAGAATTGAGGAAGAAAATAGCAAGTCAGACAACCAATTTAGACAATAATTTTGCAAATAAATCGTCCACTCTATAATAGAAATTCAACAATAGTTTTTTTTTCTTTACTTCATCTAAATAATAATAATGTATAGCTGAAAAATCAAATTACTGACGCAATTCTATGATTTTCTATGCATAGTAATAGATCTAGATAAATATGAACGCTAGCGAAGGTTACTTCTTTTCGGCATTTTAAATGTGTACACCAACTTCTTTATAAAATGGATGAAAAAAACCCAATAAATTAATAAAAGAAAAATATATGAATGTAAAACTTTATGAAATCTATCGAACATTTCATGCATTACATTATGTATATTTAAGCCTAGGAAGGGGATTGGTGCAAAAGTCATAATATTTTACTTACATACAGGTCTTACAGAGTTGACAAAAATAGCCGCTCGTTCTTTCCTACATGGCTGGTTGACAGGCAGATAAGGATACCGAGACAGTTTACAATGAAAATGGTAACTATTATCAAAGAGGTTTTGTAATAATATGTGACACATTAAAAAATCTGACGATATCTACGACTGTTAAACTGATCTGTTGATTAGTGATGCATTGGATATTGGTCAAAGTGTAGAAGTTAACATTGAACTTAAAGGATATGGGTAATACAATGAAAAAATCTGCAGTGAAATCATTGTAATTGACTTCGTCAAAGGATTTGGCGAAATACGAGACATACATTTCTGTGGAATGCTCGGAAAACTCGCATCCGGGAACTTAACTATTGGATAGCAATATTACGTAGCTAAATCCTGTGCATGGGGTACTGTCTGTTCTACTTTGTACGTCATGCGCAATCGATACTACGACTGAATTGCATACAGAGAATGATTGAGAATTATGTGTTTATGAATGGAAAGTAGAAAAGAATGTTGGTTGTAGTATCCATAAAGTTGATAAATGCTAAGCAGACCGGGAGAAAGTTTTATGGTGTGAGACTATGTAATTGAGTCATTGTAGTGGATGTTAGTTGGGATAATTCAGAAATCTAAACCGTTTGATGTTAGAATCTTCTTATCAAATGTTGTCTACAATACATGTGATGGAAACCTTAACGAAAAAAGGGGAAGTAAGCCGATGATTTCTACAGAAGAGAGAATGAGAAATTTCTTCACTTTACCCTTAGAAAAAGATAAGAATAATTAAAAAAGAGACTTATATGTTGTATATGTTGCAGTTGTATTAGCTGCAGGAAGTGGGTCCCATTGTCTTAACTTGCATATTTGTTCATGAGTTGTTAAAAGTTTTTAAAATGTAACCGCAGAGATATTGTATTTTTTCTCAGAAATCTCATTTGTTGTGGCGAAGGGACATTATTTGATATTTGTCTGTGTAAAATTATGTAAATGTAGGTGTATTAATTTTCCACCAAAAAAACAGCGGTCTGCCTGACAATCTAAGAGGTGTGGATAAAATCAGCTTGGTAGGGTATAGAATAATTATTTCCTCTTTTATTTTTGTTAAAAAAAAGCGGAAGGTGTTTCGATAAAGTCGTTTTGTTAATAAGTGAAAAAATGCCTCCTGATTTTTCTTTTGAGAGTAAAAACTAGCGGAATGGCAGACCGTGTGAGAGGTGTTCATGATGTTCTCTTGATAGAAGCTGAAAGCAAATTAAACCTGACTAGAACAGAAAAAATTGCAGAATGCCTTTTAATATGAGAGATGATTTCAAAGCCCTCTTGGTAGAAGGTGAGTTAAAAGTTATCCTGTTTGTTTGTTTTTTCTACCTCGATGAAGGGGCGAGCTGATTTTTCTTTTCTGGTATGTGAAGCAACTAGCAGTGATCAAGAGCCTGTGCAAAATTTAAAATTCTCCAGTCATGGATGATGATGATGATGATGATGATGATGATGATGATGATGATGATGATGATGATGATGATGATGATGACGAGGAAGTGTGAAAAACTTTTAATTAAATATTATGACTTATGTGAATCGGGAGTGGGTAAAGGTAACCATAGATATGGTATAAGGGGTGATTCAACATCACTGACAAATATTTCATGTGAAAGATTTACCCTGAAAACATGAGTAAATACAACATTTATTGGTTTATAATGAAAACTGACCGAGTTCGTGTTTTACAACGTAATGAAAAATGACTTGTAAGTCGAAAATGTTCAACTTCAAAATTTTAAACTTTCCCATACTCAAATCTTGTCCAACTTTTAGTATGATGTAAAGTAGACCCAATCTGACATGAAACCATACAAGTAATGTTGCAATTGTTTTGTGATTTGAGTACTTTGGCGTTATATTGACTTTCTTATAGGTCCTAGCTGATATACTGGAACTTAACCAAAATGTGGACGCTAGCGGTGGGGCCTCAACAACACACACATATACGCCCATCACAAACACATAAAATATTCAATGTATATTTCTGTGTTTTAGTTTGTTATATGATGCTATGTTTACTTGCTATGACTACAACTTATAAAAAAGTGTACGCGTTCTCAGCGACCACCAAGACAAGAAACGACATGGCCAGAACAAGAAGATAAAGACGAAGAGAAAAATAGTTTCATATATATATATATATATATATATATATAAAGGTGTGTATTAAAAGCGAACTTTTAGGAAAGGTAAAACCTATTGTAAAGAGTATACAGCTCAATATCCAGGATAGAGCAGGTAGATATGAAGAAGAATGGAAAGGAATTAGAGAAGCAAAAGCCAAATCAGATTTCAATTCAATTGCTCAGAGCAAATAGGCAATTGCCTTTTTGCGGAATATACCTTGCTCTGAGCAATTGAATTAAAATCTGATTTGGCTTTTGCTTCTCTAATTCCTTTCCATTCTTCTTCATATATATATATATATATATATATATACTCTATTTTTTGTATTTAAATATTTTGTTAGAATTAATTCAACATTTCTTTCTTTTAGATCTGTTTTATTAGCGTTAGTTTAATCTCATGACGTTTCTCCTCCATATAAGCATTTCCCTATTATGTTATTACCAACATCACATTAAATATAATCTCTCATCTATCTTGAATAAATCAACTTTTATTCTTTTTGAGAGATGTAACATATATTAACAACATTCTTTTCAATAGGAATTCTTTAAATCTTTATGGTTTTATTTCGTAATTCAGAGTGCTCTTTTACAGGGGAGCTTAATTTCCCATACATTAAAAACCGAGCCTGTGTCTAAATCTTCTCCAGTGGGGATGCAAGTAAATGGGAACTTTGAATATTTTGTACATGACAAACGAATTATTTTGAGTAATATAGTTCATTTAGCCGTTCCATATTTTTTGTGGTAAGTTTATACAAAATTACAAACTAAAAGAGACTCAATTTAATTTAACTAAAAGATCGATAGTTTGATGTGGTTTCTTTATTATTTTAATTTTACACCTCGAAGAGAGAATTTTAATCGAACATTACATTTAGTTATGCAAGTAGAATAATGTAGAATTCTCACAGCTTATTTCTGTATATAATAATTTTAAGAATACCCGTCCCAGGACAGGTAAAAGTAATTATCCGAACAAAACAGTTTTGCACAACTCTTATGTCTTCTTGCGAACTTTAAAATCAAGATATAATGACGCTAGACCTAATGTTTAAACTCTTTATTCCAAATACGACTAATAGTCATTATGTGAGTTTGATTCTAGAAATTGTCTAAAATGTAAAGCTTCAGATTAAGACGTCTTAGAAAATAAAGAAAAATTCAAGGAAGGTTGCTTTATTGGAATCTAATGACTATAAATCAAACTCGATACAAATCCGAAATATCTGAATGTGTAAATAGGGGTAGTGTCTATATTATGCCCATTAAAGTACTTTCACATTCTTCAAAGAAACTTAGATTTGGGAAATAGTTATTAATTTATCTCCAATACCTATTATTAAAATTTAAAAAAAAATAGAAGTATCTAAATTTTTACGAAGGACTTCGACCCTTTTTTAATCTATTCTAATAAAAATAAATCAAACTAAATATAGCGCATCTTATTAATCTTTACGCCTAGCAGCCCTGTTTCAAAATTCATACCGATCAGTGAACTAGTTTAGGCGTTGATCATGTACATACAAATATATAAACATATAAACATAAGTAGTTCGTTAGCATGCCCACGACGCTTGCAATACTCATGCGCTAAATCAAGGGGACGTAACTCATCCACACCCAAATAATAATGTCAAATTTAATAAAACAAATAGTCAACAAATCAGTAACAGTTCTATTAATACAGACGCGTCAGTTTTCTATATTCTAAAACCTGAAAGTAACAAAGTTATTAACCTAAATTTGTCAACGAAACATTTGCAAAATCAACATCGATAAATAAATAGAAACAAAACACAATGTAAATATATATTCTAGTGAAATATTTTTGAAAATCAACATATGGTGCAATTTAAATGAAAAAATTAATTTATTTAATTTCTCTTTTTTTGGAAGCTTTCGTTGTAAAACAACTTTCTTCTTCCTCATTTTGATGGTATTAACCTCGAGGGGTCGAATCACGGTAGAGGCAGAAGTACTCGTCAAGTTGTAAACGACGTTATAATAAGTAGAGTCCAGTCGATGTTTGTCGAAGATTGGCGCATTTAACGAAAGCTTGCAATAAAAAAAGAAACTAAATACATGATTTTTCCATTTAAATTGCACCATGTGTTGATTTTCAAAAATATTTCACTTAAATACCTAGTCATGAGTGCTTCAAAGATGTTGTCAATTTTCTTATACAATGTAAATATGTTATTGATTTGTTAATTACAGACTCAGACAAAAACATGTTTTATATTTACCATTTGCCGAATACGTTATGTTTTAGGTCAAGTTTTTTTTTTGTGACTATGTTTTTTTATCGTTTGACCAACGTTTGACCAATCGTCACCAAACTTGGTCATGGTATAACTAAGCACTAATTTGATTTTGGGATATTTCGGTCAAAGTTCACAGGAAATGAGAACGTTACACTTTCAGCGATAACTTCGTTTGAGTTAATCACAGAGAAACGATATTTGGCCCATAACGATATTTTCCTTTAAAGTTCCGCATTGTATTTTCTTCTGGTCTTGAGGTTTGACATTGATCTGTAAAAGTTTGGTAATAGTTTGGCTTTTCACGGAATCTAAACTTCCGATATTCCAAATATGATGCATGAATCTGATGCTCTTTGATAACAGTAACCTCTAGGAAATGACTCATGTTCTTGTTGTATATATTATGGACGTGAAATACTTATTGTTTATACATGAAGTGATGCAATAGTCCTAACAAAACTTGACACACCGAGCCCACATACCGAGCTGGTACTCGTTGCACAATTATCACTTCGAACCACTTGTTTAATGCCATGTAATAACATTCTTTTTTGAGATTTGGGTAATACTAAGAAAAAAACTGATACCAGTTGAGCGACCTATTTAGCCCAGGTTAGATTTTTTCCATCAGAATAAAGTAATTTTGCATATAGAGTTAAAAAAATAAAAAGGCTACTTATAAAATTAGTCTTTTTCTGATCGTTATATATTGTAATTTTCTTTTTAAATCTACGGCTTAAATAGTACAACAAAGTGTGGTTATATTCACTATTATTTATAATAGACTATTGTAATCTATTTATTCTTTCTGGCTTTATTAATTTAGACTGTTAATACATAGAGGAAATGGAGCGATCGGAACTGAGTTAAAGGTGACCCATATTCTGCCTTTCGAATCGTGCGATTGTTTTTTTTTTCATGGAAGTCGCTTCAGACAACGCATGAAACCACTTAAGTAAGGAGCTGAATAAAAATCTACTTCAAGGTAAAAAACTAGCCAACGATAAGTGTCAGATGGATAGATTCCAACCCAGGAAACAATTATCTACACATTAAAGATTTTGCAAAGATAAAACGTATATGTATGTAGATAATAATTAAATATTTATTATTAAATAATTATTTATCGACCTCTTTTTCGGTTAAACCCTTTAATATAAGCTGTCTAATCTAAGCTAAAAATGTGTGTTTCTTTCTACGTGATTTGTTCAACGCTGTAAAGACTATGTTTATCCGCTCGATTTAGCATAAGGTGGGTGTATTTCCCTACTTGTCTAGTGATGGTTTGAATGGACTCATTGGTCAGCACGCTACGAATATAGGAAAAGATGACTCGTGTTCCCAGGTTCGAATCGTGCACCCGTTTTGAACAGTTATCTTTACACTGGATATTCCACAAAGATTTAACGTATAGTATGTGGATAATAATAACATATTTATTATTAAAAAAATATTTATAGTCGCCTGCTTCGATCAGGCTCGCTAATAAGAAATAATATACGCCGTCTAATCTAAGTTAAATATGCAAGTTCCTTTCTACGTAATTTGTCCAACACCGTACACACTTCTGACTATGATTATCCGACTGATTTGACTTGTGTAATAGTTGGAATTGACCGCGTTGATTAGAACGCTCGGCATTGAGTTGAAGCGGACCTGTGTTCCGGAGTTTGAATCGAGCGATCAGTGATCACAGTTATCTCCACATTGAGGATTCCATTAAGACAGCACGTATACTTATGTGGATATTAATTAAATATTCATTATTTACTAATTATATATATATATATATATATATATATATATATATATCTTAAAATTGGTGAGTTCGTATTCTTTTAAAGCATCTTTTAAGAAAGTTAGCATAAAATAGAGGCATATGCCTAAAAGTACAGAGGATACAGAATATAATAATAAAAATAAAAACTAGGACAGATTTGTGTTCTTATTTTAAATTTCATGTATTTGTATTTATATGTTGCAATAATTTCGCTAAAAACATAGCTTTGTCAAGCAGAAGGCCATTAGAAGTAGTAGTGGTACCTGTTGAAATTTTAAATGAAATAAAATGTCTTGATTTTTTGTTATTTATTACATTCTGCATCCTCTGTGCTTTTGGGCGTATTCCTATATTTTATGATTATATATATATATTTATTTATTTATTTATTTTAATACAAAATAAACTATTAGAAAAATTAGAAAAAATAAAAAAGTGATAATTAAACAGACAAATTCTGTTATTTCTCACACTGTTTGGTTGTGTGTAATATATATATATATATATATATATATATATATATATATATATATATATATACATATATATATATGGGAAGAGAAGGATGAAAGTAATCCGACGTGATGGGAAGATGAAAAAGCAAAACCAAAAAATGGATGTTTTTTATGTGTACATCAACGTTTCGTCTTTATTTATAAGACTTCATCAGGATGATGTGGATTTGCTTTTTTTTCTCTATTTTTATCATTCTGATGAAGTCTTATAAATAAAGACGAAACGTTGATGTACACATAAAAAACATCCATTTTTTGGTTTTCCTTTTTCATCTTCCCATATATATATATATATATATATATATATATATATATATATATATATATATATATATATATATATATATATAGTCTCGGAAGTTTCTCAACCATTAAAACTATATAAAAAAAATAAATAAAAAATTTTTAAAAAAAAAAACAAAAACTTATAGTCTCAAGTCTTCCAGTGGAAAATCACACATGTAAGTCAATTTATTTTTTACAGTTATTATATTAGTTAGTTTCTAACACTATTTTAAGGGATCATCAGTTGTTTACCATGAAAAACTGTTTCGGGAATTTAACAAATTATACATATATATATATATATATATACATATATATATATATATATATATATATATATAGAGAGAGAGAGAGATAGAGAGAGAGAGAGAGAGAGAAAGAGAGAAAGAGAGAGAGAAAGAGAGAAGGAGAAGCGGTAGTGGTAGATACCGTGTGAAATAAAACCGGGAAGGTAACACACCATACAGCGAGAGAGGGTAAAAGTTATGGAGGGAAAGTTACTAAAAGATGGATGAATTGGTGAGATAATCACTTGTTGTCACTCATCAGAACAATTAAAATGAAATGTTTTCTACAAACATAACTCAATCCTAAAACTGAGAGATATTTTAGAATGAATTATGACTCATCGAATATGTGGAAAAAAGCCCTAGAGAAAGAAACGTTGATTACCACAGATTTAGTACGGTAATAGATTAATGTATTTGAAAGCAACCATATTTGTGGTGGATTTGCTTTTTTCAACCACGTTGTATTTCGAATAAGATGAAAAAAAAGTGCTATCAATTCTCTGATCGTAATAAAAATGCCGTCTTTGCTTTTTGTCAAGTTGAAGATCCGTTTGATATTATTCTTTTGGTGATTATCTCTTCGGAATAATAAAGAGTTTTCTTTCGCAGAGATCCATAAAACAAAACGTTTAATTCACTATTTATGTTAAGTTAATCTAAGTTATGTTCATTTTAAAGAAGCTATTAAAAATTCTCTAAGGTGTCATGGGAGATTCCATTAATCATTGTTCTTGCTTTGTTTGATTATTTGTGAAGGAAGACGGAATTCTGAATAGACCACACGACGATCGTCTCTCATGATTGGCTTGGGTTGCATGGAGTCGTCCTCGTTGGTTTCAGCTATTTTCACCCTCATCACCGAGAGCAGCAAGGCGAAGCGGCTGCATGCGAAGTCGGAGAAGGTTTTGCTTAGAATACCAACAAAAATGATTAAAAAGCAGGTACTTCTCTAGATTAGGACCCAAACTAAAATCGACTTCGTGTCGGTACTTTCCGGATGTTTACGTAAACCGCCGTATAATGCCGAATGAAATGGCAGTTGACTTACTTGCGTCCAAAAATCCAAAATGATGCGTGATTTACAATTGGAGAAAAAAACAAAACAATTAGCAACATTTAAAGAAGAATTTCATTGAACAAGTAGTAAAACACGTTTTTTTCGCACGTTCATTAATTTTTCCGTTGGCGAACCGGTGACATTTCTTAACTGGTCTGCATATGTAATCGCTAATTTTACTGCTTTCATTACAGCTTTTGGTTCCCACAACAGTAGTTGCCATGCCAACTGTTGCTTTCTACTTCACATATGACAAATAAATATTACACTTTTGGCTTTGTATTTATTTACTCTTCTCCAGGAGTTAGGCACAAGGCCAATTTTTATCTTACTCCCACAAGTAAGATGTGACCCAAGGTCGGGTCGGGAAAGTGGGATTAGAAAAGCCAGCGCCCGAGAGGTGAGCACTCTGGCCATTTAAAAAAATTGCCCGGGAAGCCGCGTCAGCATTCCCCGGTAGGGGCGCCTCAGGCAGTAAGACATAAACTTACTCCTCCCCAAAGAGGAGAGACAAAGCCTGGGATGGTGGACCTCCTAGAACTGCACAGCGTAAATCAAGCCCCGAAGACCAAGACAATACGAATCTATGGGGTGCAGTATCCATCGGAACAGATACTACACTTTCATCTTATCCAAAAGGCCAAAACACTTCGAATAGCTCTTTACATTCTGGTATAGGTACCATCTAGCTGTTCGTACATTTCATCTTTCTTCCCTATACAGCGAAACACTTTGAACTGTGGATCTGAAGAGCTTGAGTTTAAGTTCTCTTCTCAGTTTTGATTTCCAAAAATCTTGTCTAATTTGTTTAGCGGCTTTAATGCCAGCACGATTCGAACTCCCATGTTCTTTTTGCCATCTGCAACCCATCAACCAAGAACTGTATTATAGTATGCTACTAAATAAACACATGATTACATAAAAGCCTTTGGGTACGTTCACATTAACCTATAAGACTGTTACGCTTTCAATTAATGTAAAATAAATAGTTGCAAGTTGTGTGTATTATTTGTCCGGCTTCCTCGTGCGAATCGTTTATTGATAAGCCAACCATTGACTTGTCGAGATATGATTAAAATAACTCGGATCGTTATTCTCCCCATCTGAGTGCAGTTTCCTCTTTTTGTTTATCTTTTTTAATTTAATTTAATTTCCGCTGAAACCGAGTGGTGCTTCCTACGATGGCTGCTATCGTGCGATTGGCGCGATCTTGTAACAATAATAATAATACTAATAATATAAGACACATTCTTGGTGCGTCTAAGATAAGTGCAATTCATTTGTTCCACCAGTTTCGCAAGTGAGTTAGACTATATAAATATAAATATAAATATAAATATAAATATAAATAAAAATGTTCATTGTTCTCTATTGTATGGAGGTTGAAATTAACTGCGAAGTTATTTTGTAATTTTACGTTTCTAAAATTAGTTTTAGCTTTTTATTGCTATTTCGCTAAAATAAAACAGACCAAATTTCACAGTGGAATATATCGTTGGTGTGTGTCTGTTCCCATCTCTCTCTCTCTCTCTCTCTCTCTCTCTCTCTCTCTCTCTCTCTCTTCCTCTCTTCCTCTCTCTCTATCTACCTTCCTCTCTCTCTCAATCTACCTTCCTCTCTCTCTCTTCCCCCCTCTCTCTCTCTCTCATATATATATATATATATATATATATATATATATATATATATATATATATATATATATATATATGCGGGTCTGTGTGTTTCGGTATACATACCTTGGTAGCAATCCTTCATTTATACATGTTCTCACATTGATACGTATATATACCTTGCCTATATTTAAAAGCACTAATTTTAATAAGTGCATAAAATAATACACATATATAACCTAACTTTATATGTAAGCGCTATATGTATGTATTTGTATATTAGATGATATAATAGAATGAAAGTTGTTTCTTTAAACGATTTGATTATTGTATTTCTCAGTCACCTGTTTCGTCCGTATTAAATCACACTTTTGTCCTTGGTAATCCAGGACAAAAATGCATTAAATACGGAGGAAATAACTTCCTGAGAAATAATATGAACCAAAAACTCTGATTGTATACTCCTATTATATTTAAACTCTTATAGTTATTGGCTGTAAATATATTGAGCTTTCATGTAGCAGCGTAACCTTAAAGAATAAAAAATAATACGATATATATATAGCCAACATATTAGTAATATTATTTATCTTTTTAAATGTCGGTGCGATGCCGTATACGTGGGAAGAACAGTGCAAAGGTTTGAATCCAGAATCAAACAACACATCCCCCCTGCCATACGCCAGGGCCGACTAAATAATTTAAATAATTTAGTTAATACATCCGGGTCTGCTATTGCTGCCCATCTCATAAATAGCGCCGAATGTGCGTCGACGTACACTAGTGACTGGTTTTCTGTCATAAGTAGATCGCATTCCCTATTCCACCTCAAAGTCCTGGAAGCCATATATATAAAGTCAATCAAACCTTCCCTTTGTAAGCAAAAGGAATGGCTTTTAGGACTTAATGTGATCAACTTATGACTCTCCTCCCCATAATTTTTTTTTTTTTTTTTTTTTTTTTTTCTCCTAAACTTGTCACTAGTGTTCATTACAAATTATTTTTAGGTTTTAGTCGTATTCAATCATTTCCACGTTTTACTCTGATGAGTGTGGACGAAAACCGGTTCAGTACATTAATTAATTTCTTTTTAATCGTTTTCTCTCGTTTTTTTTATATTTGTTTAATCTCATTCGACCCTCCAAAAAATGTCCCAAACGTCCGTATTCCTCGCCGTTATTAAATTTTGTACCACTAAAAATTTATTTAAATATATATATATATATATATATATATATATAATCCAGGTAAACAGAATAACAATCTAAAGAATTTCAACCGGGTATATATAATAGTACTCAATAGTAAATCGAGCTATTTTTATAATTATTTTATTTATACAGACATGTACAAAAAGACGCTCCACTGGCATGCCGATGTTATCGTGAGTAATTATTAGAAACCTAGATCTCATTACGCGGAAAAGTCTGACTTTTCACTTAGATGTCTATATTGCAAAACACCCCTATATATATATATATATATATATATATATATATATATATATATATATATATATATATATATACACATATACATACTTTGAAAATGAGAAGTATATTCTCGAAAGTTAAGATTAAAATAAATGTTATTTATTTTACACCACCATTGTTATGTGTTTTTCAAAAAATATATAATATATATATATATATTTCAGTGTAGATAATGTCTTCTTTACACAGACACACATACACACACACACACACATATATATATATATATTTAGATAGATAGATAGATAGATAGATAGATATTAGTGAACACAACTCCAACAATAATTGTGATTGAGCAATGTTGTAATTTATATATAACCACATTGTACGTTGCTTTGTTTAACAGGGTAACTGGAATAACCTATATGTTTTGAGGCACCCGATTCTATGTATATATAAATATGTATGTATATCTAGTCAGCATTTTCTCTTTCAGTTAAAAATTGTTGAATATAATAGACAACTCCTGTCTAGATATCCTTTGGTAGATCCTTTCAATAGTCTGAAATTATGCCAAATTCATCAGCCGATTCCCATCCGAAACTAAGATCCTACTTCGGACTATTGAAAGGATCTACCAAAGGATATGAAGACACGGGTTGTCTATTATATTCCACAATATATATATATATATATTTGAAACAATAAATATAACATTTCTATCTTCATCTTAGATCATATCGTGATATACTTTACCTTCGGTTAACAATACATGATAAATGAACAAATAAATAAATACACTGAACTAAACGTAGCTAAAACTTAAGAACATAATATCTAAAAGCTAAAATAGAAATACAAGCAAGCACGTGACAAAATAAGGTCACCCATTATATCGACACAACAAAGAAGCATTGATGAGTCATTCTATAGAAAACAGAACAATAGAATAAAAAATAGGAAGTAAAATAAACCGAACCATTTGTTTGTGAAACCCAACAATTGACTAAGAGAATAACAAAGAAACAGAGATGAGTCATCTTATAGCGCATAGAAGAATATAATAGGAAATAGGAAGTTAAATCAACCGAAACTTTGTTGGTGAGAAGCCCATCGTGTTGTTAAGAGAACAACAAAGAATATTATTTGTTAATTAGCTAGAGGTGTCTATAAAAACACTCAGTAAATGTAATTCCCTGCATTTTAGCCTGACGATTCCCTCCGGGGATGAAACGCGGAAGCCTCTGTGTAGCTTAATCACCATAAATATATTTTCATAATTTACCACCTAGCTCTACACACGTATCGAGCACTGTTGAAGTAAATACTGAAAATCGATACATAAAAAAGTATAAAAGTATATCCTCTTATAACATTTTGTGTAGATACATGAAATAATATATATATATATATATATATATATATATATATATATATATATATATAAATACATTTATTATCAACAGTTTAAAATGTACATACCTATTTTTTGTTGGCGTTCATCTATTCGTAGTTTGAAACATTAAATGAACTGTTGATTTATCCCACGAGACCGAAAAATGATAAAAAAAAATTAGGAAGTCGCATTTACAAGTCTAATCTTTTCACTTCGTGGTTTTCATTGGTTATTCTAAGTTCCGATGACTAAATGCACCATTTATTCAATGATATTCACTACCAACACACGAGTGTCAACAAAAAAAATAGTTGTTTATCAAATAGCATAATCTACCAAGCTACCATAACACTACTAAAAACTTAAATACAAAAATCCTACTAAGACACACAAGCATAAAACTGAAAATGAAAGTTTGTATAATCATAAAAGTACATTTAATAACAAATTTATCTTATATTGAATATTTCAGCTTTAAAATGGCTACCATTGAAACAACATTATTTATAGTTTTATAACAATTTGATTCAATTAATAATGTAATGGACAAATAATATCGTAATAATTACGTTATATTATTAAGGTATTTTTGTTATTAAAGTATTAATTTAACAAGATCGTTATAAAATTATAAATATTTTGTAAATATATGATTTTAATGGCAGCCAGATTAATGCTCAAATCTTCAACATAACTAAAATGTAATTAACGAATGTTATAACACATTAGATAAATATGAGAAAAAAATATTCAACAACTTTTGGAATTTAAAAAAAATAGTGCAGGGCCACCGTTGTTTAATTGGAAAATCCTTAAAATTGATGGTCACATTAAATGCAAAAAAAACAAAGTTTTTTTCTTTTGACAATTATTACCTTTCAGAAAGCGCGGCGTCTACACTCATTGGCCTAACATTAACAGTCAACATGAATTGAAATAAATACATAAGCGATACTGCTACGACTGCTACAAAAAATGTGGGCTCACTCTACCAGCCTAAAACAACTTTCACAGCTGCCAGTATATCATATCACTATAACACCACCATGCACCTATGCATGGAGTATTGTTGACACGTCTAGACTGGTGCTCCAACATCTTGTCTTCCACTATTGTAAAGGTTGCTAAAAATAGTCTCAAAGCTAATAGGTTCGCACTGTCTACAACACTAGAACACCTGTATCATCCCTGCAATGTGACATCCCTGTGCTTGTTTATAGATACTTCGATGAAATGGTCTTCGATTTACTTACTACATTTGTCCCCCTTCCCAAACGTAAATACTCTCGATCCACTCGACTAGCAGCAGAATCCTACCCATTTCTCCGTAAATGTCCGCTAATACCAGAACACTCTCTACATTAAAAGATTCTTTCTTCTCACAGCTTGCTTTTGAATTCCTCCCGGTTTTCACGATTGTACGAAAATGCGAGAATTTAAATGTAATGTGAACAAATATCCTTATACAAAATTCCCTAGTAAAGATGCTTCCTATAAATATGGCCCTTAATCACAGCAACCCCTTTCATCTCAATAGCAATCAACCTTATTTCAGGTGAACAAAATAAACAAAAAATATTATTTTACAGTCAAGTAGGGATGTACTAACAGCGAAACGCAAATTAATCCGCGTAATCTGTTCTGATGTGCATATAATTTTAATAATTTATAACCCCTTACTTGCGATTGAGCACGTTTGAAAAAATATTGTTTTACAATTCATGTTATCAATGTATTTGAAATTAATTAAATGTCTCCCTCGTCTTTCTTACCTGTTTCTAAGATAATGTCATTTATTAATTTATTTATTGATAGACTTATGACAAATTTTGAAATAATTATGTAACAGTTAAGATATTGAGCTTTTTTTTCTTTGGAATTTGATAACCAGAAAAATCGATCTGAACTATATGAAATAACAGTTTTTTATATCATCACACGCACACACACACATCTCTCTCTCTCTCTCTCTCTCTCTCTCTCTCTTTCGCTTCATATATATATATATATATATATATATATATATATATATATATATATATATATATATATATATATATATATATATATATGTATATATATATTACCGTTTATTTTCTGAACAAGATCTTTTATATTATGAATATTATTAATTGGAATAAGTGATGAATATCAAAACATATGGTATTTTTCTGATTAAAATGCAATTAATTAATACATTCATATACTTATTGCATACCTCTCATTTTTGTGATGACCCGAATCAGGCAAGCCAAAGGAAAGAACACTTCAGCATGTATCATTTAAATTGGTACATTTATTAATTACTTACTTTATTGTGTCTGGAGCTGCTGCAGACTGGATGTATCCGCTTTTCATCAAATACCATTAAATTATACAATAAAAAATGGAGACTGTTATGAAGATGTATTTTTGTATGGCGAGATAACGTAATGCGACAGAAGAGAATATTGGTCGACCGAATTTCAAATGTATAATACTGGGATATGCAAATAGTTTTGAAAATGGTTGCATAATGCCCTTGCTCCAGAACGTACCGCCAACCTGACGCAACACATCTACCTTTATCATAGCCAGATTCCTCCAAAGACTGCATGTTTAAAAACGTGCTGCTTGGAGAATTAGTACTTAACTTAACAGAGTACTAAATCTATTTCGCAATCTGCTGGCGGATCGTTTCTTCTCGTCCCTACAGCATATTTCACACAGAACAGATATTGTTAGTTATCTTTACTGTATCGGCATGTGCTTGGCAGATACCGGAGTGAGCTCCATTTCCTTACCCTGTGATAAATTCACAGACAAACATGGCCGAGCTACAACTGTTGCATAGCCCCACTCTTGGGCCGCGGCGGTACGCGTTTCGTACACTGTTTCCGACACGATCCATAGCTTTACTCATTTCGTATACTCGTACTTGAAAGGGCCGTGGCAGTTCACGTTTTATACTCGTCACCTTTAAAACATCATAAATCGCATATTTCATATATTGTTTGCATACCTTTAGTTTTCTCCCTCGCCGTGTAGAGGGTCGTGAACCACGCTGTCCGTTGTCTGCAACAAAAAAAAAACACATGATCGGGTCGAACTCCGAAGACAAATAATCCCTTTAACTTTTAACTTCAGTTTTTATTTCATGCGTTATGGGATATATTAACAACGTCGAGAGAGAGAGAGAGATATAGAGAGAGAGAGAGAGAGAGAGCAAATTACTACTATCGTAGTTCCTGAACAATTATTTTCATAACCATTCATAGAAGGGGAAAGTATATCTCTCCCTTGTATTATCTTAGTGAAATATTTCCCTTATCTGTTGTAAATTACATTTTAACAATCACGTCTCATCGGTTTGCTTCCAAAACCCAGACTGACGAAACTCGCTGATCACGAAGAACGAATGACGTCACGGATCCCTCTGTTTCTCACGCAAGGGCATGTGACGTCACAGAGCCCCTCGCAGGTGCACACTGAACCTTGATCTGGGGTCTCGTCACACGGTGAACCTGTGACATCTGTGATTTCTGACTGTGAGAACAGGCCCTATTCCGCACTCGACTGTCGGTCCACCCGACGTTAATTCGCGCAAGTTAAACCAACGATTTCCAACAGATACGTCCATTCCCACAAGGTCATTATCCAACATTTCTCCATTCCCTATACAAAAAGAAACAATCCTTAAATTTCTATTTTTACACACCTCTCCGCAGGGTCTGGTCAGAACCCGGGGTCAGCACGGCTGGACATCTCAGTTCCACCTTCTTGACCCGGCTGGCATACATCGCCTTATGACCTTTCCTGGGATGTAAGGAAATTCCCCTTACGATCGATATCGACTCTATGACCATCCCTGTCACAATCAGTAATAGGACACGCTGGGTGTTCCGTTGTCGCAAGGACGCTTGACCACTTGACCCACGGGCATCTGCACGCGATACCTAGTCACACAATTCACCACACCCATCCATTAAATTCTAACAGAACACAGGGCAAAACAGAAAACCCCCATTTTAAAATACTCATAATCCCTTTCTAGTTATCCATATAACTTCTCTGTAAGATATGTCTTATCATAATATTCGACAGCTATGCTTTTTAACACGGGCCAGAGCGACCCTTAACTCCAAACCCAATGTGATCCGTCAATTCTTCCGAGCCTGCTCCTGCACTTCGTCTATTCCTTCCAAGGGGACTCCAATAACTTCAGAGCCGGCGACTCGCATTTTCAATATCCTACATCTAAGGGCCCAACATTCCACATTAACCCAACCAACTCTTCCTAACTAATTCGGGCATGTCATCGCTATGGCGCCATATCAAACCGTTTCGGGCCGAACCGAATTCTCTTACACGAACCCAATTACACAACCATCCAGACCCGCCACACCGTCGCGGCGCCCTCGTGGGTCCCACCGACCCACTAAAAAACAATGCCACTCTTTTCATGGCTACAAAATTGCTTCCCCTTCACGCGTGTGGCACCGAAACAACTCTTTGTCCGTATAATCGCAAGCTCACTGGCTACCTCAACGGGTCACACGTAGCGAACATAACTCAATCCCAACCCGTCAGTTGGAAGAGACACGGAACTACGGCCTGCACATTGGACCTTCTCATCACCCTTACCGCACCGCGAAAAGGTCAACTTTCTCATTCTAACTCCCTTTAATTGGCTGACCTCAGCTTAGTTTTAATTAGCTACTGTTCCTTTTTCTTTTATATACTAATATTTTAATATGAGTAGGACCAAAAAAACGAAAAACTAAAACAAAACAATGCCTTCGGCTAAACCAAAAAACAAGGAAAATTAATTCCATAAGTGTCTCTCTCTCGACGATACATTTAAATCAAGCAAAAAAGAATTAAAAACAATACAATTTTGGTGAAAAAAACCCACCAGACAACCTAACAATACAAGATCCGTTCCTTCCCCCAAATGCATTTTTTTAAAACGTTGACAGAATATGTTCTGCTTGTGTGTATGTGTGTAAGTTCGTCACGGCCTCTTTTTTTTCTTTCTACAAAGTTAAAACTACGTGTGTGTAATAGTGCGTTGTTTTTTTAGTTCTATTTTCATGTGTTCGTGTTTTCACTTTTTTGTATGTGTTCTAACAAGCTTATTATTACTTTTTTTAATATTTGATTTTGTGTGTGCGTGTGTTTGCGTGTTTTATATTCAGTTTTGTTTCTATTCTGTTTTTACTTTTACGGCACATCGCGCCTTTTTTTTTACTTTTATGGCGCATCGCGCCTTTTTCTCACAAACAAAACAACGACTTTTACTTACTCTTTGTAGCTCCCTCTCTGTCTTCGACGACCACACCCGTGCATTCTACACTATGTGAACCCAAGCTCAAACAAGTTATTTCTTTTATTTTCTTCTTCTTTTAAGAAAGTCTCGGTCACAGCAACCAAAAAGGTGTTTGTTGCATAGCCTCACCTTTAAGCCGCGGCGGTGCGTGTTTCGTACACTCTACCCGATAGGAGCCGTGGCTTTACTCATTTCGTACACTTGTCCCTGAAATGGCCGTGGCAGTTCACATTTAATACACGTCACATTTTAAGCATCATAAATCACATAGTTCATATATTGTTTGCATACCTTTAGTTTACTCCCTCGCCGTGTTGAAGATCGTGTCATCTAGTCGATGAATTCTTTCTTTCTTCCTTCCTGCCGTGAAACACGCCGCCCGTTGTCTGCAGCAAAAGCCCCATGATCGAGTCGGACTCCAATGACAGACAATCCCTTTAACTTTCAACTTCAGTTTTTATTTCAAGCGTTAGTTATCAAATCAAATGGGATATATTAACAACGTCGAGAGAGAGAGAGAGAGAGAGAGAGAGAAAGAGAGAGAGCGGGCAAATTAATACTCTCGTAGTTACTTAACAATTATTTTCTTAACCATTCATAGAGGGGGAAAGGATATCTCTCGCTTGTATTTTCTTAGTGACATATTTCCCTTATCTGTTGTAAATTACATTTTAACAATCACGTCTCATCAGTTTGCTTCCAAAACCCAGACTGACGAAACTCGCTTGTCACGAAGAACGAGTGACGTCACGGATCCCTCTGTTTCTTACGCAAAGCTATGTGACGTCACAAAGCATCTCGCAGGTGCACACTGACCCTTTATCTGGGGTCTCGTCACACGGTGAACTTGTCACGTCTGTGATTTCTGACTGTGAGAACAGGTCCTATTCTGCACTCGACTGCCGGTCCACCCCACGTTAATTCGCGCAAGTCAAACCAACGATTTCCAACAGATACGTCCATTCTTATAGGGTCATTATCCAACACAACCACACAAATCAATTTTCTTTTTCTTTCTTTCTGTACCAAAAACCAAGCAGAATTTCCATGAACAAAGTTTCCGTCCGACAATATCCGATCTAAGGAACAAGATACCACGAGTATGCTTTCCAACCGACTACATCATGGCCGTCTTCAATGTAGTAAGTAAACAAATTCTTGTCGCGCCGTCTTCTAGGAAAATCAAGTTCTCTTAAGTAATTGTCCATCCATTCAACTCACTCTTTCTAATCCTCTCATCACGACAATAATCGTCCACCCAACAATCCAATTTAACGCTTATCCTCAAGTTGAAAAACATAGTAAACTATGACACTTAAAAATGTAAATGGTCTTGATGGGGTCATGAGTCTTATGGCAGAATATTATATATATAATATCTTTATAATGAAGTAAAGTCGGTTTTCTCGTTTGCATTAAGACATAATAAGCTAATAATACAAACGGTCATATGCTGATCTGTTCCGCAATCTAATTAGTTTAAGCCCCCAAGCGGCTTTCCAGACATTATGCATGCATCCTTACTTATTGAAAGATTTATTATAGTTTCTCTCGACTACTTGACTCTCCCAAATATACTTTCCAAAGAGAATGTAGCTAGCATTTTTTACTCACATCTTATTGTCACCCGATTAACTGTGTGCTAACATTTGACGTCATAAGAAACGAGAAAGCGTTATTCCAGATTATTTAACGAAGATTTATATTTGCATTCTAGAAAAACAACAAATGTTTTCTAAAAGTGTTGACGTCTGCGTCAGTAGGCTTTTTCGATTATTTTTTTTATTACAGTTGATTTTCCTCTCAGAATTGATACTCTGATATTCATTTATTTTAAAAATGTTATCAATATTTTATATTTTCATTCGCACAACGCCTGGACACGTTTAACCTTTTTTTTATAAACGTTGAAGTGTAAGTAGATAAAATGTTTGGTGTAGTTAAAATATTGTTACGTTATTTTATCAGTAATGAGTATTATTATTATTATTATTATTATTATTATTATTATTATATATATTGTGTTTAGAAGTTTTCTATTTTATTATTAATAGTAGGTTTCTAAAAAAAATCGTGGTTTCTAAAAAATATGGGATTAAAACCAATCATAGATTGGTCTATACTATGTAATTCAATCACTTCGAGTGGTTTCAGACATAGATGACATCTATGTCTTGAAGAAAAAATTAGAATCCTAAAATATGCAGACAACAATATCTTAAATAAAAGGGACGAATTATTGGCAAAATGTATACATCGGCACACATTTAAAATAACTAACCTGTAAGTTTTTTTGTTGTTTTTTGGTAAATAAAACCTATATTAACTTCGCCATACTTTAAATTTATCGTCATATAATAAAACATTTTTTAATCGTGTGCAACTTTTCAATAATAAAACCTATATTAATTTCGCCATACTTTTAATGTATCGTCATATAATAAAACATTTTTTAATCGTGTGCAATTTTTCAATAATAAAACCTATATTAACTTCGCCATACTTTTAATTTATCGTCATATAATAACACATTTTTTAATCGTGTGCAATTTTTCAATAATAAAACCTATATTAACTTCGCCATACTTTTAATGTATCGTCATATAATAACACATTTTTTTAATCGTGTGCAATTGTAGTACCTATTTTAATAGTAATTTCCGTATTTAAAATTTTTAAAACGTAATAAATTTAATTTTTAAATGTATAACATTCGCAATCTGAAACTTAATCACAACTTCCGCACTTTAACATAATTTTAGAAAGTCTTATTCTTTTAAACGGACACATTTAGGTTTTAATCATGATCAGTTATAATCCACCTTTTAAATCGAGGATTAACTTCTTGTTAAGATAAGAAACCTATTTTATTTTTGTACTTTGATTTTACATATTTTTATACTCTGTTAATGCCACCACCCTAATTTATTAATTAACATAATCAACCCTTCCCATCCCTTCTATATTATAGAGACGAATCAGGAAATAGAATATCGTTGAAATTCTTTTTAATTTTTATTTAATTCTTTATTTTTACTTTATTTTAAACTTATTGTCAGATATATAAAGGTGTTACACTTCTTTCATTTAGGTTTGAATTGTGGTTGGAAACACATCCGAGGAGACCTAGTTACGGTCGAAATAACTTATAATGTGTACAATCCGAATGTATATCTAGTCTTTTTCAACCTCATAACTTAGATATATATATATATATGTATATATATATATATATATATATATATATATTGGCATAGTGTTTTTGTATATATTAATATCATTTATATTACTAGAATTTCTTATGTGTAGTGATGGTATCTAATTGCTCAAGATTTTTAGTTAATATCTGTATAGACGGGCATAGTGTGCAACCACGTTTCTGAACAAGCGATATGTGCAAGTAGGTGTGCGTGTACCAGCGTTTCTCTGCGGACCCATGGACCTAAGTAAACTTTTATTTATTATTTATCATATTTGTTCATACTATTTATGCATGGTATTACATGTAATATTATGTTAGGATCGTGCTTGTGGTGTTGGGTTATACTAAAAAGTTAAAATTGAGCTTGGCTCTGCTATTTATTGTGTGGCTGAACTTTCTTTTTAATATCGATTATTTGAGTTCGAGATTGGCCTGGTCTCTTTCAGTAGCTACTATCCTGATTCGCATGTCTTTGGTATGGTTGTGGCCATGTTTTATGTGCTTTTGGAAAGATGATGGGTACGTGTTCTTTAAGGCGTATGTGCAATGGCTTCATTGTACTGCCGATGTTGAATTTATTGAATACCGCACATTGTATTTGATATATAGCATATATGCGGTTGCATAACTTTATGTTGTTGATGAGGGAGTTTGATTGGGTGTAGAGTTTAGTGTTTAAAGGTATGTAGGTTTAGATCGGTGTTGTCTCAGTGTTCGTCCGAAATGTGTGAGCTGTGTAGGTGTTCCTTGCGGATGGCTTTGCGGATGGCCGAAATTATTCTCTCGCTAAAGTGTGGTATTTTTAGGAAGCAGGTCGTTAATAGATTGTTGATATCCAAATTATATGTCTACAGATTAAGGAAGTAACATTTACAATATTTTGAGGTAGGGATTAAACGACAGTGTGTGACCAATCAGTTTCTTGAAAGCCACGATAATTTATTTGGTGTAAGAAAAATTATATAGTAGAAAATTAGTTTATTCTGTGTTTTCTATTTTCTTAATAACTGGTTTCACACGTTTCTCAAAATGTGCATCAGTGTTGCTCGAATATACTGGAGACAACTTCTCTCAGTCTTCTGTAATAGTAACTTTTAAAGAGTCGACATTACTGTATGATGTTCTATTAGTTCCCTGTTCTAAAACGCTACGATAGTATAATCCAGAGTGTTTAGATCTGGGCTAGAAGACTAGCATAAACATAATGCCAAAAATGCTGAAGTTAGATTTGTAGAAATCTCGTATTTTTCTAGCTGTGTAAGCTAGAGCACCATCCTGGGTCCATACCTTCTCATAGTCTGGGTAGTTTGCTTTAAATCATTGCAATACTGTGTATCTCCATATCTTCTAGTGAGTATTAACATTAGTCTGTTTTATCAGCTTTGTATAATTTTATAGACATTTTTCTCCATCGGAAGCCACAACATAAAAAATAATTTGAGCTAGATGTTTTTTTTCAAAATGTCCCCTTAAACTCGGCTGTCAATTTTGCGATAGATATGTCATGTCTGTAGTTCAGAACATCATCGATGATGAAGATCTTCCATTTGAAAAGATCGTTACAGTGGAAGTATCATGTAATAATTTTATTTCACTTTTCAAATCTCGTTTTCTTTCATAGCTGTTGTTAACAATTGTTTTTGTTTTCTTGTATAAGATTTTAACGTCAACTTATATTTTACTGCATTTCTTATATTCGTGTCATGTACCTCAAGGTCAATTGCATATTTACTCATTGATTTGGTAAGGTCCGTTAGGAGTTTCGATTTGAAACTTTAATAAAATCTTTTGTAATTGTTTTCTTCATTCCTCTACAGATAGACTTCGTCGTAATAGTCTTGCTCATAGCTATTCTATTCTTAACATTATAAACAGTCTTTAGAGACACCCCAACTATTCTTGAAATCTCATTTGTTGTGATAAGTGCATTCAGCAAATCCCACACTGATTGACGTTTGCTTCTGCGATTATTCATATTGGACAACAGTTTCTAAAAAAGTAAGGATAATAGTGTTAGGTATGATTCTGACATCAATATATGCTAAATTTCAAAACAATTGATTCAGTGCGTTCTGAGAAATAACAATTTAATGTACATTCTGAATTTTGCTTCCCATCGCTGCATATATAAATACATATGATGATTTTTAGGCGCTTGTATCGATGGGATGTCAAATGCAAGGGTGTTAACTACGTTAGACTAAGCGAATAAGCAGATATTGAGGAGACAATTTCGGACGCTGATAACGCACGCAACAATTATTATACAGTAGTTGTCAAGTGTGTTTAAACCTTTAGACGGCAACTTTACTTTTAAAACTGTATATCAGAATACTGTCGCTGAACAATGATAAACACTCATCCAAGCGAAGATACCGTATGCCATTATAGTTAATCAGAAGGTAAAACACTGCAAATCGTGTATTTTTCTGCCCCAGCAATTTACAGAGTTAAGAAGACAGAATAACGCAGTAAGTACACGAAATATGCCAAATAACTGAAAGTAGTATGAAACATTAGGAAAATAATATGCATAGGAGCACAAGGAAAAGTTCCGAAAAATCTGAAAAAAAAATGACGAAGTGAATTGGAATCTAAACATAAGACTGACATTATGCCACGGACGCCAATGTTGACACCAATTGAAATGTTAAGGTAATTAATCGAATGCGGAAACTAACTTACATATTCTACAAATGCTGACTAGTCACATGGAAATTGCAATAGGAATAAAACAAAAAGATAGAAAGAACACCACCACATGAACACAAGGTTACTGAAACTGTAACATATTTTATTAAATGTCCCCCATCCTAGATTAAATAAAAAATTGAAGTGATGGCGCCAGCCACGGCTGATACTACATAAAATAGTCATGAAAGGTCCAACGGAAGACGAAAAGACTGAGGAGGGATAGCACTAACCACGCCTCTATTGGAAACATGCGGATAGTACTGGGGTATAAGCGTGGCTTATTGCGAACCAAACCATAGACAAGACCAATAATCATTTCCGCTTTTACGATAACGCAAAATAGTGGGCAATTGTTATCAAAAAGGATGAAATTAACTGAAAATCTGGAGAGATTTTTGTCAGTCAGACCCCAGACAACACAACCGGTTATTATCAGTAAGTAATTTCTGATGATTATAAATATAGAGTTTATAATAATAATAATAATAATAATAATAATAATAATAATAATAATAATAATAATAATAATAATAATAATAATAATAATAATAATAATAATAATAATTATTATTATTATTATTGTTATAACAAAGAAAGACGACGTGAAGCAAAAATGAGAAACATTAGGAGAAAAGAGAAGAGAACGAAAAAGGAAGAGAAGAATGAGAAGTTAAAGAAAACAAAATAGTAGGAAGAGAAGTAAAAAAAGAAGACGACATTAAACAATGATGGGAAAAACCTGATGAAAAAGCGAACCAAAAGGAGGAAGAGAAAAAACTACGAAAATAAAAAAGAAGAAGAAGAAGAAGAAAAAGAAGAAGAAGAAAAAAAGAGAAAGAAAATTGAGAAAAAGAATATCAAGAAGGAAAAGTGGGAGAAGAAAAAGACGATAATAAAACAAATAGGAGAAGAACAAGATGAGAACAGAAAGGGCGACATGAAGAACAAGAAGACTACAAAAATATGATGAAAAGGGAGGACAACAAGAAGCAGACAACGGAAACGAAAATGAAAAGGGAAAAGAAAAAACAACGAACAGAAGAAAATGAAGGATAAAAGAAAACGAATGAGACGAAGAGGATGAAGAAAACATCCTATTAGAAGAAAAAAAAGAGCGGACAATAAAAAAATACGATAACAGAATAGAAGGAGAAATAAGAAGAAAAAAATGTAAGGAGAGGAAAGATGAATCAAAAACGTAGGAGGATAACTAAAAGAAAAGAGAACGAAAAAGGAATACCAGAAGAAAACGGTAAGAGAAAGAAAAAAGGAGGAGAAGGGAAACGAGAAGCGAACGTAAATATTAAGAGGAGAACGCAAAAGGGGGAATAAAAAGAAAAGAAAAAAGGAGTATGAGAAGAAGAAAAAGAAAAAGTAAACACCGAAAAAGAAGGCAAGAAGAAGAAAGAAAAGAAGAAGACGAAGAAGAAAAGCGAAAAAGTATTATGAAATGTAAAGTACTTACAAACGACTTTTCCGTAACATTTGTAGATTTTTCTTTCCGTCGAACATTTTTTTCCAAGTAAAAATATTCCGTGGAAATTCCATTAGCAGATTACATTTTTATCGCCTCTCCTAGAAAAAGAAAATGGCCCAACTTAACATACATATCAATAAATAAAGGAATAAAAAGCAAATAACGAGCGATCCTTTAGGATCCGATTTGATATATTTCTCAGATGTTAGCGGTCGTTTTGAAATCTTTATTTTATTATATACTTCATTAATCTATTTGTTGACTTTTTTCTTTTAATTGTACTTTTTTTGCCTTCATTTATGCACCATATTTTGCTGAATCGTAACGAATCCTCTCAAATGCCATCTAAGCCAATTGCATTTTCGCAGCACTTAACCGAATGAAGCCCTCAGAAAGATTCTTCAAAAACTGGTGTTCATGTGTTATGTTTTAACTTACTGTTGCGTGTATGAACCATTATACACCCGTGTCGTTGTCGTCGTCGTCAGGAACTCAGGTTTTGGATCGTTCGCTGGTCACCACTCAGACAACGATGTCAATTTGTGAATAAAAAAGGTATACTATAAAAAGAAGAACAGTCGCAGAAAAAAATCAGAGGGACGCATCACTTGAGTAAGCGTGTGAGAGAGAGAGAGAGAGACACACACACATACATACAGATAGATAGATAGATGAATAGCTTTTTTCGCTACACCTGGTTACATTGTAAGTGCATCTCTATTGGGGACGGCGTCCTAGACACGTCTTCTATGCTTGAAATATCGCTAGAGACAGAGAATATCCATCAGGAGGTCACGTGGTTTACGGTGTCTTCCGTTCTGGTGTCACCTCTGACCAGTAAGGCGTCACTCAAACTGTCCATTCCAACAACGGCCCTCGTTATATACAACATCTATTTTTTTAAATATATAAGATTTATTTATTTCTATTGTTTTAATCATGTATTACTTATTTCTTATCATAAGAAGACATTTATTTACCTGCATTTTACATATGCGTTAGAGTGCTCACTAATAGGGCTGCGAAGTTGGGGTTCGACAATCGATCGAGTCACGTCCTCGATAATCAGTTCGACAGTGGCTTTTGTTGCTGTCAGACTGAGGTATATTTCCGTTCAGCTCTCGGAGGCCTACCCTTCTAGGCTTTACCTGCTCTCTTATAATGGGTGAGTTTATGTTTAATCCGTTGAGGTGCTCCTCTCTAGGACTGCCAGCAGGGCTACTAGGACATTTTTTGTATGACAGAATGTTCTGCACCTTCTGCGGTAGCTTTTCAAAACCTCACCTGACCTTGTGTCAAACCTCCTGGAAAGAATAGCAAAAAATTGCTACGGTATCGAAGCTAGTACCTGCCCTAAACACTCGTCATGATAAGGTGTGGATCAAGGATAAGTGGAGAATTCCAGAGACAGGAGTAGCTCCCTCTCTTACATCTCTGTGTAGTTGCCCCAAAATTGAAAGCCTTCGTGTCGTCGTCAGTAACGGTCATAGTACTTACTATAGTATGAAGTTGTTAGTAAAATTATAACTGATTTCCTAAACAAACATTTATTGGTTAACACATCTATAGACAGGTTTAACGTTATTAATTGGTTTAAAATATTTCGAACCATTAAAGTAAAGACATTTTGTACGTAGGTTTTCCCAAAGAATTTCTTTCGAATTTCTTACTGTCAAATGTATAGCCTTCCTTTACGATTTGTATCCTCAATTTTTTGGTTATGACAACGGAATTTCTGAAACCACCTTCGCACAGCTTTATCCATTGTAGACACTTTTTTCTCATACTATGTTGATATACGCCGCTTTTGGGAAGATTTATAACCGAATTTCAAGTCATGCAAAAAAGTATACATCCAAAAAAAAGTGAAGACACAGTTTGTATCATTAATAATGAATAATTCTATCAGAGGGTCCTGATGGATCTAGGCGAGATTATATAGACTATATCCCTTCTATGGTAAATTAGATACTACCTTTGTTAACGTAGAGAAGTGAAATCCGGAGAATTACGGTAATTTGACGCTGATTAAGTCCACCTTCCGATTAAGCTATACTATGACGCTTCTGAACATCTGAGATTGCTAATTCTTCTTTTGCCAATGCGATACTAAATGGTTATATATAATATGTATATTTATATTTGAAAAAGAAAATGTTTACTTGTATGAAATGTGAATGTTTACTTGCAGAAATGATCCCCGACAGAGAGAGCTAGCTTTCATTTGAACCAACTCCATGTCAATTATGACTTCTTTCTGCAACGTCTAAGTGTTTATTATGAAAACAAAAAAATATGTAAAAAGTTGTTGTTCTTGTGCACAGTGCGCTTTAAAGTAGTAGACACTTCTTCACTTTCTAAATTGAGTCGAAAAATCGGTCATTATTATATAAATAACCTAATACAATAATAAGTCATTTAAAAAATATTTACGGTACATAAATTTATAGCACTAAATAAAATATATCATCTAAATACGAATTTTTTTTTTCGTTTATCCGAACTATATTAATATCAAAACACCTTACCCCTTCTTAATTCAATTATACACTAACATATTTTCACATACTGTATATATAGTCAACGAAAACATGACTAAACACTCTCATAGCTACACATTATTTACATATTTACTTTTTAAACATTGTCTAATAAATTCATATTCAGAACTATCCACGTATATTTTGATTATGTATTTTAGTATACATACGAAAAACTTTTCTTAATATTACTTTCTTAATTATACTCATGAGTAATACTATTTTAAACGATTTAATGAATTAAGTTGAAAATTTAAAATCATAACCATACGTTTCATTTATTTTAATAATTAATAAATGATGTATTTAAAAAAAAAAAAAAAAATGCCTTCCATAAACGTTTCCAGTGTGGACTTTTTCAGTATGTTAAACAACACGTAAACCACGTGATACACACACCCGGCATTCACACACACACCGTCATGAAATAAAAACGAATTTCATCTTGGCTGCGACAATGTCCCAATCAAGAAGGATTAAATAGAAAAGTAAACGAAAACAAGAATTTTTTTTTTAAATGCTTATACTTTTGACAAAGGCGTATAGCGTCTAAATATCTCAAGTTTTTAGAATAAATAAATTACTTATTTTGAAAAACAAAAAAAAAATCGTTGTTTTTTTTTTCGAAATATTTTTCTTATTGCCTTCCATAAACATTTCGAGTTTGGACTTTTTCAGTATATATAAGTATATGTCAAGATTATTTCTTTAGTCGAATCCTCGTAATATATGATATCATTTTTTAAATTAAAAATATATTTTTTTCTTTATGTTTCTTTATTTATTTCATATAATCTGAATACAGAGTTTTTAAACCTACACCGAAGACAAAATCAGTTTAAGCTGGTCGCAACGACAAAATATTTTCGTTTGATCGCTTGACGTGTAGATACAGTGTTTGCTTTCAGTTACACTATTTTATGGCCTCGTAAAATATTTGTAATCGTACAAAATACAATTGTTCATTTTCTATGATGTTTTAGTTATTTCCTAGCCGATATCGATCATTTTCATAAACCTCAATAATGCAAATATTCTTTATAATTATTTAAGTGTGGTTTAACGTAAAAAATCTTTTTTTAATTAGAACTGACGAGCAGAAGAAAACGGTTTGAGAACTCCGACGTCGACGAGTACTTCAGCTGGTATACATATAACCCTCAGTTGATCTTGATTGTTTGCTTGCTTTTTTGTGTTTTGCTTGTGAATCGCCGTTCACACTGAACGAAATCACAAAAAGTCAAATTGCGTAAATAAATGGCGATAGAAACAAAGTATAACATAACATAAATCATTCTCGGTCAATTTTTACGGAAAGAGAATAATGAACCCTGATTGATCAAATGTAGTTTTACATTTGTACGTATAGGTGTCTGCTTTTAGCAAAAAAAATATCCCATGTTCGAATATTAAATACACAAGTTGGCAAAGATGCAGTAAGGAAGATCAATGGTTACATGGGTCGAAAAGCTGTGAATATACATACAAACACGAGAATAGTTGTACGAATAATCGAAATAATCCAAATTATAAATCCTCATTTAAAAATAAATTCCGAAATATATTATATTTTATTCACGTAATATATTATGAATATCTACCCATCGATGACATGTTTATACCTGTTTTAAAATGTTATTGTAATACAATGAATTATTACTTTAAATGAAAAAGCTACGCCATGTCCGGTCAGATGATAAACTAACTTTTAGTTTTAAACTGTATTTAAATATACCAAACAAATTTATGTGTATCCATAAATAGTGCTGCAAGATATAAAAATACCAAATTTATTTTGGTATCTCAATTAGTACCTGAGACCATTCAAAGTTAGTCAGACATTGCGTTTTGTGTGATACTGAACAAAAGGCCAACTTAAGCAGTGTATAACTGAAAAAAAAAGCTTCAAATATTTCAAAAATCTTCATAAATATAAAGCCATAGTTCATTAAAAGAAAAATGGAGTTCATAATTCTTAGATATACACAGTCTTAAACATTGGTGAACATCACATGCTGTCACAAAAATTGTGCGGAAATGATACAGAAAAGCAACTTTGACTGTTCATATGAGTTTTATTTTAGCAGCTAACACATTGAAACTTATTATTATGATTTATGACATAATGCAGCTAAACTAATTTGTTTCATTATTTCTCTTATTTCTAACACATAAAGATGACCCAAAGCCTAATTTGGCAGAAAAATGGGTCATATATACACTTTACAGAATCTTTTATAAAAGGTTACCCATTAAAGATAGAAGCTTAAGACTTTTATACTTGACTAATTATTAGATACGGAATTAAAAAGAACAGTTGATTTCTTTCTAATATAGGAAGATTTTGTGGAGTGATCCCACTGTTAACATGTAAAAAAAATAAAAACTGTATTTAGTCAATATCTTTTTGGTTTAACGTAAAATGACTGCGACGTGAACCAATTTTGTGCACTGTTTATATATCGAATGGAAAAATCTCATGAATTATACAGTATAAGAACGTAGACACAAGAAGTTAAGCAACGTAGTGCCTGCCCAGTACAGACGGGTGACTATTATGAAATACCAGGCACTACATGTAAAAGAGCGGCAATATATCTCTGCCAAAAACAAAACTGCAAAACCTAATGTCGTTCAAATAATCTCGCCTTAGCGGAATACACTTGCGACTGTTAATCGCTTGTGAATTCAATATTCCTTATAAACTTCCTGCTTCGGAGGAAACCGTCGCGGCCCGCCTAGTTTGAGTGACGCACCAGAACTGTAGAAAAACGTCACTAGATGTGATTTAAGATCATCTTTGTTCTGCAAGATACCTACGTGGTTTTGTTGGAAGATAACATATGTTCACAAGTATCGTAAATTTGACGGTAAATGGTTAACCATTCATCTATTTCCGCCCTCACAACGCACATGGAACATCAATAACGGAGTAGAAACATGTAAGTATAACTTTCCTAGAAAATTCTCTAGAAAATAACACTTTTCCATGCTAATTCAACCTTGTGGGATTTCTTTTACATGCATCATTCATCAAGGCTTTCTGATGTACGTGCAGTATTTTGTAATTTTAAATTGAAGCAAGAATTCGTTTAAATCAATATACATAATTCAAGGCTAGAGATTAAGTGAAGGTTCGAAGTTTATTTTGACATTTAAACCTTCGTATTATTTCCGACAGAGCATCATCGCAGCTACGTTTTAATGTAGAGGCGAATATGTTTGGGGGTTCGAAGGGGGTAACGTAATTATGTATATATACAAACACGGGAAGAATGTAATATTTTATACGAATTAAAAAAATGCATGCCGTTCATCCTTCAAATCACTTACCTTATAACCGGGTAGAAGAACAATAACGTACGAAACGGTGCTCGCAGTTGGCGAAACGAAACTCTTCAAGTATAATTAATAGTACACCGGACATTAAAAAGCCTACTTAAATAATTCGTATTACACATTTTTATTTAAGTCGACCATGTTTCGCCCGGAACATAAACATAACTATTTTTTTACATTCTATACATACAGACTATTTCCAAGTAATATACTCGTGTTTATAACTGTTTTATTCTCTGAGACCATCCTGGGGAAGACTTTTTCTTAATGAAGACGAAACGTTGATGACTTTACTGATAATTTAGTTTCTCCTTCTTTCATTCATATATATATATATATATATATATATATATATATATATATATATATATATATATATATATATATATGATGGACTCTCCCGTCGATTTTTCGACGTATGAGTGCCCTGCCAGGGGCTGCACGCGCATGCATTTGTAATTGCAAGGGTTGCGCAATCTCCAACAACCGCTCTCCTGAAGCGGCACTGCTTGATTCCAATGGCAAGTAGTAATACAAGACGACTGGAAACAATGCTGAGATAAGCAGAAAGCACATACATCACCTGGTATTCCTAAATGGTCACCCATTTAGTACTGGCCAGGCTCGACCCCGCTTATATATATATATATATATATATATATATATATATATATATATATATATATATATATATATATATATATATATCATAGCAGGGCACGTTTCTCTCGAGTAGAATACAACAATAATTAAATTAAAATAATACATAAGTCTAAAAATTATATGTTTTAAATTAAAGTATTAAAGTCTGGAAGGGTTTCTTCATCACTGCCCGTCGACAAACCAGATAAACATAACACTATGAATAAAATAAGACTGGGCAAGTTGGTATTGTTTTCCCATCGAGTGGACCTTTTGTGAGAGCAGGAATTATAATTTCCTATTTCCTATTCGTTATATTCTATTTGTTCTTGTTATCTACATTTCGTTTGTCCTCAGTCAATTAATGAAGTCCTTCTACACTGAGACAATTGTTATTGGTCAAGTGGACTGTTTTATAATGAGCTCAGAAATTCTAATGTCTAACAGTTATATTTTAATAAGTAAAACAACCCGTCTTCTTACCAGCGCTAATCGAAAAAAAAAACGTTTTAAAAAAACCCAGCATCTAAAGGTTCTTACGTATTGTAGAAACGTGTGATTTATTAGTGATGACAAGAAAACATCATATAGTTAACCTGTAGCTAAAAGTAATGTATCAGATTATAGTCGAAAAATCAGAAAAGTGTAGTGTGTGGTCTTTAACAAGTGCACATTCGTAATACGTTACGTACACGAACACCACCAGCAGAAGAGACATGCTGGAAAGATGTCTGTTAATTGCTTAATAAGCTTATTCGTGGAATACATAGCTGAGCGAAGCGGCTATTCCCGAATGAATCTAAGAAATTATTAAGATGACGAAAGGTAACTATATTTTGTAGAAACATGCATTAAGAAGTACGCTAATTGAATAGTTGAACAGATTAGCATATGGAGCTTTTAGTTAAAAAGTTAACACACCCAAAGCTGCAGTGTAAACATCGACATTACTTTCTTATAAAGATTAGGTATGTAGTTAACTTAGAAATAATGTGTGTAATATGTATATCACTGAGTCCTTCAAGACTACTACAATGCAAGAAGTTGAAATATGCTGAGGTTTAGAAGGAAGAAAAAACGAAGTGATATTTTTGGAAATTTTAATTGATTAATACACAAGTTCTACAAAGTTATATAAGGTGTGTAACCATCTTCTCTGATATATTCCGAGGTGAGACCTCTTTATCAAATAGTATGTGTTTCAGATCTACTGGAACTTTTGTGGTCTTAAGCGTTTATAGTATTGCTTTGTTTGCATTACTGACGTCCATGGATAAACAAGAGTAAATAGATTTAAATATTTCCTATTGTGACATAATTTCCGTTTAATTCGTTCATTAATGTTATATATCTCCACATAATCTAACTCCATAAATCAACTGCGGCTATAGACCAATACACCTCCCACTCTATTCTAGAAGAAAAAAGATAGACTCACACATATGTTCACGTTGCTATTACAAAGCAATAACCTCACACACACGTACCCGGAGAAGCCACCGGCAACATAGCTCTCAATGCGACAAGTCAGAAACCCCTTCGTCACAATCCTAACAGTTTTCCTCATATATGAAAAATAATAACTCGGCTTCGGGTTTTAATTCATCACAACTCAAACACTCAATGACGACACCATTATTTACATCGTAACGCAATTCTGTAGAGCAGCATTCCTACTTGAAATGGCTATGCATAATCACCAACGACACACACAAGAACACCAGTAATTTCTCCGTATATCAACATGATACTCACTATGCCGACTAACCAATAACCACAAATTAGATATTAGGCTCTCAAGATTAAACAAACCATTTTTATCATAAAACGCGAACAAGCAAGTATTGCCTAACATCACGAATTCACAACGTCTCACATTCAAACACTTACAAAACAAAGACCACAATGGTGCGTAATTACTTGCAATACATACGACGATTGTGTACTTACCCACGTAATCAATGAAATACCATTTTAATCGGTAACGGATATCACTTCTACGCTAATCCAACACTGTTGGACTTAGATATACGCATAAAAGAAACCTTCTAATAAATAAAAATACGAGGTTACGAATAGAAACAGCAGACCCACACATTTAAGATAAATAGAACTAACACAACTACACAGATCAATTATAAAGCACCCAGTATAGAAAGACCACCTATATTAAATCTCATGAACCCTCTCTCAATAGCTTTGACTCTTACTTCCTACATTTCGCGGATACTTCAACAGTTCAGATGAGTTAATCCGCAGTTTACACACGCTATACCCAATAAAACTAAAACAGAAACGATACATATTCAGCCTAGATTTTGGCCTTCACAGCCACCGGCATTGACAAACTCCTACAAATAATAGTGGGTAACTTCAACTACACTTTCAACCAACACACACACACACACACACACACACACACAAGCAGATCACAGGACAGCAAATCGGACACAGTCTCTCAGGATTATTCGCTATCTCGTACATAGATATATTTGAGCACCAATACCTTAACACCTGACATTCAGCCATATTCCTCACTTGGTATGTTGACGAAGTTCTGGTCCTAATGCTGTCACGCTAAAAAGCTGATGCGATCTTTACGGACTTTTCTAGAAGCAGGAGTACTGTAGATAATCAGAATTCGGTAAAGCGTATTCGAGTCTATATTAACTTATATTACGGCTAGCAACTTTTTAATGTGTTGGGCTGACGGTATCGAGGGCAATGGTGGCATCATGAGCTTGTAATATTTAATGGGTTCCTATTTCTACATCAAGCCATTAATTCGGGTCTATTATTCAATATATTATTATGCTCATTTTTAAATATTCATTTTTTTTATTTCTAGACATAAGTTACACCTATGTGTGAACCACTTATGTATGTTGAATTGTATAAGATTGATTATGAAATCACCGGTGTAAGATGTTCACTCTTAAGCACCCATCAATACTTAGCTTATCCAGTTCTTTTCTCCAACAATGGATTTAAGAAAGTGTTTTTACGGGTGTGAAACTTCACGCTGATATGCCAATGTAGACTTTAGTGTTATTACTGTACTTCTTCTGTACACAACCTTGCAGCTCCCTTTCAGTGAACATTCATTTTTTACTTGGCAGTTACATTTATCATCTTTTGTATGTGTATGTTTTACAGGTTTGTTCATTATTTTTTGATTGTGTGTGTTCATAATAGTGTGTATATTCTTAATGCATTTGTAGCCAATTTCCACTGTTTTTCTATTAAATATCTTGCGCATGGCGTTTGTTATATTGAAGTGTTTGGCTCTAAGTTTCACGAACATATTACCTACGTTCATATTAGATAACTGACGGTATGGTGACTAAACCAGATTATTTTTCGGCCTCTATTCCTGGATGTGTTTTTATAGTTCTGTGCTAAATGTATTTCAGCTTATCAGTGTAACCACTGCTAATTAATGCTTTTTCATACATGTCTTCATTAGTCTTGAGTATTTCTTTGTTGGTTGAGAACGTATTTATGCTAGCGTTTATAATCATCGGCTTTTGTTTTATTATGCATTTAGGGTGGTTTGGGTTTATATTGATGGATGTTGGTGTGTTGTTATCTGTGTTAATTGGTGTATATGTCTTTTCTGCCAGGTTTAATGTTATGTCTAAGTAATTTACTTCCTTGTACAGGGTGGGCAAAAATAAGGGTCCTATTTTTAAAAATTCATAACTTTTTTATTTATTGATTTTTTTTTTTTTTTAGAATAAGTAAAGGACCCCTTCCAAAGCAAGCATGAGCCGTATTAGCCCTAAGGAACGTACCCTCATTTAGAAAACATTATTTTTGCTTAAAAAACTCAAAACAGTGTAAAAAACAATACTTTAGTTTTTGTAAGTTTTAAGAAGTGTT
The DNA here is from genome assembly GCA_963556195.1 of Sepiola atlantica. Lineage (NCBI taxonomy): Eukaryota > Metazoa > Mollusca > Cephalopoda > Sepiida > Sepiolidae > Sepiola > Sepiola atlantica. The sequence goes on from OY744528.1 coordinate 32,743,989, forward strand.
TTTCGGCTAAAATTTGTTTTGTTTATTTCAAAAAATCTCGGAAGGGTCAGTCTACACACACATAAAGTTTGGTGAGTTTAACTTTTATTTTGTGGAAGTTATTCAAATTCAAGTTATTCAAATTTAAAGATATGACCCTTATTTTGGCCCACCCTGTAGTTGGAGGTTATGTCTATTTTCAGTCCAAGGTATCATAATGCTCTACTTTCCTGCTTTGGATGGCCGACACAAGGGGGGGGGGGTTACTGTTCGATACGATTATTCGCCCATCGTCTCTATATAACTCTACTTGGTTTGTATCTACTATTCTACTCTGTGTGTATAGTATGTAAATGCCCGCTAGGTCTGCGATTTCCACGGAGTCCAATGACGCCATCAGGACGTCGAAGTTACTATTTTGAGTGTTAATCCAATTATCCCGTTTATTAACCAGTACAGATTTTCAGCATGATGGAATTAAGTTCACCTGCTCATCAGCGATTTCGTCGGATGTTCTGGTATAGTTGATCCTATTGGTGACTAGTTCCTTCGAGATTGAGGAGTATAAGTCGATGATATAAAATTGAATAAAAGAAGTCCCTTGCTTGTTTTCTATGTCCAAGAACAATAGAATGGTGTCAAATATGTCTTTCCAGAGGTTGATAAGCATCAATAATCACTATGGGTAATGTACCGCCGGGGGAACAAACCGAACCCCGGACCCAAATAATTCGAATTGAGGTGTCTGTCCGTTCAATCGTCGCGATAATCACATTTCAAATGCACGGGAAATAAGCTCGATGTTTTTTTTGAATTTTTATAAACATAGTAAGAAACACACATTGTCATATCATTCCAAGGGCGAGAAATAACTACTTTTTTCAAATGTAATCTTTTTATTATATTTCTCTCAAACTGCTGGACTTGGACGGAGTTTGAAAACTAATATATATATATATATATATATATATATATATATATATATATATATATTGTATCTTTACATTTTTTATTCTCATCTTTCATTTCTTGAATTGATTGCTCTATTGAATATATTGAGCGTTATATTATCACGATAGATTATTATTAAACGATAATTTAATTATCTTTAATTTAATTCAACATTTAAATATATATATATATATATATATATATATATATATATATATATATATATATATATTAAAATTTAAATGGGGAATATATAGCATTTTGATCACTGCATTTATCGTGTTAACATAGTAAACAAAAATTAAAAAGGAATGTTTTTGTCTTCTATAGATATGAATCTTTTTTTTTACTAAACTCACACTTTATTTTTTTATATAAATATGTCGTCTGTATTTACCATTTATGAAGCAGCCGTAATTTGATTTTTGATAAAAACAATTTTGATATTTCGTAAGGTCATATTTTTTGTGGAAAAATATAAGACACATATTAGAATATAATTTAATATTATAAGAAGTCCCTTTAAGTAAAATTGTCGTTGACTCCTATCTGAATGTCTTGATGTTTACTCTCGCCGCTCTCAGCGTAAATATAACTTAATTTCTCCGTTATCACGTGTCTACCGCCCATGGCCAAGGGGAGTAGGCGACCACTTACAGATTTAAAGGTGTCTCTGTGAACCGGTTACGCGCTCCGTGATCGTCTAAGATTGTTACTTCTCTACACCGAGGAGAGACGAAAGCTCAGAACGACATCGTATTTAGGTAAACTATTAAAATATTTTTTCATATATATTTTATATATATATATATATATATATATATTATATATATATATATTAAATATATATATATATATATATATATATATATATATATAGAAGTGTGATTTGTCATTCTACCTTGTTCACGTAACCGCGTGCTACACACAGCAGCATATCAACATTAATCGTCGATAACATCAAGACGAATTTCAACTCGACTGCGATAAATATGTCTCAATCAAGAAGGATTAAACGAAAAAAAGAAGAGGAAAAAATATGCTCATACATTTGACAAGGGTGTATATCACCGAAAGTACTCAAGTTTTTAAAGTAAATAAATAATGTATTTAAAAAAAACGTAAATAAATGCGTTGTCCAGGTTTTCAAAATATTCACCTTATTATTGCCATTTCATCAACGCTTCCAAGTGTAACGTTTCATTCATTCTCTCTCTCTCTCTCTCTCTCTCTCTCTCTCTCTGTATATATATTTATATATATATATATGTATATATATACATATATATATATATATATTTATGTATGTATATATATATATATACAGGGTGATTCATAAGTCACTTAGCTATTTATTTTTAAAATTCTAATGTTAAAAAATACGGTAATACAACACAGAAAGTTTATTCAACACATTCATTCATGGGGGTTAAAATTACAGCAAATTTTCAAAATGTCCACTTTCGTTCTGCATGCATAGCTCCATTCTTTTTTGCAATGAATTTACCACTCTTTGTAGCATATTTGATTGATTATAGTGTTGTGCGAAGGAGGCTTTCTGTTTACATCACGTTTCCATTGCCTTTCAACAAGTGTGGGAGATTCATCAAACTTGGCCATATGAATAACAATAAAAATTCGCTCTTCAATTGTAAATGACATTTTTAATAGCTAAGTGAAGTCACTTATGAATAACCCTGTATGTATATTTATATATATATATATATATATATATATATATATATATAGAGAGAGAGAGAGAGAGAGAGATAGAGAGAGAGAGAGAGAAAGATAGAGACAGACATACAGAGAGAGACAAACATACATACAGCTAGAGAAAGAAAGAAAAAGGGAGAGAAATAGAGGTAAAAAGAATACATATATTATGGTATACTTTGGTAGATTAGTATGAACATATATTTTTAGATAAGTAAATGTAGAAGACCATAAGTACATTTGTAACTAGACTATTCCAATCTTATGTGGATAAATGTGAATAAAATAGATATAAGAATGAGAAGCATCTGACAAAAAAAGAAGAATGTACATTAAGAACTGAATATAGAAGTCGCCATACAGCTTTTAAGAGCGCCGTGCATTTTCACCTTAAGAACCAACTTTGCATTTACTTCAATCCTGTTTTTATATCTTACCTCGTGAATCGCAGAATCCTTATGACACTTGCGAGAATATTGAAGAGTGAATAGAAAAATAAGTTAATAATAAACGCCATTACTGTTGTCCACTTGAAATAAATGAAAAAGAATTGACGTATAAGCCATCATGAGCAACATAAAAAAGAGTAGAGGGAAAACATGAAAGACGAACAGAAGTCCCATGGATGCGCATGCGTTGATAATATAGCGGTGTGACATGGAGACGAGAAATGAGTATGGAATCGATAAAAACAATTTACAACCAGAAGCGGAAAAAAAAGATTATACTTGTTAGTGAAAAAAAATCTGATGTTTGTATTATTTGTTTTTTTTTTGTGTTTTTTTTTTTCGAAATACCGTTCAAATCTTAGATGTTATTTACACAACGTTTCGGGTGATGTAACCTCAGCCATTCGTCAGCTGCGTCTTAGTGGATACGACAATGTCTGTGTTGAATTCGGGAATCGGTACGAAATTTAAATCTGAACCTTTTATTACAAAAGTTTAGTTCACAATTATGTACACATTCCGGACAGAAACACGCACCTGAAGAGGTTACATTAACCTAAACCTTGTGAAAATCACACACACAATAAGCACAATAATCTGGACAATACAAATTACAAAATATTTATAGTCGTCTCTTAAATACTAAACAAATTTGGATAGTTTCTCTTTAAATAGACTGATATACCCGTATAACATTTATTTATGGAAATCGCTTTAGACAAGACATGAAGCTACTTGATGTAAGGCGCTAACGATAACGAAAAATTATTATAACAAAGACAGAATATGCCTATTGACTCTAGTCTTGAACATACCAATGCTATAGATAGGAAGACAAACAGTTAGCAGGAAGACAGTTCAACAAGACTGCAGTTCTTGGAAATAACCTACTGGAATAGGAAGCCGTATTGCAATGAGGTATCAAATTAACGCATTGATGGAGACAATTGTCCAACGAGTCAAACGCGCTGAAACAAAAAAGGAAGGGGATATATCACACAATTGCGAAGAAGACATGCTATAATAGTACATATAGAAAAGACTGAGACTAGCGACATCACGTATGTGAGAGAGAGGGTGTAGAGAAAAAGAAATTATATTTCAATATGCTTATGCACGTTATCTAACACCGTCAAATGGGGCAGAGAATCACCAGCCCAAATATAGCAACAGTACTCAATGCATGGTCTAATAATAGATTTGTAGAGATAGAGAATAGCCCCAGGTGTAAGGAAGTGTTTTGAGCGATATAGGTCACCGATTATACCAGAAATAGAAAAAGCAATTGATCTAATGCATAAACTCCAAGAATAATTAAAGGAAAAATAAATACCAAGAACCCCTAGAATCGATTTCTCCTTAAGAGCAGAGCAATCCATGAAAATCTCAGAAAGAAACTGCACACGCCTACGATTAAATGACAGGAGCTGAGTCTTAACAGGATTAAACGAAACAAGCAATTTCATACCCCAATCCACAACTGAACGTAGGACAACCTCCTGATAAGCTGCACAGTTCAATTGATCCGAGGGAGATAGGCGAGAAACACCACTAGAATATGGAGTGGTGTCATCAGCTGAGACTTAATTTTCTGAATAATATTCTCTGGAAGATCATTTATATGAAGAAGAAAAAGTGTTGGACCTAGAATAGAGCCCTAAGAAAAATCAGCATCGATAGGAACAGATAATAAATAGACACCGTTCAAAGTTACACGCAAGCTACGATCAGAAAGAAAATACCTAATAATGCAAAGAACATCACCAACAATACAATAAACCTGAAGTTTGTGTAGAAGACCAGAATGCCACATTCTGTCAAACGCCTTCGAAATGTCAAGCGCAATGACTCTACCCTCTCCTGAATTATTCATAAAAAAGTCAGATACGCTCAGTTACAGCAGTTAACAGATCAACAGTTGTACGAAAACCGCGAAAGCGATACTGAACATGACTAAAGAGTATTAGACTTTCGTGAAAATGAACAAGTTTTCCGTTGACAAACCTTTAAAAACACTTTTGTTTATAACAGAGAAGAGACTAACAGGGCAATATTAGTTGGGTAAAACACATCACCGCTATTTTTAAAGATAGACGCAACAGACGAAAAAATAGGGGAAACAGGACTGAGACTAACGTAGATTGAATAATTAAGAGAAGATTGAAGAAAGTTAAGCAGCAAAACGCTTGAGAACGAAAACAGGATTGGAATCAGGACCGGAAGCCTTAGACTGATACAAGATCAGAAAGAACCCGAGCAACCATCTTTGGAGTGATAATGACAGCATCAAGAGAGACACCAGTTTTCAATGAGTAAGCTTATAAATAAAAAGTTTTCAGTTTTGTTGTACCTGTTCCGTCCTCGATCTGCGTGAAAAAAATAATTATCGACGGAAGTAATTTTTCATTTTTGTACGGATCCACACTTCTCGTCTCTGGGGAGCTGAGTTTTTTACACATCATAAATCGTCATCACCTCTAATATAACACCAGGTGGAGTCAGGTAGATGCGAGCTCCGATGAATAGAAATAAAAACTGGATAAAATATTAACATCATATATATATATATATATATACATTCCATGAAAAATGTCAGTATACTTAAATTATATGCCCTTAATAGGGTTAAGATGAACATGCATATACACTAAATGTACAAAAGCAAGGGAATTCCCAATTTTTTACACTTTTATTGTCATTAAGGGTATGACTACATATAATCCAAACTACTTCATTATCACATCACTACAGTATAAATTTCTATGCATGAGTGGATGAAGTACGTGAGAGGCGCTGAAGAAAAATTCCTACCGGTAAAATACATAGTCCTGTTGTGCTCGTATACCCTTAATGACAATAACAGTGTAAACATTGGGAATGTCCTTGCTTTTGTACATTTAGCGTATATGAATTCTCATCTATTAAGTGCATATGATTTAAGTCTACTGGCATTTATCATGGAATGTCACTACTTTTGTAAAGGCTATGCCTAAATACAATGCCTTCTCATAACTAATATAGTTGGTAGTTTGACAAATCAATGTTTCTCCCAATATTCACTGGTAAATATTTTTTTAAAATTATGATGAGTGTATATTTACTATGATACAATTCAAACTAGAACACATTTTTTTCAAACTTTACCATGTATTCATTGCAAACAATAAATGGTGATTCAATCATTTTACAATAATTGTGTTTTATTATTGACAAGGACACAATGCAAAACTATTTAATTTGAATGAAATAAATCAATCAATCTAACATTTTTAGAGCAGGGAGAAATATAATTAAGTTATTCACAATAGTAAACAATAAAATATTCAGTTTACAAATGAAAACAAAATACAACCTCTATTTGTGGCATAAAACAACTGAATTAATCCAATAGCTGATGAGATATAGAAGAAGGTGTATGTGGACTAGCCATTTTTTAAGGTTTGTTGAACATTTCTTAGAAACTACGGTATATTGGTAAACTGAAATTAGAAAGCTATCAACTAAAGCCCAGAGCCGCTATATCTGCCAAAAATCAGCTGAATCCATCAAAAAGTTGATAAGATACAGAATACACTGTATGTAGACTAGTAATTTTTTTAGTTTTTTTTTAATTTTCTGGAAAACTAAGGTATATGGTAAACTGAAATTAAAATGCCATCAACTAGACACTAAAACCTTTATCTTTTGCCAAAAATCAGCTGAATCCATCAAATGGTCGATAAGATATAGAATAAAGTGTATGAATACTGGTCACTTTTAAGGCTTTCGGGAATTTTCTGGAAAACTAAGGTATATGGTAAACTGAAATCAAAATGCCATCAACTAGACCCTAGAATCTCTATCTCTGCAAAAATCAGCTGAATCCATCAAATAGTTGATAAGATACAGAATACACTGTATGTAGACTAGTAATTTTTTTAGTTTTTTTTTAATTTTCTGGAAAACTAAGGTATATGGTAAACTGAAATTAAAATGCCATCAACTAGACACTAAAACCTTTATCTTTTGCCAAAAATCAGCTGAATCCATCAAATGGTCGATAAGATATAGAATAAAGTGTATGAATACTGGTCACTTTTAAGGCTTTCGGGAATTTTCTGGAAAACTAAGGTATATGGTAAACTGAAATCAAAATGCCATCAACTAGACCCTAGAATCTCTATCTCTGCAAAAATCAGCTGAATCCATCAAATAGTTGATGAGATAAAGGGTGGCACATACGTACGTACACACAAATAACATGATTCCATGATTGAACTTTCTGCATCTCTGGGTTGCCTTGACTAATGACTGAAATTCTACACACTTATAGAACCTATCAAATAGAAATGTTGTGCAAAGTTTTAAGTAATTTGGTTTATTTGTTTTTGAGTTATAATTGATCAAAGAAATGAGATTTCCAGCATAGGCCATTCGTGATGTTTATTAAGGGATATAGCGTTCTCGCACCTCACTTGATATATATTTGTTAGTTGTTGAATTGCTTATTCTATATTCCATTTTTATTTCTACATATATATATATATATATATATATATATATATATATATATTAATTGTAACAGTTTATGTACGTAAACATTAATTTAAAAAAATAATTTTTAAAAATGAATAAATATATATATATATATATATATATAAAATAAAAATAAGGACATGTCGAAACTACTAAGAAAACAACTATGTTTCCATCGCCAGTATAAACAATTAAATATATATATATATATATATATATATATATATATATATATATATATATATATATAGTGTGTGTATGTAGGTAACTTTTTCTCATTTATGCAAACATTGGTAACAATAACAGAATACGTCTACTTAATTATATCTTTTTATTTTTTTCAATTTTTCTGATGGTCTTTTTTGTATTAAAATCAAAATAATTAATAAATGCCGCATAAGTTTTCAACTATTCGTCTATACATCCTCAGGGGTCAAAAGCAAATGAATAATACAGCTTGAGAAAGAAGATGTTTTTAAAAGACGGCAGAGAAACGCGCAGATAACGTGTTCGCATTGTTCTTGGTCAGACGTTGACAATTTTAATTCAGCGACGACGATGTAACATCATAATATAAAATCGCATTACGTTAAGCATTTTGAAGTTTTGCCACTGTTTTTGTTAATTTTTATACAAAAAAGGACACCAGAACTATTAAAAAAATAAAAAAAGGTTATTATTTTATGTGGCGATTTCTCGCAGACATGTGGGCATAGGCGTTAGGCTCGTGATTCTAGGCTAAATCTACAAACTGCGTTCGATCAATGCGACTGCTTGTAATCGCCACTTCTGCACTGATGAGGATATAAAACCCGAAACGACATATTCTGTAGATATAAAAACACTTTAATATTTAAAAAAAAACATATTTATAATTAATGCCCCTTTAATATTTAATAATCTGAATAGTAGAGCCCTGTTTGGAATTACAAGATTGTTGTCCCTAGCGATTCCGCAAAGTTCCGCTCGAGCATCGAACACTATCGACAACAAGACGCTTCCTTCCGCCTTTTGGGTAAGTGTACGTTAATTTCAATTATAGTCTATAGTTATTTCTCGCGGTTTTGTGATTCTAGGCTGAATCTACGAACTGCGTTCGAGCCCATGCGACCACCTGAATCGCCACTTCTGCACTGATGAAGTAGAAACCTCGAAACGCCGTCGTCTGTAGGTATAAACACACTTTAATATTTTCAATATATATATATATATATATATATATATATATATATATATATATATATATATATATATATATATATATATGTATATATATATATATACAGGGTGGCGCAAAAGTCATGCATTAGTTTGAACCAGTAACAACTTTCACATTTAATCAAATTTTTTCCTTATCTTTCAGAATATTACAGATATAAACATTGATAATCAATCATGGAAAAATATAGCACTGAACAACGAACCAAAATGATTGAACTTTACTTCGGAAACCATCGTTCAATAATCTTAACCCAAAAAGTCTATCGTCGGCATTATAATGTCAGACAATCTCCCAGTCAGACCACAATTGATCGTCTTGTGGTCCGATTTCGGCAGCAGGGTTCAGTGAGTGATCTTCCACGATCTGGCAGACCACGTTCAGTACGGACAGCGGAAAATGTAGCACTCATTTAGGATAGCATTGCTCAAAATCCAGATACCTTAACTCGAAGACGAACCACTCAGATTGGGATGTCCAGAAGGTCACTTCAAAGAATTTTGCGTGAATTGCATCTGTTTCTATACAAAATTAAATTGGTACAGGCATTACAACCCACAGATTTGTAATTACGCGTAGCTTATACTGTTCACATTCAGCAATTAGCCAGAGAAAAAAATGAGTTCATCCATAAGCTGATAATGAGCGACGAAGCCCATTTTCATCTGACGGGTTCGTAAATAAGCAAAACTGCAGAATATGGGTCATTGAAAATCCAAGAACCGTTCATCAGCGTGAATTACATCCACTAAAATGTACCGTATGGTGTGGTGTTACATCGGAAAGAGTGATCGGTCCATATTTCTTTGAAGACGAAGAAGGTGTCGCGGTGACGATAACTGCACAGCGATATCAACAAATGATTGAAAATTTTTTAAGGCCAGCTGTTCAGGACAACCCAGAAAAGTTGTTCCAACGAGATGGAACTACTGCCCACACTGCCCGACAAAGTATGGTGCTCTTAAGGGGATTGTTTGGCAAGCGCTTAATTAGCAGATTTTCTGATTTTAACTGGCCTTCACGTTCACCGGATTTAACAGCCTCTGACCTTTCGCTTTGAGGTTATCTTAAGGAAAGGGTATATGTGAACAAACCTATATGATTCAAGAGCTTAAAAACAATATCAGACATGAAATCCCAGAACTAGAGCCAGTTATTATAAGGACTGTAATGGAAAATGCCCAAACTAGAGCCCGTCTTTGTGAGTCCGAAAATGGTGTCCATTTAAAGGATATTATTTTTAAAACCTACTGCAACAAATTTACCAAGTAAATGTATTATTTATCAGAAAAGCCTAGTAAATTACTTGAAATGTTGTAGTGTCTATCACCTAAACAAACCCATGCGCGACCTTTGCACCACCCGTATATATATATATATATATATATATATATATATATGTAAGCACACATTGTTACACATAAAAGAATTCTACTGCTTAATTATACCTATTTATTATCTGTTTGTTCTTATATGTTTTGTGCAGTACAAAAACATCATGGGACAAATTTTAAAAAATAAATTAATTACATTTTTTTTTATGAAATCAAAATAGAAAAAGGTACAATTAAGCAGAGCATTTAGTTATTTTTCGCAAAGTTTTCTTAAATGAAAGACTGCTATTTATATGTATACATATTAAATATATATATATATCTCACATTTCTTTTATTTCAACGTACATAAACTTAGATTATACATGTATAAAGGTACCATCCTACGACGATTTGTTTCATGATATTCCTGCAATCATTATACGAATGCGTATTGCACTTTTTCTTTGTGGCTTGTGCGTGTTTATATTTATCTCCACCGAAAATATGCACTTACACAAATTCGGATGTTACATCGGCTGAATTGTTTTGAACATAACACATCATGATAACAATAGAAGTCCACATAATCTCAATTATTAAGAAGAATGAAAGTTCATTCATTCATTTCAGAAAAATAATTGGGCCCAGGATGGATCCTTGAGACACGCTAGCAGCTATACTATGCGCCCTTACTTGTTTTATAGACCTATCACAGAGAAAGGATTTGATGGTTGAGAAGATATTTCGAGGTATTCCATAGCTATCAAGCTTGTGAATCAATATTTTGTGCCAAAACTTATCTAAGTCCTTTGATACATCAAGCGACGTCGCCATAGAAACAAAGCGCCAGTCAATAGATTTAATGATCATGTCCTATATTACAATCAGAACGTCAGCGCTTGATCTTAAGTAGATCGCTTTGTTGACTTGTTCACAACTTCTTGGTCGATCACATATTTAAACAAATTACTCATGACGTCTGTACTAATATGGAGAAGACATATCTCTAGTATTTTTTAACACTAAACGAAGTCTTTCGAAGATATGGGCAGCATGTTTCGTGTAAGCAACGATTTAATATTTTTGTAAGAATGACAGCTAGTTCTGGTTGCAGCTTTTTTAGTACCATGGCTGGTATGTTGTCAGAATCAGCTGTTGTACTGGCATCAAGTTACTTGATAAGTTTGGAAACGTCTATAAAATAGATGTGGACGTCGCTTATACTGTTTACGGTCATAAGGTGAATTCTGGAGGTTGCTGACTCTAATCGCAAAAGGTTGGAATTTGATGCATAGTTCTTTGACAAAAGTTCTGCTTTATCAAGGCATGAATACATCATCTATAGTCGATTCCTGATAGTAAGAATAGAAGTATTACACCTTGCCAGGATCCTGTTTGTTAGTCGCCAGAACTTGTGGGAGCCAAACCTCTGCTCAGGGACTCTAGATGTAACGAATTGAGAATTACAACTACTCGCGATTTCCAAAACTTTTTAGCAGTAGTTCCCGGCGGTTTGAAAAGCGGTTTTGTTTTCACAGTATCTATTTCGTTATAAGAATTTGAAAAAAGTGATTTCTTTAGACAATGGCGGCGCGAAATTCTACTGTGTACTAAGGTGGAAGGGTATACAAATAAGCAAGTTATCAATCAGTTCCATCGGTTGCGATATACGATTATAGAAACATCTGAAACATAAGCATTGTAACATTGATATATAGTCAATCATTGACAACGGTAAGTTATTGCTATTTTCAATAATTAATCGTTGTTCAAATCGAGTTAATATACTAGAACATTTGTTTTTGCTTATACAAAGAAAGAAATATAGTAAATTATCAACGTCTCAATCGACGTACTAAGTGTAAATGAGATATGAATCCGTGAATGTGTTAGAAAAGAATGTTTTGTTTTACTCGTTGGTTTTCCTCAATAATGGCAGCACTTGATTAAAATCTCGCGCGACAAGTAAAGAATATTTGAAGTTTTCCAAAGAAAAAACATTAAAAAAGAATGATTTAACTTTTCAGCATCATCACTTCTATTTTATCGTCACATGTCATGCATGATATCAAACAAAACTTGAAATTGCAGGAACCGTTTATTAGAAAATACACATAAATAATGGCAGACAGTTTAAAATAAGTTAAAAAGGAAAAGGAAATAACGGTTTTCATATGAGCATTACATAATTTGGAGTGAGAATTATGCGTAGGTCCACAAGTCAAATTTAATTTCTTCGATTACATGTGACAATTGTATGGCGTGTACAGGTACGATAACAACGCCAAGTTTTGTAACGCATCATAGCTGATCGCTGGACTGTCAGCAACGTTTGATAATAAAATGACAATAATATTAATAAAAATAATATTAATAATGCAAGTAAGAAAGTGTGCTATATAGTAGTAGTCGTATTAGTGGAAATGTTTTGAGGTTAGTGGTACAAATATAAGCACCGAGCTAGAGGTTTCGCATACAACATGATTTCTTGGTGAGGTACTATCTTCTTTCTCTTAGCCGGCGAGTCGCGAACAAGGAAAGTTATGTGTCCGTGCCGTTCCCTAAAACGAACGTGGCGTGATGATGTAATATCTATCTATCTCACTTCCCTCTCTTTCTCTCTTTCTCTCTTTTTCTCTCTCTCTCTCTCTCTCTCTCTATCTATCTCTCTCACACACACACACAGGTATGCAAAGTGTATGTTATGTGTAAAAATAAACCATTTTTATAAACTAGCCAACAAGTTCTGGCGTGATTTTGTACCAACGAACTGAAACTCAGCCTGGGCTCAGAACGATGATGGTGGCGGCGACGACGACAAGACTATGAACCACGTACATACATATCTTTATTAACTCATCGGTAAGAGTTGGTATGATAAGTGCCTTTTGAGAAGGTTACAATAATTTAGAAAGTGTGGCTTACGAACACAGAACAAAAAGAAAGTTGCTGGTACCTCAACATCATACAACATTTTACTAGCTCAACCCGAAACCCAGGTACTCGTTGAATATCAAAACCTTAGGTACGTCTAAAGAATACGAACAAAACTTAACCGACATTTACCAAAGTAGATTTTTGAAATCAGCCGGAAACATACGAAGCAGTTTATAAATCGGAAGTCGCGAAAATACACGTGTAACATCCGACAATTAAAGACAACGCCACACCTAAAATAAAGTATATACAAAGACAGACTGTTTGTTTTAAACCAAACCATTACCTTCTTAAAATAAATAAGACAAGTCGTTCTAGCATAAGGAAACTCTACGGGTGAAATATCCAATTTTTATTTTATGCTTTATATATTGTTGTTGAAAACACTAAACAATTATTTTGTCTTAAAGCCTATTCCACTAAGAGTTTTTTTTAAAACTTAAACTTAATTCGCGAGTTGAATTGTTTACTATAATTCAAACTTACTCTATACATCTACTTTCTCTTTCTATTTCTCTTTTTTTTTACTTTCTTTTGTTCCTTCCACTTTTATTCTTTATAGTAAATCGTTTTTTTGTATTATGTATTCTTATCATTTTTTTCTTTTATTTCTATATATCTTTATGTTTTGTTCCTTTTTCCTGACTTTTTAATTAATTCAGCATTGTTTATTATTCCCCATTAGGTATCTCTTTACTGTCTGGAGAATTGACAGTAAAGTACATTCAAGTTTTTTTGGTTGACTTTCAAAAGATTTCTAATTCCATATTTTCAAACCATTCATTTCTCTCGACAAATGAGAGTTGTTCCTTTAAATAGAAATAAATATATTAAAGAAAACTAGTATGCTTCACATGCTTGTAATCTACCCCTTTCTACCTATTAGGGAAGGAAAACTATCTTCAATAGTATTTAGGAGGCGGAGACATGAACACTTTTTTAAGTAGAAACACATTTTCCTTATATATCCAGCCGGGGCACAAAATACCTGTCTTGTGACAGATATGCGGGATTACCCCCATAGTGTGATAGATTCGTAGTGCTTGTCACATCATCTATGTAGAAAAAATAAACTTTGACTTAAAACTTGTGCTACTGACCTGTACGCCTTCGATCGAACCACTGCGGGATCTAGTCCTCATTAGTTCTGATCGACAACGTTCCTAGAGCTGGCACTCAAACAAAATATGCGGTCTGCAAACTTTAATTACTGAGTAGATAGGCTTTGCCTATCGTCCGGCATGTATATTTCTTCTGTGTATTTCGGAGATGTACCGTCACAGAGACTCCTAAGAGACAACAATTGCTTAGCCTAGTTTCCTTACTAGAGCAAGGAACGCCATCTCACAATCTCTTTCTCTCTATCTGGCAACTTTGGGGCACTTGCTTACCATTTACTCTCATATTACTTGTCTGGGCCGCCTTTGTCTGGCAAGTTGAGAGTACAGGTCTGATAGCTTGTCTAACTGCTGTTTTCGACTGATAGTACAAGAGCCGTAACTCTAATGTAGCGCTAAGAGCAGTTACTTTATCAACAGTTGTATACTATCAAAATAACTGTTATGTTCTCTTGCTCATAGCATAAGCCCCTGCACTTGTATCAGGTGGGCTTTCTTAGGTCACAACCCTGAATATAAATACGTTGCTAATAGTCTACGTGTGTGACTTTTTCTTCCGAAACTCAAGAAACACCCACTTTGTCCACCCCACTAAATCTATAAAAAATATAATTTAATATGACATTAAAAAGACAACGATCAAACCAGACGTCGGCCAAACTCAATCAAATATCCGAAGGCTTAAAACTAAGCTCCATGATGAGGAATCATCTTTTCTAGTAACCTCCCCGGGTATCTAAGCACTAAATTAAACGAACACACACTCTTCAATCCCTTTTAATCGTTTTGGCATAACTGGATACCTCCTGCTCTTCCACAAGGACTAAGACAAGCATATGCAAGGACTTGGCGTATATATTCGTAACATCCCTCTCTTTACTAAAGAAGAGTCTATAATCAGATGATCAGGCCTACATGTGCTTTAGATTACCTTAAAAAAATAGCGTTATTTACTTATATATCCTTTGCCATTCTCATTTCTACCTAGGACTTTAACTTGTTTGACTTTGCCTCGGATAGTAGTTAGATTCAACCACTCAAATACATGCGCACCACATTGGATTGTTTCTTTGATACAGCTGCTAACAGCAATAATAGTTTACCTATTGAATAGTCTGTTTCATAGGATGTCACGTTCCCGACCAGCATTCCACGTCATGGGAATTAGCAAGCCTCACTTCCCGATGTATTCTTTACTACATTGTCTAAGACTTGTGTGAATGTGCTCATAGCCCAGTTGCGAACGCTGATCACTTTGTCCTAATCGTCGTATATTTCCCTAAACCATTGATCCCAAGCTGAAGAGCCGTTGATTAAAACGACGAGATACTACAAACTGGCTGATTGGAGTAAAACCCTATGGAGTAAAACCTTTTCTGTCTCTGTGGATCAGTTCATAAATAAGGTAACTAAATGATCCTATGCAGGCATTGAAACACATGACCCAACGCCGCTAGTATATAGAAGCCTAACTTTCAACAATGAGTAACTTCAACCTGTACAGCTACTATTGCGTATAGGCAGCACGCATTCCGCCGATTCAACCAGCATAAGTTTAATAAAAATAAACACAATCTTATGGTATTAAAAATACATTTGCAAGAGTGTAATAGTCGCAGCTAAGAGTAGGTTTCCAGAAATGGCCAGAAAACGCATTGAGTCACAGTAATTAGGAACTTGCGATTTCTGGAAAGTCTATAATAGTGTTGTGAGTAATGGGCAGTCAACACGATTTCGCCTATACATCAACTGATAAGGCTAAACTGCTTGTTCAGCGGTTCAATTTGAACTCAACATTGGACTCCACAAACTTCTTACTGCGGACTTCATCCAGACTAGATGATCTGATCATCACCATATCCAATTCCGGTGCATCATAAAACAACCAATTTACTATGGAGGTGGAGTATCGTGGTTTCGTCCCATTCCTTGATGTTTTAGTGTCTAAAGCTGGTTTTACGTTTGAAACAGCTGTGTATAAAAAACCAACCGTTACAGGTATTTATCTAAATTGGTTTTCCTTCGCCCCTAAATCAATAAGAATAAATCTTATTCGTACTCTTACTCATCGATCATTTATGATTTGTTCACCAACCCGAATCGATGCGGAACTTGATGAAATTACCAATATTTTTCTTGTCAATGGATGCCCCATCAATATCATAAAAAGTACTACTGCACGCGAAGTTGCTATATTTAATCGTGGTAAATTTATTCCTCGTCACAATGACCAATCTATTTGAAACTTTGATAGTTAAGTTTTGACGGTTTTGACGTTGTATAAAAGATTTTCTTCTTCTACTCAACGTTGTTTTCTAACAACCATGCTGAGAGTGTTTACACGACTCGAACCTTTTCTCTTTGTTGTTTTGCCAGCCATTCAAAAGAATTCTGGTGTTTATAAATTCCTGTGTCAGTGTAGAGCTGACTATATTGGCAAGACATTCCAAAAATTAGAAATTATAATATCCTAACATATACTACGTAATATTCGTTTACTCAGTACACATGAATCTTCCATCGGTAATCATCTGGTTAGTACAAATAGTTGTTCTAACCAGTATTCTTATGTGAGGTTTTACATAGTGCTAGGTCGAACTATTATCTAAATAATATTGAGGCGTTTGTTATTACCAATTCTCGACCTAGCCAGTGTAGACAACCTATTTTAAAACGTCAGTTGGAGATCTTAAATGATTCACATTTACCGTGTTTTTATTTTGTTTTGTTTTTAATCTCTCAGTTGTTTTCTCCAACTAGAACAATTTTCCCCTTCATATCTCATTCGATTTTCTTAGCTTTTTATTTATTATTCTGACATATCTTCTTAGAGCGTTAGACGATAAGGCCTTAAGAAAAATGTTAGCAATTTACTTATTTTTACACCCGTTCGTTTGATTGATAAAAATAATATTTCCTCTGAAATGTATTCTACCATTTTTTTACTCGAAATCAAGGGAGGCACTAGAGCGCTCTATCCCTTAATAGACTTCAAAAACGGACTATGCTGGAAATCTCATTTTTTTGATCAATCATAACTCAAAAACCGATTAACCAAATGATTTAAAACTTTGCACAACATTTCTTTTTGATAGGTTCTATAAGTGTGTAGAATTTCATCATCATTAGTCAAGGCAACCCAGAGATCCAGACAGGTCAGACATGATTTTGTGTTATCCCTGTGTACGTACATACGTATGTGCCACCCTTTATCTCATTAACTGTTTTAGGGATTCAGCTAGTTTTTGGCAGAGATAGGGGTTCTAGGGTCTAGTTGATGACATTTAAATTTCAGGTTACCATATACCTTAGTTTTCCAGAAAATTAAAAAAAATCTTAAAAATGACCATTGTATTGAGCCAATGCACACTAGACACACTGACACTAACGCACACACAGACAACAACGCACGCACAGACACAATGGGATAAAAGTATATATATTTATTTATATTACTCGGTTTCCGTGGCAAAAGCTGTCTCTTCAGCGGTCACCATCGGTCGCGACTCCCCTCTAACTCGCCCCTCCCTCCCCTCTCCCTACCCCCCCCCCCGTTATCAGGGGCAAAAGTAAATACTAAATCTTCTTAAATAGGAGCGTCAGATCGTGACACACAAAATAAATAACACACACTCTATCGTATTAATATATAAATAATAATAATAATAATAATAATAATAATAATAATAATAATAATAAGATGAAGAAGAAGAAGAAGAAGAAGAAGAAATTTTAAATATTAAAAAAATAATAATAAATAAATATCGTAAGCCTGAAACCGGCCCATTTTGGTAAGCGTTTCCGCTAATGGAACGGGATACCAGAGTTCTATCCTCGGTTGAGTCATAGCAAATACTAAAAAAAACTTTGCTAAAACTCTCAGTATTATGAGGTCAGGATCAAGGACAATGAAGCAATCCTGGGAAAAGAGTGGTGCCCTCCCCTACATCTCGGGTTAGTCGCTAATGTAAAGAGATCCTCTACTGTAATTGCACACGTTAGCATTTTATAAAGTCTGAAATTAGCGACCACCTCACCTAAAATAAGCGAACGCCATTTTTGATTGACGAATTAGACAAAATAACTAAATAAATATTTGAAATAAAAAAAACTTAATTACTCAGATGTTAACTATACAATATCATTGTCATTGTCTTATTTTTATGTCTCTATTTGGTTCTTTGTTACATTGGGACCCGGGCTAACTTTAACCCCAACCCCCAATGACCCTGAAATTTATAGCTAACACTACCCCCCCCCACTGACCCTATCTCTAATGACGTTGTAAAAGTTAGCGCGGGTTCCAATGTAACAAAGCACCCTCTATTTGTTAGTAAGTTACGTTTGCTTCATTATAAGCAACCCCCCCCCCCGGATAAAAGTGAAATAATTAAAAAAAATAATAGTTTGCATTCAAATAACGCGTGTACGATAGACACTCTATAAACAAGGGTTGATATACCGTAAAAACTGGCAGGCTTACGGACAAAAAACGAAACTGTACTTGTTACTTTCGTCTCTTTCGTTTTTGTTACATTTTCTTTTACTTTTTGCGATTTATTTATTTGTTTTTCATGCGTTTTCACTTTTTAATTACGTTTAGTCTCTCTCTCTATTTTCTCACTCTCTCACTCTCTTACGAACACACACACTATCTCTTTCTTTCGTACGCGCTCTCTGTGTTTCACTGAAAAAAATCATTGCTTAATGTGAGTTAAAAAAATAATAATAATGGCTGTCTCTCGAACCAAAAGAAAAGAAAACAAATGGTTTTAAAGTTTGAAGTTATCGTCTGCCAGCGTTCGCGTTGGCACAGCTCGTAAGGAGTTTTATTAGGTTCATTAGTTTTATTGGTAAATATTCTAAATATATTTCAAGAACAGATATTGGATTTTTTTATATATGTAGAAGTATTTGAAGCACAGAAATTTATAGAAGTTACCTTTATTTTTGATAATGTTGCATTGAAAAAGTATTTCACAGTTCTCTCTCTCTCTCTCTCTCTCTCTCTCGTCGTTCAAATGTTTCACCGAACAGAAAGTGCATGAAGTGTTTAGTTTACTAAATGAATAATGACTCTCACAACGTTGTCTTCAACGCTGAAGCGACAGTGTTTGAAGCAGAGATATTAATAGAAGTTACCTTTGTTTTTGATAATGTTGCATTGTAAAATGAAAATATTTCACATTTCTCTCTCCCTCTCTCGTCGTTAAAATGTTTAACCGAAGTAAAAGTGCATAAACGTGTAAAAATTTGAGAATTTTTTTGCTTTGTACATTCAGTGTTTAGTGTATATGAATTTTCATCTTAACCCTATTAAGGGCATATTATTTCAGTATACTGGCATTTTTCATGGAATATACTTATGCATATGTATATGTATATATGTATATATATATATATATATATATATATTAGGATGAGTTAAAGAACAAAGATACTTGCGAAATTCCTAGATGCAGCAATACAGAATTTATTTTAATGAATCAGATCTTCAAATCCTCAAAATATATAAACACTGCACATAAAAATAAGCTCAATGGTTAACATGATATGTCAAGTAGAGCTTTCATATTAAAAATCAGTCGATTAAAATATGATATAATCAATATTTTTAATATTTTCATCATGTACCGAAAATGAACACTAACTATTGTCTATCCATATGCACCCGCGTTAAGTGATGTGTTGATTTTTAGAGCGGAATTATAATATTTAAAATATAAATTATGCCATATATATATAATCTACTGAATTATGATATATATCCATATAATATATATATATATACATATATATATATATATATATATATATATATATATATATATATATACATATACATACAATATATATACATATATATATATAATATATATACATATAATATATTTATACATGTTATATATACACATATATACGTATAATATATATATATACATATATACATACATATATATATATACCAATATATATATACATATATACATATATATATATACATATATACACATATATACATATATACATATATATATATACATATATATATATATGTATACACCTATATATACGCATATGTATATATAACTATATATATACACATATATACATATATATATATATATACATATATATATATATACATATATATATTAAATATATATATATATATATATATATATATATTAAATCAACTTCTTTTACATCTTTCTTTAAATTTTAAAAAAGTTTATGACTTGTATGAGCTGTATAAGTTTCAGAAAAAAAGTGTGTTTTTCGTCAATATATTTTATGTTTCATATAGTTGTATGTATTTTTTATATATTTTCAAAGCTTAATTTCATTACCTGCAGTAATGACATTGCGGTAATTGTCTTCTGAATACAGGATGTTCTTTGAAAACCTATGGGTTAAGGACGCAATATCACTACTTGTTTTTGAACTTTAATAACATTAGATTAATTTCTCATTTTATTATCTCATTCAATTAATATTATTGCTTAATACACTATAGTGAGCTTTGTTTGGATCCTGATAGTCTACTGGATAATGATATTATTTATATCTTTAAAGTATTATCTTACTCTCCCTTTCTCTCTCTCTCTCTCTCTCTCTCTCTCTCTCTCTCTCTATATATATATATATATATATATATATATATATATATATATATATATTATATATATATATGACATTGCAATCAAATTATCAAAATCGGAATTGAGCAGAATAAAATCAGCCTATTTGCACACTCACAGATCTGGATAAACTTTAAAGTAAACCTCTTTTTGTATTCAAATTTAATATTACATTTCTGACAATCGAATTACACGTGAAATAATTATCATATTTTTATTAAATAATATTTAAAACAAATTAATACATGCACTGTTTAATGTATGTGTTAATGGGCTGTTCAAAACCTAAACAGTCGGCAGGAAATAAACCTCTTAGTAAAATCAGAGATGACAGAAATCGAAGCTGCGCACCAAAATGATTATTTTGTATCTTCTTTGCTATTGATGGCTCAACACACAAAGACATTGAAACTGCATTGTATTCAGTTCAAAGATTGTACACATCTCGCTGATAGCACCGTTTACCGAGGCCAACATCCATTCGAGGATAAGGGTTAATGAGATGTAAATGAATACTAATCAAAAGATGAGGAACTCTATTGGAGTACTAATATTGATCAATATTGTGAGCTGAATTTGATTACTTGGCGGTTGTTCGTTATTGTCTACAACTTGTTTTTCCCAACTTTTTTACTGACCAATATTTTAGCTCTTTTCGGTGTACAATTACCTATCAGAGAATTCGATGTTCTTTTTAAATTTTTCAAAATAATTTATATTTTGGTATGATTAATATGATTTTCGTATGAGTGTCCTACAGAAATTCAACGTTAACTGATCACCCACTTTTTGACCATGTTGCATGTTTGTTCGTTGTTTGTTCACTAATTTTGTTTTACCTTTTTACTGACCAAATTTTATTATTCTTTCTGTGTACAATTATAGCGCTAGAGAATTCCGGGTTGTTGGGGAATCTTCGGAAACATATGTGATGGTTTCAAAGTGAGGGATCATTTTACGTAAATTTATATAAGAAACTGATCACCACTACTAAAATGTAAAATATTTGAAAACGTATTCTTTAAAAACCGAAATAATCTATGAACATGATAGGTAATTGTACACAGAAAATTTTTTTAAAATGTGTAATGATAAAAAGTGTGGGATCACTTTACGTTAAATGTATATAGAAAACTAATCCCTTGAATATATTTGAAACTCTTTTTCGAAAAACACGGAATTCTTTAGCGACCTGATAGGTAATAGTGCACTGAATAAAGATTCAAATTTAATCAGTAAAAAAGCTGGGAAAACCGGGTTGTGGACAATTACGAACAAGCGCCGATTACTTTTGTCGGTAATTTATTGATATTGGATCTTGAAATGACCAAGTTGCAATTAGCAGGGAAGCTGTCCCCCGGCAATGTGTTCCACGGGTAGGAGTCAATTTTATGCTTCCTCTTATTGTATTTATCTTTGTTTTCTATTATTCCTTCCATCTTTTTTTCCTTTTTTTATTTTCATGTTTTTTTTTTGTATTTTCGTAATTTTTATTGTTTTTCAAAGAAGCGCAATCGATGGAGATTCTGCCGTACGCTAGGCACATAAAAGGATCAGTGAGTGCATTTGTTAGCTGGGGTAGAAGATGAGTTCTTCGTGTGAATGTTTTTAAAGGAGAGGGATGCCATCTTCTTTGCAGCAGCCTTGCCAATGTCTTCTATGTATTTAGTAACACTTTCTTAAATATGATACTTTGTCTTGTCACAATGAGTCATATTTTTTGTTGATTCATCCTGTCTTTTTTTATTCATTCCTTTATCCTTTTATTTTTAATAATTATGCAGTTTCCCGACTCATGTAGTTATATCGGAAAGAAGATATGCCGTAGCTCAAAATTGTCTCTCTTAGAGATTATGACATGCTGAACGTATTTGCGTTAAAATCAATTAGGTATTACGTATGGAATATGAAAAGAAAACATTTAAAATTTGTTAGCAACCGGTTGTTACTAGAAAAAAACAAGTTGGACGATACTTAGACTTGTTAATTGAACAAGATGGAACGCAAACTGCTTAAAGCGTAGCGAAAAGATGTAAGTATTTCGGTGAGTTACACAAAAATAAATTAATTGTATTCGTGTCGTCTTAACAATTTTTCGTTCCAACTTTTTCGATCAACAAGCCGAGATAATGTTTATCTGGTTTTGGCCATTAAAAACGGCTTATCAGCTAACTTAAAATATTTGTTACTATTGCATACGTAATACTAACATTTATTTTAACGTCAATACGTTTTGCATGTCATAATCTAAAAACAGTACAATTTTTTAGCTGATTTTCCGATTATATTTTCCTACATGCCGTAAAACATTTTTTCATATGATCTTGTTCCTAATTCTCCTTTCGTATTTTGTGTCTTGTTATGTTCCATCATGTATCTTGTGTTCTCCGTCATTTGTTATTTTTTCCTTTAAATTTGTCAATTTTTTATGTCTTTCTTCCTTTCATTTGTCTATATTTCGTCTGTTTTTCCGTTTTTTTAAAATTTCTACTTCCGTCTTTGTTCTTTTTCCTTCTATTTTTTATTATTACCTTCTGTTCATTGGTCTCTTTTGTTTTTATTCCCGCTGTTACTTTTATCCCGTCTTTATGTTATTGCTTGTCTTTTTATTAATTTCTTGATCTTTTTTTTCTTTTTATGTTCATCTTTTAAAGATAATTTCCTTCCGTCTTTTATTTCTGTTTCCTTTCATCTTTTGTACTTTTTTCTTTCTATCTTTTTTTTTACTTTTATTACTTTTTGTTCCAGACTTTTTCTTTTTTCCTTCCGTCTTTTTCTTTATTCCAACTTTTTGGTCCGTCTTTTGTTATTTGCAATCCATCGTTTTCTTTTAATCCTTATTTTTTTTCAATTTTTAATTCCTGTTTTTTCTTCCAAATTTTCATTTCTTTTTCCTTTCAACTTTTCTTTCTTTTTAACTTCCGTATTTTCTTCTTTTCTCTTTTATTTTTTTTCCTTCCGCCTCTTTTATTTTTCCTTCCGGAATCTTTCATTTTTCTTTCCATCTTTGCTCTTTTATCTTCATTTTTTAGTTTCTATCTATCTTTTTTTCTATTTCTTTTTTTCCTTTCATCTTTTTTATTATGTCCGTTTCTTTTAATTTCTTTCGTTTTCTTGCTTGTTGATTCTTTCTTTCGACTTTCTTTATCTATTTTATCAAAAAATACAAAAATATTTTTCTAGCTTTGGTAACGTTTCAAATATCAATTTACATCGTGTTAATTAGCCATTACTTTCACCCTTTATCACTGTATGTCGTTTGAGAAGTATAAAGAATGAAACAAAACTGAACGAAAGTAACAATAAAGCACAGAAAAAAACAATTTAATGACATGATGATGACATCGACACACACAATATAAACAGACACCATTTTGTAATAATCTTCCTAATACAAGAAATATTTTATTTTCAGTTAAGATTTTGTCCTTCGAAAGAAACAAATGGATAACTAATATTTACGATGTCTTCCATCTGTCTAAACAACATAGTTTACAAAACAATATTAATTTTGGTCCAATCAAACTTATTGATGTTTATTGAACGTATTTTTCTAGTATGTAAATATGATTATATTGCTGCAATTTAATTATTTTCGGTGTATGAGCATAAGTAAAGAAACAAATCTACAATTATCATGGAATATTGTTTGTTGATAGAAAAAAAGACATGTGGATTCGGTAATCTTTTGTTGTCACTGGATAATTATATTTACATTCTCAACAGAATTCCGTGTGGAAATCGATCTTATAGGAATAAAATGTTTACTTTATTCTATGATGCATATGTTAAAGTTGGGGGACTGAAATAGTTGCTCTACTAAGGCTGGTGAGTCTAAACAAATCTAATATTTATTCAATAGCCAAGAGGAGGAATGTTCGATCTATATATTACCAAGGAACGATCCTAGAAGTAATTGTACCCTCGGAGTGCAGAGTATTAGACCGACAATCTTTGAATCGTGCGACCGGTTTGAATAGTCTTTTCCACACTGAAGATTCCGCAGGCATGAAACGTATACGGAGGTGGATAATAATACAATATCTTTTATTAAATAATTATATATATATATATATATATATATATATATATATATGAAAATATATTATTAAGTATATATTTTTACAAATGACTTAAACTATTCAAGGTCAAAAGCTCGATGAATATAAACATTTAACAACAGAGCATAACTATGAAAAGTAATTAAAATTACGAAGTTTTTATTCATTTTTTACTGCAGTTTAAAACAATTTAGTGTAACTTGACGATCGTTTCAATCGCATGCTTCACTGAAAATTTTTTAATTTCGGTAAAAAAATAAATAAAGGCTGGGTCATTTAGAATTTAACATACAATTGTTGAGTTATATATATATATATATATATATATATATATATATATATATATATATATATATATATATATATATATATAAGAGACACGCGATAGCGCTCTATCCTTTAATAGACTTCAAAAACGACTTATGCTAGAAATATCATTTCTTTGATCAGTCATAACTCAAAAGCCAATAAACCAAATTATTTAAAACTTTGCACAACATTTTCATTCGATAAGTTCTATAAGTGTGTAGAATTTCAGCATCATTAGTCAAGGCAACTCAGAGATCCAGAAAGGTCAGGGGTGATTTTGTGTTATCCGTGTTTACGTACGTACGTGTGTGACACCCTGTATCTCATCAACTATTTGATGGATTCAGCTAGTTTTTGGCAGAGATAGAGGTTCTAGGGTCTAGTTGATGGCAGTTTAATATCAGTTTACCATATACCTTAGTTTTCCAGAAAATTCAAAAAAAACCTTAAAAATTACCATTATCTTGAGACATAGCCTTTACAAAAGTAGTGACATTCCATGAAAAATGCCAGTATACTGAAATCATGTGCCCTTAATAGGGTTAAGATGCAAATTCATATACACTAAATGTACAAAAGCAAGGAAATTCCCAAATTTTTACACTTTTATTATTTATGAATTTTCATCTTAACCATATTAAGGGCACATGATTAAGTATACTGCCATTTTTCATAGAATATATATATATATATATATATATAAAAAATAGGTTTATTCTATATTCTAATAGCCATGTTATTTTGTTTTTTCACTTTTACATTTTTATTTTTTCACATTTTCAAAAGAACATAAAATTCCCGTGAGATTTATATTTACGATTTGTTTCTTTTGATGTGTGCCAACCAAATATTATAATGTCAATATCGGCTATGCAACACCTGAAGCTCATCAGAAAAAATTCACAAAGAAAAGTTTTCAAATTTAAAACTTTTCAAAAAACGTACACCACAGTGTAGGTCATTGTGGGAAAAACAAATACAAGACAAAGAAAAAACACTTACACGTGTGAAAAGGTAATTTTCAATTGTACAGTTCAGAGTTAGCATATTAAAGTACGCAGAAATTCGAAAATTTAAACTCAGTGATATTTCGTGAATTAATATAATCATTTATCTATAAAAAAGTGTGAATTTTTCGAAAGTGAATGTATTGTCTAAACTTACTTCATTTAAATTACAGATGCCTATTTATCTCATTTGAATATGAAACTACGTGCATTAATAATCTCTTTTGATGTACCAGTTAGGAATCAGTTTAGCAGATTTAGCCACCCATTCGAACAATGTTAAGCTCGTTATACTTGCGTGTTGTGATGAATCATGTTTAGTATTGATTTATAAACCGCTTAAATTTACTCTAAGATCAATTTAATTGCCCAACTTCATATAATTAAATAGTTAGTTCATATTTGAATGCGAAACTTAGGCAGAGCTGATCCGTTTAGAACACTACACTTTAAAGTCGACCAGACATAAAAAACGAAACACCAGTAAGTGTAGCTTTGTGATGTTCTATTAAATGATGTTAATTACTTTTTATGAAGTAGTAAGACCATTTAACAGTATAAGAACTTATACCCAAAATTAAGTGTCATTACATTTTTACTTCATTCATGTTATGAGTGTTTAATTGTTTATTTGAATACGAGAACTAAGTGCTGGAATTTCCCGATGGTGCGTTCTCTTTTTATGTATAGGATCTATGTTCTTATTGTATAATAGGTAATCTACATATACTTCCGTAAAGTTTCACATTTAATATTTCCAATCCATATGTGAAGTTAATTATATAATTTGCGTTCATTAGCAGTGGGTATCGTTTTAGAATGTCATTTTTCTAACGTTTCTTAAGTCCACTATATTTATTAATGTATTAATGATGTTTACATCTAGACCAATTTACTCTTGGTATTTGTCATCCGAGTGCCTATAACCTCTCCATTGGTATTGAGATGGGATTTGAAAAAATATTATTCAATAAAGAATATTTCTTTTATTGTTACTCAAAACTGCATAGATTCTCTCAAATTAGCTTCTTAAGTTATACTGAGTGGCTAACCCTCGTATTGTATATTCATGGATTCTATTGAGTTAGGTAGTGTATTATTACGTTTTCTGTTGCAGAATTAATGACCAGATAGGGAGGTGTTACTCTTCAACTGCTAAGTTTATATATATATATATATATATATATATATATATATATATATATATAGAGAGAGAGAGAGAGAGAGAGAGAGAGAGAGAGAGAAAGAGAGATATGAGAGAGATAGAGAGAGAGAGAGAGTGGGATAGAGAGTAAGAGAGAGAGAAGGGTACACAGAGAGATACACGTGTTTTAGGATATTTCGGCAACAACTTCTGAAGCATTTTCAGACAGTAATTATTTAAGGCAAAATAGGCCCTCATAAAATATAAAATAGAAACAAAAAACGTTATATGCTTTTCTCAATATATACATTGGAGAAAAGTCAAAGGAAACACCTCCCCCCCTCTCTCTCTCTCTCTCCCCCCTCTCTCTCTCTCTCTCTCTCTCTCTCTCTCTCTATATATATATATATATATATATATATATATATATATATATATAATCAAACATTGTTAAACATAACAGAATTCCTCTGTTTGATTATCCCTTCATAATTTTTCCAATTTTCTAATAATCTTTTTCAACTCAGAATAAAAAAACCTCATGTATGTGTCATATGTATTGCTAGTACTATCGATTTTTCGTTTAATCCACGTCAGATTACAAAAGAAAATGAACAAACAAGCTGGAGAACAGGATAGAAGTTTAAAAAGCAACCGCGAACAAGCATGTCAATATTTTTATCTATCTATCTATCTATCTATCTATCTATCTATCTATCTATCGTGGTATTCTGTTTCAAAATCTGGTAGTTCTTGGAAACTGTTGTAATGGGAGTTATTTTTAGTTTTTGGTACACAGGAAGGAAGCATATTTACAGTGGTTGCAGATAGACGAGGTTTTGATGTTTAACATTCTGGGGGTATGATTTTGGGTCTGACGTCCATAAATATTAGACCTTTAATTTTTTACTTGACAATATATATTTTAAACTTGATAATATATATTCTTTTCATTTGGCAATATATATTTTAATTTGACAATACATATTATTTAACTTGACAATATTTAATTTTAAATATGAAAATATATATTTTTAATTTGACAACATATATTCATAAACTTGACGATATATATGTTTAACTTAACAATATATATATTTTAACTTGCAATATATGTATTTTAAATTCAATATATATATATATATATATATATATATATATATATATATATAGATATAGATAAATTTGTCAATATATATTGGTGAATTGACAATAACTATTTTTTTTAACTTGACGGTATATATTTACACGAAGTAAAACTAAAACTAAAAATAATATGTGGTTTACACGTAGAAGAGTAGTTTCATCATTTTCTAGGGCGAAATTATTTACTTTGCTGTATAGGTTGTGGTCTAGTTTCACACAATAGCAAAATGCATATCGACTAACGTAAATTATGATAGTAGAGATCACAGATTCTTAATTGCTAGTTTCACTCAGCATGGGTCACTAGTGAAATACAAAAATGTGTTCTACTTACATTTGGCTTGACGTAGGTTATGTTTTCTGTCGAGTTAGTTTGGCACTATAATTTTGTATAACCACGTATATACATCGCTTGATCAATCGCCACCAAACTTTGTGTTACGTCTTGATCTTTATACGTTTCGGATCAATTACGGCACAGAAAAATGAAGGAAGTACGAAGTAGAACCGTTAACAGATGTATTAAACTAACACACTGATAACATTAGAATGTAGAAGTACCGCTGAACGCGATATGCTTGTTTGAGTGTAAGACTGTTCTGTTTTCTTTTGAATCTAAGGGCGATAACTCTTACTTTGATTCAATGGGAATGACTCGATTTTGTTTTGTAAGGTTGCCCTAACTCTTTGTCAAATAATCGGGCATTGTCGAACATAGATCTTGCCCATTTATTGTATATCAAGTATAAGGTTAAGCTGACTATCACAGAAAAAAGTGAAGGTTACATATTTGGTGATAACTTCGGCTCTGTCCACTGGAGAACTTCGTTACTTAAGCCATAGTGTACCTAATTGACTTTTACATCTTATATAACTCTAGTCTCTAGCATTGGCTTTGAACATTTAAGTAAAGGTCGAATATTTTACGGAATGTCAACTTCTGATACTTCCTAATCTGATTATGCATATGCTCATCTTTGAGAAAAGCAACCACTATGCAAAATTTCACCCTGATTAAACAAACAGTTGTT
>OY744528.1:32778527-32786027 GCA_963556195.1 Sepiola atlantica
GGTTTAAAGGAATGACTTATGTAAATGACAAAACCCATCTGGTGTCTAAGCGACTTTTAGTGACAGTATATAAAGAATTTCAAAAATATTAATTGCAGTAAAATAGTCATTCTGGAGTTTCGGCTTCAGACAGACAGACAGATACATAAACTCCATTATTAATAGATAATAGATATATATTATATATATATATTATATATATATATATTATATATATATATATATTATATATATATATATATATTATATATATATATTATATATATATATATATATATTATACATCTATATATATATATATATATATATATATATTATATATATATATTATATATATATATATATATAGGTATGATCCGTCGATGGAAAATCATAAGAACACAAGTGGGTGAAAAATAAATTAAAAAAATAAACAAATACATGTGTAACATACTATTTCGTACTGAGGACGTTAGACGATTTTTAAAGCCAGGTAAATCCTTATTTCCATGTTTTGTTCTAAATTTGTGGTTAGTAATATTCTACAGGAAAAATTCGTAATCAATTTTATACAAGCCTCCCCTCACTGAAAACTGTTTCCCTTAGATCAAATGAAAGTTAAACCATAAGTAAATGACTAAAAATTCGCAACATTTCAGAAAATGTGTATAATATTAAGAGAGCCACGGGTGCCCCCCCCCCCCTACACTCTAAAAACTGTTTTCCCGTTTGATTCAAATGAAATTTAAACCATAGATATATGAGAAACAATTGTGTCGAAAACATAATAAAAAGTATTTGTACACTTTGCCTTGCAGGACAAGAATAGATGCTGATGATGATGATGATGATGATGATAATGGTGATGGTGATGATGGTGATGATGATGA
This sequence comes from Sepiola atlantica, assembly GCA_963556195.1. NCBI lineage: Eukaryota > Metazoa > Mollusca > Cephalopoda > Sepiida > Sepiolidae > Sepiola > Sepiola atlantica. The sequence goes on from OY744528.1 coordinate 32,779,397, forward strand.
TGATGATGATGATGATGATGATGATGATGATGATGATGATGATGATGATGATGATGATTTATAATAATAATAATAATAATAATTCCAGAAATATCATAAACTTTACTGTATTTTGCAATATTCCCTCTACCAAAAAAAAAACACTTGTATAGGAATACCCTGGCCCTCTGAAAATACGCGTCCTGGTTATTCATTTGTTATTGAGCTTCGAACTCAGAACACACTATCGTGTAACAGAAACTGCAGAACGAGCGCGAAACGCTGTCTCTACTTACTAGCCTATAAGAGCAATGTCTTCGTTCATAAAAACAGACCGAATAGATAATAAATAACAATATATGAAAACTTACAAGAAAAAATATTAATCTAAATAAAATAAAAGAATTCAAAACATTAATCTTCTTAACAATCAAGAAGAAATACCCAATTTAAAAACAAATTGTCTTAAAAAAAAGTTTGTTCTGTTTGCCGAGCGTTTTATTATATACGTTGAGACTCGGGAATCCCGTAAGTACTGAATTTATTTCGTGTGTTATTCTGCACAAGCACCCGTCTTTGTTTTGTTATACTATTTGTTTCATTATGCTAATCTACTCTCTGATATAATCGATGGGCATAATTCAATTGTCAAAGTGTTTGACTATATCATTCAATTTCCTTTTTTACTCGATTCGGATTCAGATGGCGGTCAACTTTGACAGATCATTCGTTAAAAATAACCTCATCTCTGGAGTACACCTATGATTGAGTCGTCTCGTCTGATAAATACGCAATGGAGACGGATCATCAAGGCGGTAATCGTCTGGTAAGTAGGTGTTTTGTGAAAGGTGCCCAAGAACCGAAATAAATGAGGATAACAATTTTTACTTTTACGGCCACGCGCTACTTAAGGCCATTCTCTGGTATATTTTTATACGATCGATTTGTCCGTCCTTAATAGGTCCAACAATCTGAAGTCAGATTATTCAGAAATGTGTAGGTGAATAGATAGCTCGGGGGAATATCTGATTTGCATGCTGATTCTAGGTTAGAATAATAACGTTAGCGAGTTCAAAACACAGTCTGGGTATTACATTCACTGATCGGTTAACACCCACGGGAAAAGTGTGTATCTGTTTATCTCTATTTATATAAAGTTAGGAATGTTTATAGGTTCATATAATTAACTCTTAACTTAATTAACCGATAATTATGTATTTTAGAACGCGACTGTTATGCAAATGTGGCACAGAAGATGTGGAAGACAGACTTGAAATTTAGGTACGTCCGAAGTTTGCAGAATTATAACAACAGTTATTAAAAATCACTCATGATGCATTCTTCTACCTGTATTAAGAGCCAAATACGTCCCAATATGGAGTAGTGCTCTCTTATAGGAGAGGGTCGCTTGTAGCACTCTTTCTGACCTTGAAAAAGTAAAACATCGACTCCGTAATCTAATTGAGGGTCATCTCTGTTCTCCCCTACAGCCTCTTTCGCACGGAAGAGATGTTGGGAGCACTTCTCTACTGTATCGTCGTCGTCATCGTCATCATCATCATCATCATCACCTACATCATCATCATCAGCATCATCAGCAGCAGCATCATCATTAGCATCAGAATTTTTATTGTTATTATTACTATTACTATCATTATATTTCTGATAATTACTATTATTAGTAATACTATTATTATTAATATTATTATTGTTATTATTTATGTTGTTATTGGTATTATTAGTATAATTATTATTATTAGCATTATTATTAGTAATATTATTAGTCGTAGCAATAGTAGTAGTCACATTATTATTAGTATAATTGTATTAGTATAATCAGTATTATTATTAGTAGTAGTATTATAATTAGTTTTAGTATTATTCATATTATTATCAGTAGTAATTGTAGCATTATTATAATTATCAGTGTTATTTTCAGTAGTAATCGTATTCTTAGTAATAACATTGTTATTATTAGTATTATTAGTATTGTTAGTATTAGTATTAATTGTTATTATTAGTAGTAGTAGAATTTCACGTATTGTTATTATTATAATATAATTACTCTTCTGCACCCCCCCCCTTGTTTTTCGGCTGGAGGGATGCCCGTATTATTTTTTAACTTCATCCGCTGTGCACTGTTATCCACAATCTGTATGTTTTAAAGGATTAAGCCATGCGGTATAGACACAATTGAACTGATCACGATCAACTAACTTCTGTTTTAATGGATGAAGTCAGTAAACGATGACATAATCCAGCGTGCACGATGACAGAGAAACAAGCAAGATAGCAAGTTAGCAAGATGAGGTGATTGTTACTAGTATACTAGGACTCTAGACGTTTCGTTTAGTAGAAGATCAGGCCCGTCTAGATAAGACGCCATGAAGGTTCCCTGTCCCCTCTGTCTTTCTTTTAATTAATCCCGTCATCCCTATTGGCGTTATTTCTTAGTGACATCATCTTTGAGTATCGTCTTGATTTATGATGGCAGCCGTCGTTCACGGAGCAAACAAACGAGACCAACTGAGTCTTAGTAGTATAGAAATAAGGAGATAAATATATGAAACATATACAGGGTGGGCAAAAATAAGGGTCCTATTTTTTAAAATTCATAACTTTTTTATTTATTGATTAAAAAAAATTTTTTTTTTAGAATAAGTAAAGGACCCCTTCCGAAGCAAGCATGAGCCGTATTAGCCCTAAGGAACGTACCCTCATTTAGAAAACATTATTTTTGCATAAAAAACTCAAAACAGTGTAAAAAACAATACTTTAGTTTTTGTAAGTTTTAAGAAGTGTTTTTCGGCTAAAATTTGTTTTGTTTATTTCAAAAAATCTCGGAAGGGTCAGTCTACACACACATAAAGTTTGGTGAGTTTAACTTTTATTTTGTGGAAGTTATTCAAATTCAAGTTATTCAAATTTAAAGATAGGACCCTTATTTTGGCCCACCCTGTAGTTTCTGATTTTTACTGATAACTCATTGTCTTTATGATTCAAGATATGCTTGAAAACCGTGATTGTCTGAAAAAATAGAGAAACGGTCGAAAAATACTTCATTTACAGGAAAATTAAGATATAGTCACTGGAATCTGCGTTTTTTTTATTTTTTTTATTTTTGAATGCTCTGGAATTATTGATTAAGTTTATTAACTTATACACTGACCGCTAGACGACAAAATTAATATGTACATAATTATATATGTATGAAAGATGAATATTTGGAAACCTAATATGACAATGCTATACTACTTTCTCTTTCTCTCTCTCATCACCACCAGGGTTGTTGATCACTCCTTGGTTTCCAGCCATCTTATTGGTGGCTGTCATCGAATGGGTTTTCCATAGTCGCCACGTTAGGCACTGCGGGTTGGCGACGATATTTGCCCATGTCAAAATACAGCGTCTGATATTTCTAAATGGTTACCCGTCTAGTACTGCCCAGGCCTACTGTCGCTTAACTACGGTGATCAAGCGGGAACCAGTCTGTCAACGTGATTATGCCGTGTGTGTATATATATATATATATATATATATATATATATATATATATATATATATATATATATATATATTACAGTAAGTGGAAAATAAGGTTTAAACTTGAGGGAATTTAAAGTGTGAAAGAGAGAAAATCACAATTTGTATTGTGTTGTGTTTATGTTTCCTTGTCTGAAATCATCATTTAAAGACGTCAACATTAATTACCTTATAGGAATTCAGCTTCTTCAAAGGTTTGTTTCCCAGTTTCGAATACTAGTTAGCATCCTTGGCAAAGTCATTTTGCATTTTGTCTTCATATATTTAAAGTGTCCCGCTTCCATTTTACAGAATGTTTCCTCTTGAAAAGGTATAATACAAGAATAGCGCGAGTCTTCGTTCAGCGTCAGCAGTAGTATTTTTTTTGCGGACGATAAACAGGTGGATGTACGTTGCTTAATAGTTATACTTCCGGATAGGGCTTTTAAGGCTCCCGGTTATCGAATCCGTCGATTTGGATATGGGTCTCCTCGAGTCTTTCATATAAAGTTCCTCGATTGGCGATTATTCTGCATAGAAAATATTCAGCGAGGCTCAGGCGTTCGAAGAACAAATCGAATATCAAGAATCGGTAACTCACGTTTTATAAAGAAGAGAAGATTCCAAGAAACGGCAAGAAAGGGATTAGAGCGGTTAGAGTAAGAAGGACCGTTCCGATATTATTGGGTTTTGTTACAGGATCCAGAAACACAGAATGAGTAAATACGTCATTGGCGTGTTACTGAGTCGATTTTCTCAGCTGTTAGCAATTCGAGTAAAGAACACACGAGAAGGCTAGCCAAGAAATAAAACAAATACATATTCGAATTTATCTGTATATGAAAGTACTGAAATGTTTGTGTTAAGTTCTTATTAGCGACTTGTTATCATCAGGAATCCACCCCAAAGAGTGTTCTTTCTTTTGTGATTTTGAGGAATAGGTAATTAAAAACATGGCAGCTATGACGTAGTTAGGATGCAAGCACTTCCGACTATAAACAGAGAAAGGTGAATCAATTTCCAATACTTCTACACAATAGTAATTGAGCCAAACTGAATTTGCAACATAAAACTTAGTTCATGGTTAGGTTAGGGTCAGTTTAGGTTAGGGTAAAAAGCAAATTAAAAAGTTTGGTTAATATTGTGTAGACTGTTCGCTAAAGTTCATTCATATTAGCCTGTATGGGAAGTGTTCGGTGAAAATTGGAATTAATGGTAAAAGTACTGAAATTTTCTTGGATACCTATTCCTAAAAAGTAGTTTTCTAAAGTCATGTATTAAAAAGAAATTGTTCATAATGATTACACACACACACAAAAAAAAATAACTGAAGCAGTGAGTCCTGTGTTTATAAGAATAAATGGTGTCTATTAATCCATGCATAAGGTAATAGGTAGTCTGAATTTCTCTTAATTCAAATTGTGGTAAAGCCGGACTCTGATAATCAAATCTGAAGGAAAGAAAGCATCAAATATATAGAACATAAAGGAATGTATTTAAAAGGTGTTCTGAATTGTGAATAGAAAAGGATAAAATGCAGTTTGTTTAAAAATAGATAGTTTTGTAATAAAAGATATAAAATTACAAACAAATGCTGTACTCTATTGAAAAAGGCTGCTTCAATTGAGATTTTCTGGTACTGGGGGGTCTGAGGCTGTTAAGCAATTCCAAACTGAAACAGAACTAAGATATTGTTTAGTAGTAAAATAGATCAGAAAGTTACCATGAGCAACTACAATGTCTGCTACAAATTGCCAAATTGGCTACTCTAGTGGAAATTTGTGTTGACATTTTACTTTGTGTAACTTTCTAATAGGAGATGTATTTATTATTGCCTGTTGGGTGAGGTGCCTTACTATATTCACGAGGGAGTCTAAATGGGACTATACAGTCATTTAACTTCTCACCAAAGTGCCATTGTTTTCATTAAGTTTCAGTGGTAATAGTTTTCAAACATTTAGTTAGAAAGTGAAAATAATTATAAAAAAAAGAATGTGCACCAAAAAAGTAAACAATAATATTTTCTCTGATAATGACTGTTTTCCCTTATCTGTCCGGCTGTCTCCCTTGCTTCATCTGTGTGCATGGTTTCATTTATATCCTGTAGCAGTATTTATATGGTGTTGCATAGTTAATAGAATAATACATATGCTGAATGTAACATCGACAAAATAATAGAATAAATAGCAAGCAAATAAAAATACTTGTTTGAAACAAAATAGTTGAATACATTACCAGAGCCTCGTTAGCCAGGGTTATACAGAGTGAAACGGGCTATAAGAACTGGTGTAAAGTTACATTCATAACCTCCTAAGCATTTACACTGTTTTACCCTGTTACCACCTCCCAGGACGGGGACCAGAGGTTGGATTTTGGGAGGCATGTTTGGATGTTAAGCAACCAAAACCATGTTCTTTTAGTCGATTCTCAACTGTCATTCATTTGTAAGTTATTCTAAGCTCTGGAGGAGTTGTCATTCATTTTTAAAGTATTCTCAACTCTGGAGGAAGTGTCATTCATTTTTAAGTCATTCTCAACTCTTGAGTTGTCATTTTAAATTGGTAATTTGTATAAACAAAATGTAGTTAAAATTAATTCAGAATTCTGAAAACTCTTGAGGAGTTTGAAATTGGTGACTTACTGAAATAGAACATGGTGGCAATGAATATTGTAATTTTTATTGTGTTCTACACACTTCAGTTGTCAATTTTGTTTTGTTTATTCGTTGATTTTAGATTCTTACCGATTCAGACTTTAGGTCATTTTGGGAGTTAAATGAATTCAGAAAACTCTTGGGGAGTTTGAAATTGGTGACTTACTGAAAAAGAACATGGTGGCAATGAATATTGTAATTTTTATTGTGTTTTACACACTTCAGTTGTCAATTTTGTTTTTTTTATTCGTTGATTTTAGATTCTTACTGATTAAGACTTTAGGTCATTTTGGGAGTAAAAATGAATTCAGAATTCTGAAAAAGGAGATAAATATATGAAACATAGCTTTTCGTATTGCGTGGATGAGTTTCTGATTTTTACTGATAAATCATTGTCTTGATGATTCAAGATATGCTTGAAAACCGTGATTGTCTGAAAAAATAGAGAAACAGTCATAAAATACTTCATTTACAGGA
>OY744528.1:32791027-32818527 GCA_963556195.1 Sepiola atlantica
AGTAAACACATGTTTCGACTTAAAGCATTTTAAAAGGTGATGTATGTAACATAAAACTTGATTTTTTTGTTGCTTTGTTTCTTGTTTCAATTATGACTAGAACATTATATAACTGTGGGAAAAATGGACGGACATCCTCAAAATTAAAAAAAAAATGGCGGCTCCTTTCACTTAAAAAATACTAAAATTCAGGAAATAAATCAATTCTAATGAAATTCTCAGAATTTATTTATTAATTATAACTCATTATTTTATTAAAAATATTAGTGTAAGTGAATTATTTCATGTTAACAAACATACCTTTGCTAAAGTTATATCTCAGGGTACTAAAAACGCGTGATTTTTATGTAAATAAATCACAGTAGATGGAATGCAAAATGGTGATGCTGGTCTTTCACACTGTCAATTTAATGAAAACATTTTTAAAATCTTCAAAATTAAAGACATGTTACAAGGATTTTTCAATTCCTATAAACCATTAAAAAACATATCTTAAATATTATTGCAGTTATTATATTCTATATTTTTTCTGATTCTTGGCACTCATCTTTGTTTACATTTGAATGGAAACAAATAAAACCATTGTATAAATCAGTTTGTTTTAATAACAATAGTCCCTATAATCCACGCGTACTTTTCCACAATCCGCACATTATAATCTACGCGTCGTTTTCTACATTCCTAACATTATAATCCACGCGTACTTTTCCAAATTCCTAACATTATAATCAACGCGTACTTTTCCCATTCCTAACATTATAATCCACGCGTACTTTACCACATTCCTAACATTATAATTAACGCGTACTTTTCAAATTCCTAACATCATAATCCACGCGTACTTTTCCACATTCCTAACATTATTATCCACATGTACTTTTCCACGTACTTAACATTATAATGCACGCGTACTTTTCCACATTCCTAACATCATAATCCACGCGTAGTTTTCCACATTCCTAACATTATAATCCACACGTACTTTTCCACATTCCTAACATTATAATGCACGCGTACTTTTCCACACTCCTAACATCATAATACACGCGTACTTTTCCACATTCCTAACATCATAATCCACGCGTACTTTTCCACATTCCTAACATCATAAACCACGCGTACTTTTCCACATCCCTAACATCATAATCCACACGTACTTTTCCGCATTCCTTACATGATAATCCACGCGTACTTTGTCACATTCCTAACATCATAATCCACGCGTACTTTTCCACATTCCTAACATCATAAACCACGCGTACTTTTCCACATTCCTTACATCATAATCCACACGTACTTTTCCGCATTCCTTACATGATAATCCACGCGTACTTTGTCACATTCCTAACATTATATATCTAAAAAGATTGTAAGCTAGCTTAAATTAATAATTATTTTTTTGTTTCAAATGTATTTTTATTTTATACAATGAATCTCTTTATCATGCACACATCGAGCTTATTACAGTGAAAGCTCAATTATAGATGCCCACAGTATCACACGGAGAGACATATAGTAGGAATGGCTATTGAGTTATGGCGACAAATATTTATTACGAATCAAACACACAGATGAAGGTGTGCGGGGTCTGCGTGCTCATCTCGTTGGTTTACAGCAGTGAATCATAGACTCTCTATCTCCACATGAGAACAGGCCTAACACAATTAATCTGCGGAAACTCAGGAGAACCATGAGAATCACATGGAAAGGACCGCACCTCAAATAAGAGCGTCCTATCAGACGAACATGTAAATCATATCCGCTTTGCTCACACAACGTCGATTTCGGTGGCTGGGCTATGCCAAGCGTATAGACGATGGAAAGATGGCCAATGACATTCTATTCGATGAGCGCGCCACCGGCTCCAGACCAGCCAAAATAATTTCCTTTGCTACAAAGATAGCCGCAAACGAGATATGAGGGCAAGTGGCATAGACACAGCAGTCTTAAAGTCAGTAGCTGAAGACCACATCCACTGGAGTAATGCCGTGAAGGCATGCTTCAAAATGAACGAAGAGATGAGAGACCAGCTGTGTATGGGGGCGCACTGACGGCAGAGGGTTAAATAAGAGCTCTGAAAACAATATGCAAATGATTTTATGTGGCAACTGCAATAGAGCCTACCGATCTAGGATATGCCTGCACAGTCACAGTAGACGCTGCAATTCGCCAACGGTCTGATCTGAGATGCAGAACTCCATTGTCTCCCGAGAACATATCCCCCCTCCCCCAAAAATACTTATATAAAATATTGATAAGGAAAACGGTAAAACAATGTAAACATAATTGGTCGGCAAAATAAATTGAAAACAATGTAAAAATATTGAGTTTAATTCAAATTGTTGCATAATTATATGCCGATGGAGTGAACGATTAACATCATCGAAACTATCGCAGCCTATGGAATAATTATGCTAAGTTGAGACCGTATACATAAATAACGTTATAAAATGTTTGCTCCCCGTTTAAGAGTTGCGTAATAACTTCGGTTGGATTAATTTTTTCTTTTGGTACTCATGCAGAATAGAATATCACACATTTAACGAACATTCCCGACATTTGACCAGAAACTACAGACTTCCATGAAAAAGACAGCCGACAAATTGGCTGATACGAATAAAAAACAGTTTTATAATAAAACACTAATACGAATTTAAAAATACACTTTTATAAGAAAACACTCGTGATCCAAATGTACACACCCTGTCCATACGTTACTCCCCATGTCCAGGCACTGCCAGAAACAACGTCCAAATGAGTCCTGACCGCACCATTTTATCAATGTAACAGACACTGGAGAACGAGAACGACTCGTTTTCGCCACCAGCTTACTTGTACTTAACGTCATCGGATAATGCATCGTTTCAAAACAAAAAAAACACCCGAAAGTATCATAATTAGAAACATTAAGAAGAAAGCCTATATATCCCCCCGTCCAAAAATATAAAACAATTAAATCATTGTCCTTTTCTTTTTCAATCAAGACCAAATACACAATTTTAGTTAAATATATTTTTGCAAAAGAAACGAAGTATCAACGTCATGAAGTTGAATCTCCCTAACTACTGACATTATCACGTGCATTAATCTGCACCGGAACCCAGTTTTTCTCAACAGAAATAGAAAAATGCATTTAAAATTTAATTGAGATTTATGATTTTATATTAATAGTTGAATTTCGGTTCACTTTGGGCAGCCTCGTAACTCTCGCTTCCCTTATGTTGTCCTTTAGTGGTCACACTCCATCGGCAAAGTTTTTGACAAAGGGGGAATAATTGCTGTTTTCTGGATTGGAATATATCCATCTAACAGTTATCGTTGGTTAGTTTTTTTTTACCTTGAAGTCGTATTTTTTAGCTCATTATATCAAGTGACGTCATTCCTTGTTTGAAACGATTTCCATGACAGAAAAAAAAAATTATAATATGCACAGTGTTTCGAAAAAAAACCCAGTACTTTTAGGAATTTGAATCAAACAAAACCGAATTTTGACGAAGAAGATTTCCTGAACAAGCTGCCAACAATATTTGGAAGAAAACAATGATCGCATTAAAATAGGGGTGGGACGTAATGGGTGAAAATTTCAGATTTCTGCGAGTAGTATTTTTTGTGTTCATTTCTACATAAATAACACTAAACAATCAAACATTTTGAAAATTTTGCAAAATTCAGAAGGTGCAGGCCAAAAATAGCTGTTAGGGCTCCACGGGACTCAAAATCCATCATTTTTCGGTGAAAAAGTGGTTTCATGCGACATTGCAGGTCCTAACACATCCTCAAAAGCTATGAATGAATATAGATGGTTGACTCTGATATAGTACTTCAATTTAGGACCATTTTCAGGCTGTGAAAGGGTTTTCATGAATGTAAAATAGCCAAAAACTAGTGGCCGTCACCTTCTGAATTTTGCAAAATTTTCAAAATGTTTGATTGTTTAGTGTTATTTATGTATAAATGAACACAAAAAAATACTACTCGCATAAATCTGAAATTTTCACCCATTACGTCCCATCCCTTAATTAAAAATATATGAATCTACAGTTCTTCAGATACGGTTTGTTCGTGTATTTTTTATTATTATTTAGTATTTTTAGTTTGAAAGTCTTCCATTAAGCGCTTGGCAGTTTCAGCCTCGTTTTAGTTTCGTCTCGCCAGCTCTTTAGCGCTTTCGTTGCCGACGCGAAGTCACGAAAATCTGGCGCGTCAGTACCAACAATTTAAAACCGTGACCATAGTATAGTTTGCTTTATAAAGAAGAATTCATTTCGTTTTACGGTAAACAATGAAACGACTTTACTATTTTTTTTCTGAGAAACTTCAGGTTATTAAAAAAAAAAACTCTCGTCCTTTGTTGGCTGTCGACAAAGAATTAATTACTACATAGTTTAGTATTTGGTTAAGATTAGTTTAGGGTTAGTTAGGGTTAGGTAGGGTAAGGTTAGGATTAGTTTAGGGTTAGTTAGAGTTGGGTAGAGTAAGGTTAGGTTAGGGGTAAAAATAACAGTCAACCATTTTCGGTTTTATCATTTTACGTTTGATATTATCTTTATTTGTCGTCTGCCAATTCGAGAAAACGCTTCGTTGGTTTCTGGAATTTACTAAACGAAATATCAATGGAATAATTTAGCAAACGAATTAAATGTCTTATTTTAGACGGTAACTCTACAAATTGAAAGGAAAAGGTTTAAGGTTTTCGGTTTTACTGGGAATAATATTGTAATTTCTCGGGCAATGTTTAATGGGGAATAAAAACGAAAGAAAACGGGCTTGAATCCGGAAATAATTAAATTGTAAACCGATGTCAAAGTCCAGTTCTACTCTGCTTGGTTCTAACATAGTTCAATACCGCTATTTTCAGACTTGAACATTCGAGATTAAATATGCAAAGATTGGTTTTCAGTTTCGGATACTTGCCGAAATTGTCATTTTGATTTGAGTGTTTGGGAGCTTATAGAATTCAGCTTTTTGGCAATGATGTAGTATATTTACCAGCCTAAAAATCTGAAATAAACAACATATATAACAAATAAATATAACTGCATGCAAGTAAATTTTATTTACAATCGACCTGCATAGTTTTGCAGTTCTGAATATTTTTGTAAGTGAGTTTTATTTCAGAATCTGTATACGAGCATCGAAGGCTTACTAAAAAAAAATAGCTGTCCATGTTTGGCCAAAAGCTTCGATATGCTGCAACTTATTTTGACGAAAAAAATGAAACGGCTTCAGTAAATTATAAATATACAAATTGGTAGAACATTAAATTATAATGCGTTTGGTGATAGTCATTAGTTGTAATTTTCTTTAATTTTCGATTACTCAGTTGTATCTATAAGACATAGACGGCAAATCTGACGGCAGCCTCTTGGTTTGTTATAAGGTAAAATGCATAGACGTAATTTTATACTGAAAAACATTTTCAGCGGATTAAAACTATGCAAGTAGGTAGCAAATTAACTTTTCTTGCGCATGGTAACCGTTATTTAAGTGCTTCTTTACATAGCACTCTCCAGCAAATACGCTGAAAAAATTTCTAATTTTAGAAAATGCATACTGTTATCGTTATAAAAACCGGTAAACAAATTTCACGGAAAACAATCCAGTGTGTTTTATTTATGGTATGTATATTTTCTCATCGATTCAGTAAAACACTTGAGAGCCGCATTGTATTATATTATCAGGGGCAATAACTCGTTTCTATTTGAAAGAGTTAACACTTTTGTTGCAAATTGTACATTTCTATTTAGCGGAATTTATGGGGCAGCAGAAAGTATAACCAAAGTATATCTTAAATAATAAATAAAACTAATGGATCGCTTTCTCCAAAATTTGGTTACCGGTTTTCAATCACCATAACAATAACGTATTGCTAAAAATTTGGACTTTATTTAGCGTGTTTGCAGTGTATGTAAAAAAAAACGTGATTTGTATATATTTTGTTAGTTTTCGATTTATCGGTTTTCAACTATGCTATATTTGTGTCTTTTGGGAGATAAACAGTTCCATTTCATTTTTTTCTGGTTGCTTCCCAGTGAAAGACAGGTACGGCTCGTTGTTCGACGTCATTTGTAAGTATTCCTGTAGACAAAACGCAGTTCACAAAAATAGATGTTCTTCCGGGTAGTGTTTTAAAAGCACGTAGTTACTGAATCGAATGATTTTGATATCGGCGTTTTTAAGCGTTTCATAGAAACTTCTTCGCTTAGAGATTCTTCTGCACGATAAACATTCATCGGACAAAATATCAAGAATCTGTAATGAACGTTTAATACATAAAAAACGATTCCAATGAATGGCAGGAAGAGGATGAGAAGGGTAATTGTTAGAAGGACCGTGCCGATAGTTTGGGGCTCAATTTCAGATTCCCAATGAACCGGACGAATCGATTCGTCACTGACGTTTGATTGCGTCGATTCTGCAGCTGCTAAGAGTCCAAGTGAAGAACTGTGCATAGACCAGACAAGAAGACTAGCCAGAAAAAAATGCACCCACATGATATTCAACTTGATCTAATTAAAACAAAAGTAATCCCTGTTGCTGATCAGACTTTGACATTCACAAACCGTATAGCTTGCCAGCACGTAACGCTTCATACATCGAATAAATAAATAAATATATATATATATTTACTTTCAAATGAATAACGTCATAAACGACAGAAGGAAGGTTAGCAAAGCAGTATGACGTCATAAACGATTAATAGTAATCGTTAAAAGCTAAGTATGTGTACGTGTTTTGAAGGTGCCAACCGTTCCCATCTAAAGTCAACCCCTCGTTCACCGTGGTATAGGCGGAGGCAACGTTGCATTGTGAGGGTCACCCGGCTGACTGTGTTCTAGAGAAACACGGGAAACAGTTAGAATCAGGATCCGACGTCCCTGCGTCTACATGCAGAAAGGAAATGCGAGAAAGGCGCGGAGTTAAATAGGCAACGTTTATTATGTACCATTCATTTATATATTCTTTGCAAAACCTTCATCGACTTCGCACGCAACGTCTAACCTTTGCTGTTCTCCGTGTCTGGGATAAGCACATAAAAATACTACGAGTTAACGAATAGCAGTGACCAAAGGGGGAGACAATCCTAAGGCACGATCTTAGTGAGGTCTCTCCACAAGTCCGACTAAGCTAACAAATAAACAAACAGTCAAACAAAAAGCAAAACAAGCAACTAATTAACTGGTTACTAGCTCACCTATGTTCGAAAATGACCAGAGTTGATTAGTGAGCTCTAAATAAAGAGACATACACGCGTGGTAGTGGGCGTGGTTACTAGGTCACTAATGTTAAAAAATGACCCGGGTTAACCAGTGAGCTCTAAATAAAGGGTCATGAATGCAGGGTAGTGGGCGTGGTTACTAGCTCACTTATGTTAAAAATGACCAGAGTTTATTATTTTGCCTTAAGTTATGTATCTACCTCCCACAAGGTAAGATGTGACACAAGACTGGGAAAGTGGGATTTGAAAAACCAGGGTCCGAGAAGGTGAGCACTCTAAGCATTTAAAAATTGCCTGGGCAGCCCCGTCGGCATTCCCCGGTAGGGGCGCCTCAGGAAGTAAGCAATAAACTTACTCCTCCCCAAAGAAGGAAGGCAAAGCCTGGGAGGATGGACCTCCTAGAACTCCACAGGACCAGACTCGTGCAGTATCCATCGGAACAGATACTACACTTTGATCTTGGCCAAAAGGCAAAGAGAAATAAATGCTTGTAGTGGGCGTGGTTACTAGCTTACTTACGTTCAAAAATGACTAGTTGTTGATCAGTGAGCTCTAAATAAAGAGACACACATGCGGGGTAGTGGGCGTGGTTACTAGCTCACTTATGTTAAACAATGACCCGAGGAGATACGTGAGCTCTCAATAAGGAGCAATCCGCTGGATCCTTCTTTTTTACAATCATTATTTATCTGCTCTCTCACGAGGGCCTGATGTGACAACCCCATATTTAATGTGGAGTATGGGAACATCATGCAGTGTACAGAGGGAAACATGCAATCAAGCAAGCAATATAACAACGTCTACAGAGTTTTGTAATATATGAATAACCGGTGAACCAAGTGCAAAGCAGATACCAGCACCTGCACTTAAAGAGACGGACATAATGTTAACAATATATTATGGTTGGAGTGTCTGAAATAGCGGGTGAATGTCTGGCACTCGATAGGATGCCCCATCCCAGCAAAAACAGAAGATAAAGAGAAATTGAAAAAAATAGATTATAAATATAATAAATGAATTTATCAACTGTACTCGAAAGCGACTTGACCGTCCAATTTTAGGTGTGATTTTTAGCGCCTTTAATCTAAGTCTTTTTGTTATTGTTTTTCTTAAGCACTGTATGAATATAAATATATATATATATAATTTATTTAAATACAGTATGTTACATATTTCGGAAATGTACCGCGGTTTAATCCAAAAGGGTAGATTCAGACATCTTTAGTAAATCTCTGTGCCCAGTGGAATCGTCGGCATGCTGAAACGATTGTAGTCACGGCCCGATGGGGAATGGCGTCAACAATGACAGAAAATGGTGTATCTCTGAGGGGGTCCCCGAAAAAACATGCGTGGGATAGTGATTAATTAAGATTTAAGTGTGTTCGATGTTAGTTCGTGTTTGAAAGGTCTTCATGTTATTCCCGCGAAAGTGTTATTTATTTATTTCCAAGGTCAGTGAATGAAAAATCCTTCTAGATTGAGACATTTTTTAATCTCAATAAAAGCGTGCCCATTTTTGTGTGAGATTCAATTTACGAACATTAAACATCGATCTTTTGTTTTATACTGGACTTAATTTAAATGGCGATTTATATGAGGCATTTGTTGTGGTTAATTTTTATTTTTTATTTCTTGAATGTTAAGTAAGCTGCACTATTACCATTGACAATGTTATTGCTATTCCGTTGCGTCCCACGAGGGGGGAGTTATACAATGGTGTTTTTTAATGTCTTGGAAATCTATCTTCTGTGAAAAGTAAATTCAAATTGACGAAATATAAAATTGTAGAAGGATTTATTCTAAAATCGACAAATAGTTAAATAAAAAAAAAAGAATGATCTCAACAATAAATTTGACGCAGTCTAGAAGGAGTTCTAAAATCGGCAAATAGTTAAATAAAAAAAAGTGATAAAAAAAATAATAAAACAAGTCCCTCCTCTAAAATAAAACTTCCTAGCAGGAGTCGCGGCCCGGCGTTTCCCCGGAGAAATATATAATAATGAGATTCGCATGCATTTATCAATCGCAACCATTTACAAATAAAAAGAATCGTGCACATTTAATGTGTAAAATATACAATTCGGTGCTTATTTTAATGCCTCCTTCCCTGAAAACCGTTTTTTGTTTCTTTTTGGTTTATTTTTATTATTATTTTGTTAATTTTTAAATATAATTAACGTTGGCAGATTATCCCTACTTTATTAAATCTGGTCCCGATTTAAATAATTTTTACTTGACGGTTTTTAATTTATGTTAGACTTTTCAAAATAACATTAACGTTAAAGTGTAGTTTCTTCTATACTATACTTAATCTTTTCTCGGTACGTCTATCCTTTAAAGACCGTGCTGAAATAATAACGTTATTATTAACAAACCGATTTTAACATAGGAAGGGGCTTTGCAAAGTATTGTTTGCTTTCATACATTTTTCTATGTTAAGAATTGGTATGTAAAAAGTAACGATATTATTTCAGACCGATCTGTAAACTTCAGATGTTTGGCAATCATATCGCGTAATAATGTCCTCGTGTAAACGTAAGCTTGGTATGGATGGACAGAAACGGAACATTTTACTGATGTAGAACGGATGGAATAGATTAAATAAATTAATAAATACAGTGTTGCTACGAAGACGTGATTTATGTAGCGTCAAGAATGTACTTACAAGTCGTGGAAAGTGACCCCTTACAGTAATGTTAAGATGCGAATTCTAACAGGTAATCTATTTAAGAACGTGCACTTAGAGGCTTCCATATCCGGAGTAATGATTCGATGTTAATTGTAGCTGACTGCGTACTAAAGAAAGTGACTTTACGGGCTACCGTACAAGCGTTGTGAACAATGGAATTCAAGGCTGCCATTGCTGTGACGATCTTAGGTGTTTGAAAATGATGTTGAAGCCTTTAAAATGTCATGAATGGGAGTACTGAAGGTTTTATATCTGAAATTATAATTTAAGATAATGAATGATAATTTGAAAATATGGAGATTGGATTGCAGTGGAGGTTGCTTAAACGTTATTGTGGTTGTTTATGGATTTGATATTCCAGAATTTGAATAGGTTTAGACGAAAAAGGAAGTCGTTAAGCGCAAACTCATTTTGTTATTCGTGTAATCTTTACGAAGAGAGCGTTAATTTTTCAGTTTATGATATGTATGTGATAATTAGTATAGATTAATGATTCTAAATTGAAATAATCGGTGTTTCAAATATTAGTAACTTTATTATTATCTACTGTGTATAAGAGTTGCATGACAGAAGTAAAATGTTAGGGGGAAATCAGAACATAACCAAAAGTAATCTCCGACTTTCTTAAGGTTCATCTGGTCAAACACGAGCATTTTTATGAATTTCGTACGGAGCCCTATACTAAATCTATCTGCATAGCTTGCTTTCATTCTGTAAGCCATGAACGTGTAGATGTATTTATTAATTCGTTATTTTATTATGTGTCGCCGGTACTAGGGATTGAAACCTGAACCTACGATAGATTGTAACTTTAAACTGATTATACTTAAAACTTACCAGTTCCTTCCGGACTATTTTAGTGTTGATTTAGGAGGCTTTAATCTATTAGTGTTTAGGATGTGTGTCATATATATATATATAATATATATATATATATATATATTATATGTATACAACAACTTGATGGCGTTTCGATGGCGTCGGTTAATAGAACGATCCTCAGCAATTTAAACTCACTGACCTTTAAAATAAAATATTTCATAATTATTAAACCCTCCATTTATGCACGTTAGCTTGATGGTATCCTTATTTTAAAATGCAATAACGAAATAAAAAACCTACAAAACATTATTTTCAAAATAACTTATAACTTAAATTTACTTACGAGCTATGCAAACAAACAACATTCCGTTTTAATTCTACTTATTAACTAACGGTATATTCACAAAATTACCTTAGTAAAATCCTACCAGTATTAATTCGGCATCCTAAAGTTTAAGAACGAATTTTAACATAGATATTATATAGTAATAATGAAAAAAAAAAACACCTTAAACCAGTCAAAACTAAGCATTTCAACCAGAAAAAAAATGTTATTTAACGAGTACAAAATATAAAGCAAGTTCGAATTTACAATTTCCGGATTATATTGTTGACGAAATAAATACACTAATGATTAGAAACAAATAATAATCAGTTAAATAGTTTTTACTGTTAATTTATTTTATGACCGAACGCATCCGTAATTTAAATTGGACTAAATAGCTCTAAAAAAATATAATACATCGATTTATAATAAAGATTTATTATGAAAAATTAAAAAGAAATATCGTATTTAACAATTCTTTTCAGATCCAAAAACGTAACAAAAAATAACTAATTGTTATATTAGTTTGAATACCCTTTTTAGGGAATGTATCAACAGTAATAAAGGACAACTTATTCTTATATCTGTATACTAACAAATTCCGCGTAGGCTCACCATACATCTGAGACTGGCTAAATTTTCGACAACTACGTTCTTCGGAATCATCACTTCATTCTATTACTGTGATTTCTATTTAATAAATATACATAATTTCAATGTATCAGCATCCGTCCATTATTTGCAATGTTACTCCCCCCCCCCACCAAACAAATTTTCTGGAACTCTACCACTTAATAATCGCAAGGTTACTCAGAACAGATTATGAAACACCTCTCCCTAAAGCTGAATACCTACAGAATAGAAAAATAAACGAATATTTAATAAACTTCCATTCTTTATTTGCAATATTCCTTTGTCCACAATAAAAAAAAAACTTCGTATAGTTAATAAATAGTGTACATAGATTAACAAAAATATTCTGATAGCCGAGCTTTTAGTACGTAAATATTTGGAAATATTCATAACTGTTAGATTTAAAATAAATATATGTTTTGCTAAAGTCCAAAGAAAAACTGTCTCGTTTAATCTGCAATAAATACCAAGAGTAACGGGGTTTAATTGTAAATGACTTAAATTGTAAACGCAGGTTTCCCTCGCCAAATTCACCATTTTGAGATTTCAACATCTTCGGAATTATTGGTTTTCAAGTTTCGAATATTGGCCAGCACCCTCACCAAAGGGCTTACTCATTTTACTCTTTGTCTTCGGAAGTTTAAAGAGTTCCGCTTCCATTTTACTACTTTCTTCCTCTTGCAAAGATCCGCTACAATATAGTGTCGGCTCATCGTTCGGTGTCAGCTGTAGGTTTTTTTGTAGACGAAAAGCAGATGGCAGCTCATGGCCAAATCGGTGTACTTCCGGATACAGTTTTAAAAGTTTCTGGTTAACGAACCCATCAACTTGGATATCGGCCTCTTCGAGTCTTTCATAGAAACTTCCTGGTAGGGAGATTCTTCTGCACTGTAAAGATTCATCTGGTCTTCGGCGCTTGAAGAACAAATCGAATATCAAGAATCTGTAACGTACGTTCAGTAAATAACAGAAGATTCCAAGAAATGGTAATAGGAGAATAAGAGCCGTTAGAGTTAGAAGGACCCTTCCGATATTATTGGGCTCAGATTCAGAATCGCGAATTACGGAATGGGTCGACCCGTTATTGATGTGGGATTGAGTAGATTCTTTTGAAGGCAGGAATTCGAGTGAAGAACTGTGTACAGACCAGACGAGAAGATTAACCAGGAAAACAAGCAAAGACATGATACTTGAATTTGTCCAGTACGTTAGCAGATACGCCAGACTTTGACTAAACAAAAAAATGGCAGCGAGGATTTATATCTCGCCGATATTAATGAAATGTATTAAATTAATATTGGACTAGCACGTTTTTGAGATTTACGCAAACCAATGTGTTAACTGCGATCTTACAAGAGAAAAGTACGAAGATATTTTCCCGGCATTTTCTTTTGCTTGAGACATCGAGCTATGAAAATCGCAGCGTAATCTTGTTAAGTGTCTTGTCTTGATTGACGAGTAGACACTTTGGCAGGTTATTATCCGGTAGAAGCTGGCTAGAAATGGCAGAATTCGACAATCTACTTCCTAAACACCTCATCTCTTTAAAATAATTGAATCTAATAAGACGATGATATATATATATATATATATATATATATATATATATATAACTATAGTATACGCGGTCAAAATAAAAGTTGGGTCTACAAATCGTAAGCTTTTTATATTCACCCCTATTTATTAATGTATTCTCCTATTTAACGATATAAACACTTTTCATAAATTACGTTCAATCAATCCGAGTTCCTCAATCCCATTGTATTATATGGATCTTAACTAGGTTAATAGTTAAGCGAATTTTTTTGGTGAATAGCCAATGAATGTTTAGTCTGAGATTTTTTGTTGAATAATATGAATGCGACTAGTTAAGCCCTGAGGGGTTTTTCGCGTTGTGCTACATTTTGTATATATTTTATACAAATACATATAATTTGCAATTAATTCGACACTCTAGAGACTGTCGTGGCACGTGAGCACCTTCTGTATTACTTGTATCTTTCATAATAATAATAATAATAATAAAAGATAGAAAGAACCGCACACGAACCCGAAGCAACTGAAACTGCTAGAACTCTCTTAAACCGACGCCCTCTTTAAGAAAAACGCAGTCTAGGCTGAGACGAAAAAAATGATCGCAAAGGGTCAAATAGGATGGAATGACCAAATAGTAAAGCACCAAACATATCTTAAGTGCTAGAACCTTGGAGAGGCTTATTGCTACTCCAATTCAAGAGTAGACCATAGGTGTTGCTATAACAAATCACAGGTAAACGGCTGTTGCGATAAAGCAATATGGTTTTAGCGGTTATCAAAAGAGGGGGAAATTGCTAAAAATCTTAAGAGACTTGTTGTCATTAATGACTCGTGTGATAACTCTAAGTGAATAAATGATAGTAAAAAAAATAATATTCGTTATAATTTTGCTTAACCGATCATTATTAAGTTCGGACCACAGCTGAAAAACGTAAGCGGTCGTAATGTGAGTTATATTTAGTTTGATTCAGTTTCATACTAATGAGGATAAAAAGGCAGTAGAAGCTCTTCGTTAAAATTTAGATACATACGAGTTTTGTGAAATTTTAACAATGGGTATTAGACACAATTAAGAAATATTCTTCAAATATCAGTTTCATTCGAGTATTTTCAAGAATTTTAGAAAGCATCATACGAGACAAACTCAAATTTGAAAATTGAAATATTTCAGATTTGCCTTAAACAGGATCCACGGTCATCCTCTTCCAATTAAGCAAGGTATTTATCTACCTCCCACAGCGGTAAGATGTGACACAAGGTCGGAAACTGGGATTTGATAAGTCAGCACCCTGGAGGCAGGGAACTTATGACCCTAAAACATTGCCTGGGCAGCTCCATCGGCATTTCCCGGTAGGGGCGCCTCAGGCGATTAGCAATTAACTGACTTATTCTCAAAGGATGAGAAGGCAAAGCCTGGGAGGGTGGACCTCCTAGAACTGCACAGGACAAACCCACAGACCGGCGGAATCAAGGCCCGAAGGCCAATACGGTACCGGTCTATGGGATGTAGTATCCATCGAAACAGATACTACACTTTAATCTTAGCGAAAAGGCCAAGAAAGAGGTTCACCGGATTTACATGTATTTTAAAGATTCTTTTAGTAAAGCCTGAAATTTTACAATTTGTGTAGAATTAAAATCATGTAATGTATTTTGATAAAAAATTGAATAATGATTCCCGACATAATTTTATTATCATGATATTTTGATGTTAAATTTTCCTAACGGAATATTAAATTGGCGCCTCATTGTATATGTTCGGGGAATTAATTATAACCTATCCTGGGGCGGGTATTCTTCTTGTTTGGTACACACATCCTGGTGACGCCGGAAGAAACAACACTTACGATACTAATTATTATTCGTAAATACAATTAAAAGAGCTGGAGTCAGACTAAAACCAAACTTTTCGACGTATTTTTGTCCCAGATTGGTTATCTCCCTTTCCATCTTTTAAATTTATAATTCAACAAACATGTATACTATGCTGTTTTATATTACAAACATACACTATAATTAAAATCGGTAAATATGTTTAGTTCATCGTCTTAGATCCCACGATGTTATTGTACCACTTGAACTAAGTAGTTCAACGGAAAATCGGTACAGCTTGAAATCTGTTTCCTATATATTACTTTCACAGTTACCTGCAAGAGTTTCTTTGGCGGTGCCGAGTAAAAAAATAAAAAAAAATATTCATTCGGCAATATTATTTATTGGATACGTTATTAATTTTTTGTAATGATTTTAATTTTGGGAAACTTTAAATATTTAAAAAAGTACTTTCACTATTATGTATTCATAATGGACAAAGAAGCATTTTGAACTATTCTTGTAAAAAGAATATTAACAAATATTTTTACAATATATTTTCGTAGAAAAACACACATTTCATTATATTTTAAAAAAGCACTTGATAATTATTTTTTGTAAAACCAAAATATTATAATTTTATTTAAAAATTATTTTCATTACACACCAAACATATTTTATTATATTTTCATAAAAAATAACAAATATTTATTATGTAATTTTGTAAAAACATTACTATTCTACTGTTTGAATGCATTTAAATTTAAAATTTTAAAACGGTTAAGAGACCAGTCGAAATGCAGATTCTTTTTTAATAAACATATTATTAAATAGATAATTTATTTTTTAAAAAATCCATTCTGACTGGTCTCTTAACTGTTTCAAAATTATTATTATAAACCATTTATTGAAAAAAATATTAAAACATCCAATTTTTAATTTGCAATGACAAACTATTTTTTGTTTAGTCATTTGTTGGCCTAAAATACACAGGTGACAGAATTCCATCGTACACCGTCTGTCTCCGAGGTATTCCTAAACATGAAGTCAGGAGGATCGATTGCGATTCTCTTTTGCCTATTTGATAACATTCACTATAATTTCTGCAGTCCAACCATATTTCATACACATTCCCTTCAGTCCCTGCGTGACTTGTCAACAAAGTTTAAGTCATTAATGTCCAACAGTTTTGCTTCATTACAGTTCAGTAATATGACGGACACTGTCCCGATTTTCAGATCAAAGGATTTATATATTTTTGTCTGTATATTTATTTCAAATATACTGTCTATCAAAGCAATCTTCATACAATCACTTAACCGAAGAGGGCATAAGAGCAAATATCAGAGCCACGTAAAAAAGGGAGTACGTTATGCTTATTGAAAATTTTGCACGTCGTGTCCAGAGTTGCTTATCATTAAATGACGATCAAACAAATACTGTTGGACATTCATGAGTGAAACTTGATGGATAAGACATAGAATAATATTGTTGTTTTTGTGGTTGTTTCCCCATAACCTCCTGGAAAATCTTTGATGAGTCAGGCATATACTCTATCTGTCTTAACTTTTATGTGGGCATGATAGACCTGATAGTGCCCATATCTTCTCCAGGCCACATACAGCAACTGGTTTTACCAAATAGTCACCCATTTAGTACTGGTCAGACTCAACGTTGCTTAACTTCGGTGTGTCAACGTTATTATGCCGTAGAATAACATGTATTTGTGCTAAATAGGATGGGATTGCAGAAATGAGAGTTTTATTAACGATTCTATGGGTGGAATTTTCAGCTCACTTTGCATATATGATAGCATTCGACCTGACACCGACCTGTTTCTCGTTGGTTCAGTCTAATGTTTAGTAAGTTTAACTAGTTAATACTGGTTGCTTCGGCGATGTTTATGCAGTTGCAGGATATGCCCATATCCATCTTTACCTAGCTTTTACTGCTTCATCGATACTACGAACAAAATATGGTGAAATTTCAGGGAAAACGCATGCTGCTTAGTATTTGCACGAAAGAGTAAGTAACTAAGATGAATATAATTTTATTGGGAAAATAACATTAACATGTATTCACTTTGAACTAATGCCGATTACATTCAAGCATACTTTTTTTCGGATCATCAAAAAAATTTCACTTAGCTTTAAAAATATTCTGCAACGTTTTTTATGTTATTATATTGTGTAAATGTATTTAAATTGATAATACACGAACCCTGTTAAAACTAATTTAAACTTACGTGAGATTCGAACTTGATTATTGACAGTATAACAACTCTCTTATTAGTGTTGTGTACTCTGCCTATTACTTTTTTCAACCAATCATATATTTATCTTTGAGTATAAACAGGTTACTTCGAAAATCCCCACAATGTTTTAATAGTATACAGATATAGATAGATTACTGGAAGTACCGGTTTCGTTATTTTGTTATATGGCATATCAACCTGTTTCAGGTTATTATGCTATATCCACTCATTTTAGTGACAATTATATCTTCAAATATTTAAAAGATTATATTTCTTATATATATGATTTCTAGATTAATTTGTTCTGTATGCATATATTTAAAAAAAATAAATAGACTGTAATTGGCTTTTGGCTATGATCGAAATATAGTATATTTTGTGACACTACCCGTCACCTGTTTTGTACTCGGTCAATTTAAGATACATCTTCTAGATAATGGCAATTTAAATTTTTGTCCCAATGCAGAGTGCCCTTTTTCTGAGAGCTGAATTTCCCCACATAAAAAACGACCTTGTGTCTAACTCTGTTCTAATAGAAAGAGAAGTAAATAAGGATCGTAATAGATAAATTCTATTAAACACATAGACGGGACCCTGATTACTACCACTTGCAGTGAAGTTGATCTGGATGAAATGGCAAATAAGGCTGACACTAAACACCTTAAAACTTCTAAATTAGAACCTTGCAACGGGATACAGTTATGTGACATTAAAAGACAGTTTAAAGTAGTTGATAGAGTTGAGAGAAAAACGGTAAGGGATTTCTGGGAAATATGAGTCTCGGATTAGTGCTGTGGGGTATAGTTGAACACTTTGCCCAGAGATACTCGACACATTTGAATGTTGTGCCTAAGAAACACTTTATTTGCTCCAGAGATGGGACCCTAGGAGGTACTGTTACCCCGGCTAACAATGAATCTAAGTGTGATAGTAATTAAAAAAGTGACTCTACTATCCGTAAAGTTTCTCAATTAGAACCTTACGATACTTACTAGACTTACTGATCTCAAACCGAAGAAGACAAGCTGGCCAGATGGATCGAACATTTCAAGGAACAATTGAACAAATGTAAGCAACAAACCCAAGACGTCACTAAAAACCTTCCATTATTCCCTCTATCAACATTAATTAATTTATTGAGGATGAATACCGTTTAACAATTAAAACATTTCAAAATATCAGAAATGTTTTAGTCAGGAAGTGATATCATCGTAAAATGGTCATGCCACTGGGGAACACAGATGATGCACTGGAAGATTAGAAATAAAACGGAGCGGTATTTATGCAGTTATAAGAAAAATAACTTTGACAATTGTGACAACTGGGTAGGGTGACCCTTCTTTCTGTACCAGGAGAGGTTTATTGTTAAATGATCCTGAACCGAACGCGTGGCATCGTTCACCAACAACTATGTTAGCAACAAGCCAGAGTTCGGCCAACATGTTCTTGTGTAGCTTTAATTTTTACGCTGCGCCGTATAGTTGAGAATTATGTAGAATTTCAAGATTTTGTCATCAGTTTTATAGATTTGTTTACCTTACCAAAGTACTATTTAAAGTCTTAATCATGTCTGCGAAAGCAAACCTTAGTTTTAGTTTGCTATTAAATCATTATCAGTATTCTTTGTGGCAAATATCTCCCTTTAACGCACCTTTATAGCTGCTGGTTTAAGTCAACTTTTTATATGCAAACCAATAAACTTACTCTATTAGATATAACTATCCGCGGTATTTCAAAGACATGATTTTTCAGAGTCAAGGAGATACATACACATACATTTCTTAAAATATAAACATTCAAAGAATGTGTATGCAATTTTCATGAATAAATTACATCTATGATTCAATTCGCTTAATTATATTAGGAAAATAATTTTTTGTGATTTAAATGTAACATATAATTTCTAGTCATTTAAATTACAGTATTATTTAATACCTATCTTTTAAAAAATTATTCTTGGGAACTTATGAATTAGTGTTTGCATATATAAATGTGGAAGTTGTTGGTTGTGGTCTTTACAGGGGTCTACTAAAATCTCTGTGTATCGTGTTCGAGTTCTTTCACTATATCTCTCTTATTAGTATTCTTTTGAATATAATGATTAAGTCTCTTCTTCCTTCAGCTACGGGTAAACTAGTATAGTATACAGAATTCGGAAGCCGTATTTGCGTAACTAGTGAAAAGAAAGCCGTTCATCTCAACGTTGTTTCAGTCATCCTCTTCTTCTCCTAGTAACTATATTAAAGCAATGCCAGTTCAGGATAAGTGTCGCTGAGGATTGCAAAACAATTTCCCCGCTATAGATCCCCTCCAAAACAGTCTTACCCAGGCTTTATACTGTCTCAGAAACCTGTAATCTGATATAAGTTAATATTACACTCATGTAACCCTTAGTTATGGGATAAATAGTGGAGAACGACAGACGCTTAATTCTTGGTAGGGCAGTTTCGAGATAACGTCAATCGTTTTCTTATTCCAGCAATTAATTCAGTCATCTTTGATTTCTCTTTGTTACCATATTTAAGCAATACTGTACCAGGAAACGTGATGTTAGACCTTACGCAATCGTAGTTTCCCTATACCGTACCTATCACGCCGGCATGTGCGTTGGTTATAAAAAACATAAATCAATTAGTCAGTGTCATGTATAAGAACTGTCCTGCAGACAATAAAAAAAGAGAGAGTAATATCCAAAACATTTCTTTAGATTACATAAGTGGTTTTACTATTTGTGTCCGTCGAGAGCAAATCGGCCTGTCAGTTTAAGGCTAATGCATATGTTCTAGTTGAGGGTTCTTAATCAGGTTCAGAAGCTTATCTCTAATTTGGTTTACCCCACCATTTCTCTTTCTCTGCATTCTCTCTCTCTCTCACTCTCTCTCACCGCCGTGATTGTGCTAGTCTGAGTCTCTTCTATAAGTACTATTCTGGCCTGCCTTTTTTTTTTAGAATTGTCTTATTTACTCCAATCAACCCCAAACAATGCAAGTGCCACTAAAACGTAAGAAGCTACTGTAAACTAGGGGATCATACCTACAGGGGTATTTTTGTAGGGAATTGAACAGCGAGATATTTGTTCACGGTACATTTAAATTTCTGCATGTTGCTACAGTCAGGAAAACAAGGATCGGGGAAAAAATTCTAAATCCAAGCATTTAGAGGAAATAAGCTATTTTTGTAGAAATCCTTCTGCCATCTTGGGGCATATATGGTGAAGGGGTGATAATTTACTGATTGTCGGGTCGGTCGGGGGTACTTAAGTCAAAAAGGCACAAGTGCAGCAAGTTCGTCAGAGCAGAATCTATAGGAAAACTTGTAAAATAAGCACAGGTATGAAACATTACTGCGATAGAAAATGGGTCGGAACTTGTTAAAATAGTCTAAGACCTATTAGATTAGAGGCTCTTTTTATACTGTCTTAGAAGCAGAGGCTAGTGGCTGATGCACACGCCCAGATGTTGCAATAATACTACATTTACGGGAGAATAGTGGTTTTGTAGAGATATAGGATACTGGCAATTGAGAGAATATTTTTTTGCACGGTAGAGAGAGCCCACATTCCTTGCAACAACTTTGGCAATGTCTTCTATCTATTTCTTCCAATACATGTAATCCGAGAATGTTAAGCCGAGGAGTTTGACTACTGAGTGTTATGGTAGGTGCTATTAGCCATGCTAATCGGTGGTTGAAAAGTATTTTTTATGATTCTTATATTTTTTGTCTTAGTAACACTACATGTTACCATCCATTTTTGTTTCTATTCAACTACAGAATGGAGGTTGTTCTTTAAGGATTCAGCCATTGCCTTAGATATGTGTGTGTTCGTTTTACCCACATATCGAGAATAGAGCGTGGTAACGTCAGCAAATGTACCCATCTTAGAGACAATTGCATCAAAGTAATCGTTTATGAAAATCAGGAATGATAATTATTCAAGGATCGCCTACTGGGGCACATCCGTTTTAATGTTATGCTGATTAGATGTACGGCCATCGGGTACAACCTGGATTTTTGGAGGGCTAAGAAGGATCTGATTATATAAAATATTCGTCCAATTATACCGTACGAATTACTTTTAATTAAAAGTCTTTCATTCCTGACTTCGTCACAAGTTCAGACTATATATAAGGCTACCGCTCGAGCTTCACTATGGTATATGCGTTTAAAGATAGCCATTAGGATATCTACAGAAGAACGGGCTTATCTAAATCCATACTGATGGTCAGAAAGAGGTTTAGCTTCAACGAGATCATAGAATATTGCTGGATTGATTAATGATTCAAAGAGTTTACCGATAAGCGAATGATATTACGGGAGTATTATTTTATGGTTCAGTTCTTTTACCGGAATTCTTGAACACAGCTATCAGCGAAGCAAGATTCGGTAAAGCATTTATTGTAAAGTTTTAGGATTACAGGGGCCAGCTCAGCAGAGCATTTCTGTATTACTATAGCAGGGATAAAAAGCCTCTCGACGTTCCTGCGTTTGTCTTGTACACTTGACTAGATGTATCTTGTGTAAGCCGGATCCAGTTAATCTGTATTTGTTTTCGTCTGTCTACTTTAGGGTGAAATTAGGTTTCACTGTACATAAGAAACAGTTCTGTGCTGTTTGCACTGTAAGCATTTGTCGCTATATATAGCCATTTGTTTCTTTTGCTATTATATTTCGCCGTAAATTTTTATGTTTTATTGGTTGTCATTTTTCTTTTTTGTCATTCGTACTATTACATTGTTTTATGATCATTTAACCTCGCTCACAGCTTTGGCTACTTTTTATTTTTGGATTAGTATTTCCAGTTAAGTATCTCATATGTGATTAGGTGATCTATGTTTTATCTCGTAATTTGAAATTTGTTGCGTGCATAAATTTAGTCGTTCAGGTCTGAACTATTGCTAGTTGTGTTTGTTGAGATGAATGCGTCACATCTTATGCTATTTTCTACTTCTATGCTCTGTTGGTTAAAGATTGCATTTAAATTCTATCCTCATCCTGATTACGTTGATGCATTCAATTTCTGCGATTTCTATCTCGGTGGGTGCTATAGTCTCCTATGCTTTCAGGTGTAAGTTTTTTTTATATTTTACGGTTTTACCTGTGACTCTTTACCATGGTTTTTACTTGGTGTTATGTTACTGTACGCATACGCCTATTACCATTAACTCTAGTTTAGATAACCAGCTACCTTTAATTGTTGATGGGACGATAAATCGGAATCGGAATCTTGAATAAGAAAATGTGGATTTTTTTCGGCGGAGGGAGGGGTATCAGAATCGGTATCAGAATGGGAATAAAGTATGCCCAATTTCCTATTCCAAAAACGATTCGTTTATGTTTTTATTGTTTTATTTTTGTTAAAAACTTCATATACCATTGCATGGACTAATTAAAAAATAATAACAATTTATTGTATTCGACCTACTAGTAAAACCAACACCTGTATATAATAATAACAAATTTAGGAAACCGGAAGAAATGGCATAGGTAAAAATTACACATGTAAAATAGCACGAGTAAATTAATAGAAAAAAATGGCACAAGTGAAAATATGGATGAAAATCTCACAATGAGTTTATCAAATCCATATTTTAAATCAATTACGAGGAAAAGATTAAATAAACATAGTTATTAAGATATATTCGTGTAATGTACGCCCACACCTACAAGTGTATAGTTACTTTTTCGAAAATGTATGCATACATTACACAGGTGTTGACGGTAATCCAGAAATGAAAAAAACTACAACTCTATACTTAAATAATTAGAAATGCACAAATAAACGGAATCAGAATCGGTCATTGTATCAGAACCATGAACTAAGAACAGAATCAGAAATGGTATCGGAATCAGGAAAAATATTTGCTTTCATTTGCCGTATTGCTCTGACATTCAATTTACTTAGTAGAACTTTTAACATAAGCCATTATCAATTATTACTCACTGACTTTAACAATGGGTTATCCCCTTGAGTCCGATGACAACAAGTCGTCTCAGATATCCTGTTACTCGTCACTATTTCGGTAAAATTTGCAAATGATTTTGCCTCATCGCAACTGCCGTTTAGCATTAATTCATCCGCTAGAAAAGACCGTTGTTCTTCTCTGAAATTTGAGTGACAGTAAGACTCTCCTTTCATTGTAGGTCTGGTTAGCTTCTTTACCTCGGGTTGTCCATTTTGTTTGGGATCCATCGATGCTGGTGACATCATATGTGCTTTTTTTCTATC
The DNA here is from genome assembly GCA_963556195.1 of Sepiola atlantica. NCBI lineage: Eukaryota > Metazoa > Mollusca > Cephalopoda > Sepiida > Sepiolidae > Sepiola > Sepiola atlantica. The sequence goes on from OY744528.1 coordinate 32,814,544, forward strand.
CATTTATCTGTAATTTGTAAGCGTTTGTTGCTTATGTGGGTTGGTTAGCGAATTCAAGAACTTTCCTTAATATTCACCATTACCGTTCGTTATATGAGCCCAATCTTCTCTTTGATTCAAATTTTCCGTAGTCTTTTTTCAGTTTTTTTAAGACTGTTCCTAGTGCTCCTATTATTATTGGTATTATAGTAATTTTCTCCAGGTTTAACATGTTTTCTAGATCTCTGGCAAGTTCACATGTTTTCTAGTTCTCTGGCAAGTTCTATGCATTTGTTTTGTTTTTCTGCATCTTATTCTTCACTCTCTGATCTGATGGGGCACTAAACTCTTCGATTTGTAAGGTTTCATTCTTTTACGACGTGTCTATTTGCTTAGATGGATTTGTCTGTTTGTACCTCCATCTTTAAGAGGGTTTGTGATTTTAACCTTACGTATTGTTATACAGCGTTCGTAGTTTATGGTGGTCGGTTTGCATATTCGAAGATGTTACCGAAAATTGTAGGTGTTCTTATCATTGCCGTCAGTTATATTGTTTCAATTATATTATTATTATTATTATTATTATTATTATTATTATTATTATTATTATTATTATTATTATTATTATTATTATTATTATTGTTGTTGTTGTTGGTGTTGTTGCTGCTGCTGCTGCTGCTGCTGCTGCTGCTGCTGCTGCTGCTGCTGCTGCTGCTGGTGTTGGTGTTGGTACTACTATTATTATTTTATTTTCATTTATTATTATTATTCTTATTATTTTTATTATTGTTATGATTTTTCTTGTATTTTTTATCATTATTATTATTATTTTTTAATTATTATTATTATTTTTTTATTAGATTTATTATTAATATTAATGTTATTATTATTATTTATTATTATCATTATTATTTTAATTTTAATGTTATTAGTATTGTTACTATTATTATTTTATTATTATTATTATTATTTTTATTATTATTATTATTGTAATTATTATTATTATCATTTTTATTATTATTATTATATTTTATTATTTTTATTTTTATTATTATTATTATTATTATCATTATTATTATTATTATTATTTTTTATAATTATTATTATTATTGGTATTATGATTCTTTTTATTTTTATTATTTATTATTATTATTTTTTTAAATTATTTATTATAATAATAATAATAATAATAATAATAATAATAATAATTATTATTATTATTATTAGAAAATATATACTCTATTTAGTCGCATATTTATGCTAGCCTGGAAAACGAACGAATATTTACAAAATCCCCCTCACAAAAAAAGCAGGTGATTTGTATCCTACGAAAAAAAAAAGTTAACTTACTCTCCTCCAAGGAAGATGTAATGGGTGAGAGGATTCTCTCATGACAACAGAAAATCTAGCACATACTCCCCAGAATTGAGCATTGAAATATTGTACATTATTTTCAAATAGTACAGTAAACTTAATAGAGCATTAAAAGATAGTACAATATAACAATAATCTGAACTTAGTAAAAGTAATAGTAGAGTTTCGGCTTCATACAGAAATACGAAGATTAAAAATCAAGATATGATGACAATAAACATATAATGATAATAAACTTATGTCTAGATTCCTCATTGTAATATTGATAAAAACCCATTAAATGATTTTCAATATAAAAAAAAATGTCTAAAATTTAAGGCTTAAGCTTAAAGGGGGCTTAAGAAGAAATTGAAATGGTCAATACACATCTGATATATTTGAATTTTCTAATGAGAGGTTGTGTTCATATCATTGCCGCTGAAACCCTTTAAATTACTAAAAACAAACTGAATTTTTAGGAGTATATTTATGAATTTATGTCTAATACCTATTGTAAAAATTTCACAAAAAATCGTAGCTCCTAGATTTTTACGAAGGGCTTCAACCCCTTTCTTTATCCCTTTGCTTAAAACTAAATTAAACTAAATATACCCACATGTAGACTCATTACGCCTAGCAGTTGTGTACCAAAATTCATAATGATCGGTTAATTAATTTAGTAGCGAATCATGTGCATAAAAATATATACAAATATCTAACTCTATATGAAGATAATTGTAGAAAAAAGATCCAACAGAATGCCTAGTTCCAAAGGTTAGAGCATAATGATAATACATAAGATATCAGGTTGGAATTAAAGTAATGCTGTGTTTGTCCAACGCATTTATTTCATTTATCTACATTATTAATACATTAATTATTATTATTATTATTATTATTATTATTATTATTATTATTATTATTATTATTATTATTATTATTATTATTATTATTATTATTATAATTATTATTATTATAATTATTATTATTATTATTATTATTATTATTATTATTATTATTATTATTATTATTATTATTATTATTATTATTATAATTATTATTATTATTATTATTATTATTATTATTATTATTATTATTATTATTATAATTATTATTATTATTATTATTATTATTATTATTATTATTATTATTATTATTATTATTATTATTATTATTATTATTATTACTACTACTACTATTTATAATAATAATAATAATAATAATAATAATAATAATAATAATAATAATAATACTACTACATTAATTTCTTCATTTCTTTATTAATGGTTGAATTCAAAATGAAATTAGCCATGATTCAATTCGACGATTTTATGCTACCTCATTGGACATGTCCAACGGAAATGACGGATTGAATGACCGCATCGGGCAGAGATAACTCACTTATTTTTCTCCGAACCCATAAATCATTTTTCCCGTTCTGCATTGGAGACATGGCCTTTTTATACGTCATCGATGACATTTCTTTTATTGCCAATAATAATCCACGCCGAATACAATGATGATTCACGGAATCTAGAAATAGGCCTAAAACAATGCAGCAACAGCAATTTTGATGCAATATTCTGTGCGGCTCTCTTTAACACAATTTTCCTTGGCCACCTAAAAGATAATGCTAAGCCACTTATCGAAATATGAAGTCGAGAAGTGATTCGCTTTCATAGGATACCGCTCATAGTATTTCTATTGTACGTCTAGGCAAATAGATAACGCAATGGTGTAGCGTCGCCCGTAACGGTTCGAATCTCTTTATCCTCGTTTATACATGAGACTCAGTGACTGTTTGTTTTATCTTTGGTTACAATGGACAGCCCCTGCGTTACATATTATGAACATGCGTGAGTGTGTTCACTGCACTAGCCGTAATCGCCCCGCTCCTTGTGCCTGGTTCCTAATGCAGGGTTGCTGTTAGACTACGTCAGTGCTACAACAATGAATCCCCATTCCAAGTAAAACTATAAGCCCAGTTTATAAACAATTTACGGATGTTTATTTTTTGGAGGTTACAAATGATACTCGTAATCTGTAGTTGAATAACAGAGTTGTTATACTGAAATCTTTTATCGTCGCGAAACAACAACATAAGTCCAACCCGACACAACATACCTTTTGTTTCTGGGGATCACCGAAAACCAATTGACTTCTCGAACGTCAAACTCCAACTACCTGCTTTACTCCCCGGAGAGCCGGCTCTGACTGCCTCCTCGGTGCTCATAGTCTGGAATATATGTACGTTTGACCGGAAATCTTATATTCTGGTCTTTCTCAGTGGTCACCATTTAATCACCCATAAGCTGACTACTGGGGATATACAGTATAGATAAGCAGTGCCCACTGAAAAGGGTTTATCTGGAGCCCGTATGATAACACTTTTCACGATTCCCCGGTGAATGAGGTACTTATTTTATTTGAAACAAAAGACTATTTCCGTGTTGACGAACCCACAAAGGTATTTTCAATTAATGTTGTACCCTCCTCTTCTATGCCGACCATCTCTCACCCGTAGCAAGTTTGCATTAGCATGATTGAAAACATGCACCTCACTAAACAAGTTGCCTAGTGCACGTTTACACTCGGACACAACATCGCTTAAGTGCAGTAGCAACGAGAAATCAAAGATCAGTGAAATTAATG
>OY744528.1:32826027-32848527 GCA_963556195.1 Sepiola atlantica
CCCTCTTTTTTTCCTATCAGTCTTGTGAGCTCAATTACACTGAAACTGAAGAGTCTTTATTCGTCAGCTCAAAACTATGCATGTCTTGTAGTAGATATATTTTGTACTTAACACAGTTATCATTCATCATCATATTCGGTTTAACGTCTGTTTTTTATGCTGGCATGTGTTGGACGGCTTTTAGAAATAGATTTCCGAACAAACTAGATTTTTATTTATCTCCCCTTCTCTCAAATCTCCCCTTATCACTTCCTTCCATGTTTTCCTTAGCCTTCCCCTTTGGTCTGACCCTGCTATCTCAATTATTCTATATCTACTAACCCAGGAACTCTGATCCTTTATTTCAACGTGGCCATACCATCAAAGTCTACTGTTCTGCATGCATCTCCATATGCTGTACAGATTTAATCTTCCTCTGAGCCATCAATCATATATCATAACACACATACAACTAAAACTAATCAGGGTTGCATGATTGGCGTCGCCTGAGAAAAGGATTGGAAACCATTAATCTATTTTATTGCTTTGTGCCATTTTCTTCCTATTTATTAACTTGTGCCATTATTATACAACTCGGTTAAATAGTGCAGTACTACAGTAATTTCTGTTTACTTGCCTGCCCACGAGGGTAGATTTAGACAAAAGGTCAGTTTTTTAATCTGGGGAAAATCCAGCTTCATAGAAACGGGCACTCTGGGTTGTGACAAAAATGAAAATTGCCTCAGTCTAGAAGGATTTCTCCTTCACAGAACAGATAGAGGGCAGTATCAGAACACTGTCACAAGAAATATAAAAATAAAATAAAAACATTTATATATGTTTAGATTATTATCAGTACTAGCAAGTATATGCTCCCTCCGGTCGTATATTTTGGCTAGGCTAATGCGTCAGAAATGCATGCTCATCCGTAACCCGATGGAGCCCCAGTCATATTTCCTGGGTGGTTAGACACTGATAATAGAAACAGTTGGTAAATGAAAGCTTTACGGCGTAAAAAGTTCAAGCCGAAATCCTAAACACACTTAAGGTCGTTAAAAAATGATAATATTGGAAGTTTTTCTAAATCGGAGAAAAGGTGTACCTAAAATAAAACAGTAAAAAATCAAATACAGCAAACACGATTAGTTATTTAAATGCGCTCGAGGAAAAGTTTACCTAAATTAAATTCATTAGAATGTGTGTGTGTTTTTACATAGTAATTTTTAAATCAATTATTATTTTAATTAAACAATTTGATTAAATAAATTTGTTAAAATCAACAATTTAATAATCTAAATACAGCGAACAGTATTTTTCAAATCAGAAGAAAAGGTGTACCTAAAATAAAACATTAAAAAAATCGATACTCTTTTACTGTAGGACCCGCGCTTACTTTGACCATGACCCTAACCCGTAGTCTAAAACCTAACCCTAACCCCCACTTTGACTCTGACCCTAACCCTAACAACGGGGTCTAAGTTAGCGCGGTCCTACAGTAAAAAAGCACCAAAAAATCAAATACAGTTAACGCGATTAGATATTTAAATGCTTTCGGAAAGAAAGTTTACCTAAATTAAATTCATTATAATGTGTGTGTTTGTGTGTGTTTGTGTGTGTGTGTGTTAAATGATCTTTTTTAATTAAAAAAAATGATTCTAAAATCAGTTATATAGTTTTCCAGTACAATGTGTAAACTTTTTTGTTGACAGAAAAGAAAAAAAAATCACATCATTTATTTTAATAAATAAAACACGGAATAATAAAAACAGTTTGTAAATAAAAGCTTTACAGCGCATAAGTAAAATCGGAATCATTAACACAGTTAAGGTTGTGAAAAAATGATAATATTGGAAGTTTTTCAAATCGGAAGAGAAGGTCTACCTAAAATAAAAGTATCAAAAAGCAAATACAGTAAACACGAATAGTTTTTTAAATGCTCTCGAAAAAATAAGTTTACCTACACTAAATTCATTATAATGTGTGTGTGGTGTGTGTTTTTAAATAGTAAGTTTTAAATCAATTATTATGTTAATTAAACAATGTGATTTAATAAATTTGTGTTGTAAAACATAATGGCTAATATGATTAAGAAAATAAACAAACTCAGAACGTTTTAATAAAAAAATCAGAGCAAAAGTAACACGGTAAATGCCGACGTTTTGTTTACATTTTAAATAACGCACCCGTCTTGCGTCCATACTGAATAATCAGATGGAGGTAACCGGTCTAATGGAGTAACGCTGGCTGTTCAATCAGTTTCGCAGTAGGTAGATTAACTGCGTAACTCATTTCATATATATATATATATATATATATATATATATATATATATATAAATAATAAAAGAAATAATTATAATTTATAAGAAAGGTTATTAGCGAGCAAAATAGCGTAAATACATGTGGAAATTTTAAGAAAACAATCATGAGTGTATATTTGCGAATACTAATTTATTAGAAGTTTAAAAGCAATTAATTATGTAAATTGAGAAATGCGCATAGCGTTTACAGCGGTATTTGCAGTATTATATATAGAAGCTGGCAGACTAAGTAAATAGTATTGTTACTCTTATGGAGTTTCGGCTTCAAACAGACAGACAGGTAGATACATAATCTCAATTATTAATAGATTGTACATTCATGCAACAACACATCGGTCAATAAATATTGATGATTTGAGAGAAACCGGGAGACTTCGAAAGAGATCTCAGCTGAAACATGCATGCACATATGTAACCAATAATTTGACTATGAATACAAATTTAGGCTAAAAACATCTCTACTTGTTATTGAGTACTTTTCATAAACACTGCCGTTTCTTTGAATTTACATCTAGGAAAAAAATAATAATACATGTACTCTCTCCCTCGCTAATTTCTGTCTAATTTATGTACCTTTCTCTGTCTCACTTTTTCTCGTTCTCCCTCACTCTATATATCCCTTTCTCTCTCTATCTCTCTCTACCTCTCTCTCTCTTTCTCTTTCTTTCTCTCTCACTCTCTTTATATATATATATATATATATATATATATATATTTATATATAATTACATATACATATAGGTATGCATACATTTTGAAAATTAGATTCACCTGATATATTAATTAAAAATGAATACAAAGTGATTTTCAATTATAAATACAAAATTATAAATATACAATTAAAATGAATATGTATTTTAACATGAAATTATTGATATATATATATATATATATATATATATATATAATATATATAAGAAAACAAAAAATATTCTCTTAGCTCATGATAGCTTTTTTTATTGAAAAATACACTAGGCGAATATATTTGAAATTTTGGATATATTTGAAATTTTGAATATATTTGAAATAAAATAAGAAATAATCAATGCCAATTAATATCGACTTAATAATTTTAAAAACAAAAGCAAGACAATTTCTAAGTTCAATTGGTTTAACAAATACAAATTAATTTAACAATAAAATGATCATACATACATTAATATAAAAAAAGTTTACTTAGTCTATAACCGGGACAGCATCTAATAAGAAAGATTGCTGGGTAATATCTTTTATATAAGTGGCGTCACTATATACGTTATAAGCCGGTTACATGAACGGATTTAAAGTTATGTCCGCGTTGAAAATTATAACATAGAAACGCTCTACAACATCGAAGTGTACAAGTCACCAACAGCAATACTTATTTGGATATGGTAACAACGGTAATGGAGATTTAGGTATGATACCAACGGAAATGCAGATTTTGTCATCGCACAAGATGCAATACAGATTTGGACATGGCTACAACCTGAATGCAAGTTCAGATATATTACATACGACCATACGAATCCAGGAAATTTCTCCACTGCAATCCAGATTAGGGTTACCCCAACGGCAATGAAGATGTTGTAATGGTACATAAGGCAATGCAGATTTTAGCAATTGAACCCACATCATTGGCGATAGCACCAGCGACAATGAAGATGTTAACATGACTCCAATGAGTATTTTACATTTCACTATTCGAATCAGATCTAACATGCTACAGCAACAATGCAGCTTTGGAAATAGTACAAACGGCAATTTATATTTCGACATGGCTCCAACTGCAATGCATATATTAGCAAGTAACGAATGGCAATGCAGATTTAGCCATTTCAACAACGACAATGTAGATTTGCACATTGCACAAATACATGCAGGATGTTGCATTACACAAATGACAATGGAGATTCGGGTAATTCCACGGCAATTCGACACGAATAGCAACACAGTTTTTGACATAACACCGATGTCAATATAGATTTGGACAGAGCAACAACGCTAATGATGATTTAAAAATTATACCTTCGGCTATGCAGATTAAGATAATTCACACCCAACAATAACAATTTAAAATGAGACCATTTGCAATGCAGATTTCAGACTGGCATAAACAGTAATGCAGATATGGACATGTGACCAACGGCCAACAAGATCGGAAAAATTTACCAACGGCAATGCAGAATTTGACATGTTACGAATGGCTATTCAGAATTCGACATGGAATGTACTGCAGAGCATACTCTTACATGGCATAAACGGCAATGCAGAATTATATATGGCGCAATGTGAAAGAGATATTTAGGCAATCCACTCATGGCAATAAAAATAAAGACGTGACATTATCCGTAATTGACATTTTGAAAGTTCAACGTACGGTAATGCAGATTTTGGGCATTTTTCTATGCGGGAAAAGACTTTAAGTTTTTTTATATTTATCATGTCTTATTCAGCATTACAGTATGTGACTTGTTCAACAGAAAAACATACTTGAACATGGTACAGAGAGCAATACAGAGTACGACAAGTCACAACCGGCGATGCATGCTTAGGCAATTCAGCCACGGGAATGCATGCCTGGGCATGACACAAAAGTCAATACAGTTTTGGACATGGCACCAATGGCATTGCATAATTGGACATAGTATACACGGCAAAGCAGATTTAGGCAACTCACATATATAAATGCTGATTTAGGTATATATTTTACAGCAATAACACTTTAGGTATGAAACCAATTGCAATGTAGATTTGAACAGGTAACCAACTGAAATACTGATCTAGACATTAGACAAAACCGCGTTGAAGAGTTAGGAAATTAATCAATGGCAATTCTGATTTGCCTATAGCACCAACGGAAAAAAACTGATTAAGATATATTATGAATAGAAATGAAGAATCGGCATTGCACCAGAATTGGACATAGCACTTACTTCAATAGTGTTTTAAATATTCACCCACACAATGAGAATCTTAACATGACACTAACGGTAATAGAAATTTGGATATGGAACAAACAGAAATCAGATGTTTATATTGCACCAACTATAATTCATATTTATACATATTTCCAACGGAAATGCAGACATTGGCATCGCACCAACAGCAATGTAGATTATGACATGGTAATGACGATTTGAGCGCGTTAGATACAACAATGGGCATGTGGACATCGTATCAACGGTAATGCAGATGATACTATAATACCAACGACAATATAGCTATACACATACTAAATACAGGAATGCAGATATGAACATGCCAGTAAGACAATGCACAATTAGACATGCAACAAGCATACATTTATAATAAGCCAATAAGCAAAAGGCAATGTAAATCTGGATATAAAACCAATGGTAATACAGTTTTGGACATAAGACAAACAGCAATGTAAATCTAGACATAACACAAACAGCAATGACGGTCTGGACATGCAACGTTCGGCGAGAAAGATTAGAACAGTTAAGCTATGCGAATGTAGAATTGTACATGACACCTACAGCAATGGAGAATTTGGCATGGTACCTACGGTAATGCAGAATTGGATATGGCACCTACGGCAATGGAAAATTGGGCATGGTACTTACGGTAATGCAGAATTAGACATACCACCTACGGCAATGGAGAATTGGGCATGGTACCTACGGTAATGCAATAGACGTAACACAAACAGTAATGACTGGCTGGACATGCAACGTTCGGCGAGAAAGATTAGAACAGTTAAGCTATGCGAATGTAGAATTGTACATGACACCTACAGCAATGGAGAATTTGGCATGGTACCTACGGTAATGCAGAATTGGACATGACACCTACGGCAATGAAGAAGTAGGCATTGTATTTACGGTAATGCAGAATTGTACATGAAACCTACGGCAATGGAGAATTGGGCATAGTACCTACGGTAATGCAGAATTGTATATGACACCTACGGCAATGAAGAAGTAGGCATGGTACTTACGGTAATGCAGAATTGGTCATGACACCTACAACAATGGAGAATTGGGCATGGTACCTACGGTAATCAGAATTGTACATGACACCTACGGCAATGGAGAATTGGGCATGGTACCTACGGTAATGCAGAATTGTACATTACACCTACGGCAATGAAGAATTTTAAATAGTACCTACTGTAGTGCAGAATTGTACATGGCACCTACGGCAATTGAGATTTGGGCATGGTACCTACGGTAATGCCGAATGTGACATGGCACCTACGGCAATGAGGAATTTTACATAACAAGTGCGGCAATGGATAATTGCACATAACACCTACGGCAATGTAGAATTTGACATAGTCCATACGGCAATGGAAAATTGTACATGGCACCTACAGTAATGGAGAATTGTACATGACACGTACGGCAATGTAGAATTGGACATGGTACCTACGGCAAAGGGAATTGTACATATCACATACGGCAATAGAGAATTGGACATGGAACCTACGGCAATGCAGAATTGTACATAGTTCCTACAGCAATGCAGAATTGGACATGACACCTACGTCAATGGAGAATTGGACATAGTACCTACGGCAATGGAGAATTGGACATCATACCTACTGCAATAAAGAATTTGACATAGCACCTACGGCAATGCAGAAGTGTATATGGCACCTACAGCAATGTAGAATTGGGCATGAGGCCTATGGCAATGCAGAATTGGACATAGCACCTACAGGGAGAAAGAATTTGACATGGCACCTACGGTAGTGGAGAATTGGTTATTGGAGCTACGGTAATGCAGAATTGGACATGACACCTACGGCAATAGAGAATTGGACATGACTCTCACGGTAATGGAGAATTGTACATGGCATATACGGCAATTGAGAATTGGACATTGCACCTACGGCAATGCAGAATTGGACATTGCACCTACGGCAATGCAGAATTGGGTATGAGACTTACTGTAATGCAGAATTGGACATGACACTTACTGTAAAACAGAATTGGACATTGCACCTACTGCAATACCGAATTGGACATGGCACCCACGAAATTGCAGAATTGGTCATGACACCCACGGCAATGCAGAATTGGTCATGGCACTTACGGCAATGGAGAATTGGACATGGCACCTACGGCAATGGAGAATTGGACATGGCACCTACGGCAATGGAGAATTGGACATGGCACCTACGACAATGCAGAATTGGACATGGCTCCCACGGTAATGCAGAATTTGACATTGCACTTACTGCAATACAGAATTGGACATTGCACTTACTGCAATACAGAATTGGACATGGCACCTACTGCAAAACAGAATTGGACATGGCCTATACGGCAATGCAGAATTGGTCATGGCACTACGGCAATGGAGAATTGTACATGAAATAAGATGCAATGTAGAGTTAAGCTATTCTGCCACGGTTTAGATATTGCATCAACGCAAATGCAGATTTAAACATATCACACACGAAAATGCATGTTTGAAAAATACAAATTTAAGCAAGTCACAGACGGCAATGTAGATTCGGTCATCTAACAAACATCAATGAAGATATAGATATTGCATCGTGTATCATTTAGCCTTGCCTTATATGTCATGTGAAAATCTTTATTTGCGTTAGTGCCGCGTCCAGATCTGCACTGTTGTTAATACAATGTTCTATGTTTAGGTTCCCAACAAAAGAATAATGTCCCCATGTAACTCACCGTTTTGCTAATGATCGGTTAATAAACTCAATTAAATAAAACAAATTATATATTGCCACCCCTTAAAATATATCATTTACAAAAAAATGTGCACACGTTCATGACTGTATATTTTAAAATAGATGCTCTAAAATCAATAATGAAATGTCCAATTAGTTTGGAGATTAACCTGTACACACACACCTATATATATATATATATATATATATATATATATATATATATATATATATATATATATATATAAAATTAATGTCTGCGTGTATTTTTCATGTGGGTGTGTCCCTATAGAATGAATCTACATCAAATCTAAAAGTGTTATCTCATGTAAAATTTACCAGGAAAGGAAATGGAAGTTTTCTCATATCTTTAACTACACCAATAAGCCTCATTTTAACACTTTAAATATACTCATTTTCATAAAATTTAAATAATATGTATAAAATATTCTGGGGTAAGAAAATGAAAGGTGTCTAGTGTTCTTTAAGTATACTCATAACCTAAGCATCTCTGGGGGCCCGAACCTCCTTTAAAACCTTCAATATGCCCTATTTTTATGAGATTTATATTACATGTATGATTTTTTTATGGAAAAAAGAGTAAATTACCTTCTATGTGCCGAATATCTACCTCTGAGTAAACCACGGGGATTTAACCCACTAATAAAATAAAAATATGTATATCAAATGTTTCTTTCTAGGAGTTATTTTAAAAGTAAACTTAAAAAATGTCTCAATTGTTTAGTTAGGAAAGTATAATACTTGAAACATCGAATGTGTGATTTAGATGCTCCCTCTACCCAATATTTAAATTTTTTTTAAAATGATATGAAAACAAAGTATATGTGTTTTGTTTATTTTTACATGATAACATGCAAGTGAATAATTGTGGCATATTTAGTACGTAACGCCTCTCCGTCTGTCTTCCTTGTTGTCTGACTCTCTCTTTTTTTTCGCTCTCTCTCTCTCTCTCTCTCTCCTTGAGTTCTACACACCTAGATCAATATATATATATATATATATATATATATATATAGTACATGTATTGTATTAGTTTCTGTAAATGTAAATCCGTAGAAACTCAAGTGTTTATAAAAAGTGCTCAATAACAAGTAGAGCTGTTTATAAGTATACATTTTTATTTATACAAACATTATCGGTTACATATGTACATACATGTTTCGGTGCAAGTGCAACCGAAACATGTATGCACATATGTAACCAATAATGTTTGTATAAATAAAAAATTATACTTATATATATACATATATATATATATATACATATAAATCTTAAAATATTATATATGTAAAAAAATAGACCGTCAAAAAGCTCTAATGCAAAGTTTCCCATACGTTCGTCGAACACTATCGACTAGTCTTCTATCTGTGTCCGCTTCTAATTATGTATGGATCTGAATTCCCCTTTATTACGTGGCAGTTTCCGGTGAACGAGTGGATATGACGACAGCTTTAAGATTCTTGGCTGACTCTGTGAAAGTAGTCCGCATCTCTCGACCGTGTAAAGTTGTTACATTCCTGAACTGATGAGAGCAATAAGCTTAAAACGCTAGCGTCTGTAGGTATTAACAATTTAATATTTATTTATAAATATATATATATATATATATATATATATATATATATATATATATATATATATATATAAAGGAAGAGTAAAGGGTTATATATAATTAAACACATTTAATTATAAGGTAATTGATATATTATGCAATAGTAAACGAAACTAATTAAATGTAAGGATAATATATGGGAATTAAGTTTTAATGCTCTAAGTGGGGGTCGCTTATTCTATGAATAGGAAATTGTAGGAGTTATGGAGAAGAGTATCGACAAGAAAGTATGCAAGAAATTGGGTATAAGGAAATATACGTAGGGGGAGATGGGTGTCGGTTAAGGAAAAGAATAGATTGAAAGGGTTCCTGAATAAAGGGTAAAAGGAATACAAGGAAAGTGATAGTGTGGATAAGTTAGATCTAGATAGGTTAGGTGGATACATGGTTGAGATTATTGGAATCGGGTTGATACAAAGGAGCAAGGAGTATGAATCATAGTCAAAGATGAGTAGTTTTGGAATTATCTAGGAAGAGGAGTGGGGTTAAAGAATGAAAGGGGAACAAAACTCGGCTCTGTTCTTTACAGATGACCTATGTTTAGTAATCAGGATGGCCTCCGATATCGTTAGATTACCGATGTTTCTAACTGAGGCAAGGATACGGACATGGATAATGCGTTGTGTGTTGCCATTTGATAAGATGTGCTCATAGAAAGAAGAAATGTGGTGTATAAGTGTACCCCTTAAAGCAAAATAAGCTTATGTACACACATATATATCACCTGTATACAAAGTAAATTCTTATCTACTACTGATAAAACTACACACACTAAGGCCTTCTACCAGCCACTTTTAACCAACGGCTTCCCCATTCGAACTTGTGATGACCATCGTACATCCTCAGTGTTGTATGTTAGTGTTTAGGTTAAGAGCTGATGAAACTCATTAAGGAAACACTTCAAGTAAAATAGATAAAACCGATTTTATTCTTTTAGTACTTTAAGAGATATATTACTATTCGGAGTCAGGCATACAGTCGGTGACGGGGGAGAAACTAAAAGACGCTACATCACTATAAACATGGTTTCCGATATCGTTTTTCTGGCGTCGCTCCTCACTACTGACTTAATTATCATTTTACAAATCTTCTCTCCATCCTTTTATGACGTAATTATCCATCTGGTTTGTTTGCTATTTTTTGCAGTACTATATTAAGTTTGTTTGGCATCTGACCTTGTCAGACAGTTATGTCTCAAACACTTCTCTATAATAACTGTTATTCAAGTTGTCTACTGCTCCAGAATGTACCTGACTGTACCTCTACCTATATAAGAGCCATAACTGTCCTGATATCAAATACTATTATCACACGTTGGGGACGTGCAAAGCACTCTTTCATGGCTAGCAGAGTATATAATCGACTTCGCAATCTTCTGGGGTGGTCTCTTCTCTTATATACAACCCTTTTCTCACGTAAAAGACATAACTAGTATCTCTCTACTCTATCTTGAGAGTTGCTCGACTGAGCTCCAATCTCTGTTTTTTCTTTGTAAGACATTATCAGTAATAATTCGTCTCCTTACAAGTGTTTCATTCGTTCTTTATATACCAAGCTTCAGATGCAGCTTCAATTGTCACACTATTTTTGGGACACATTATTGTGAGGTTGGTTCTCTGTGATTATCACTTGCTTGTCTTCATATCCAATATCAACATTTTTTGTAATAAACTACCCCATAAATAATCATATGCAATAAAAAGCATTGATTAATTTTAGTACCCCAATAGTGTTTCTCATTTAGTGGTTCTTGGCCGTGATAAGTGATGACCCAAAAGTAATACCCCTATCTAACGTACGTACACTGAACATTATATATATATATATATATATATATATATATATATATATATACTGACGATTGCAGATTTGGCATGAAAGACTAGTGTATATGGGTTCATTTGGAAAATAAAATGTATTTATGAATAACTTTCTAAAGCTCTGGCAACCCTGGGCACTTTAGAGTAAGTTGACAACAAGCCGTAATTCGGCGTAATGCATAACTCCAGCCCACACATATTGAGTTCTCTCTCGGCTGTTTACTGGATAGATGCTTTGATTTAGAGGCTAACTTACTTTTATTTTTAGATAATGGGCGGTTGAGCAGTGGTACGCGCCTCAGTAACTAAGTCAAACATGACTTCCGTATTGGGGTTCGATCCACGTGACCAGCTAGGAGTGTCTCCTCCCATACTGACGATTGAAAGTTTGGCATGAAACACTAGTGTATAGGAGTTTAGTTTGAAAAGAATATTTATTAATAAATAACTATATATATATATATATATATATATATATATATATATATATATATATATATATATATATATATGATAATTTTATTTACACAGACATGTACAAAATCTGCGACACTGGCATGTCGATGTTTGTCGATCAACAGTTACTATAAACTTAGATCTCATCAGGAAGAGTAAGAATCCGATCTTAACCTACGATCATATTTGCAGAGAATGAAATTGAGGGGCAGAGAAAGAGAAGAAGAAGAAAAGAAATTTAACATTTCAAAAATTGAGGCCGTTAAAAAATTACCACCCTGTGAATATATTTTACCTGGATTATTACCATTATATATATATATATATATATATATATATATATATATATATATATATGAAGAGTTCTGACCGCAAAACGCGATACATCCAATTCGTTTAAATTGAGACCTTAAACAATTAAAACACGAATATATTAAGTGTAGACTTCGAATGACAGCTGGTATTAATTGAAATAAAAATAAATTATTTCGTTATCATATTATGTAACACATAGTTTTGGGTTGCCTTCGAGTGCTCAAATGCAACACTGTTTGTAGGGAGAGTTTCGTGATTTTAAAAATGGTGTTTATCGCGTTTTGCATTCCAGCTCTTCATATATATATATATATATATATATATATATATATATATATATATATATATATATAAATGGAATGAAGAATAAGCAATTCGACAACTAACAAAACTAAACTCAAAAACTCATGTTGTAAAGTTCTACCAAGATATTTCGGCCGTAGATACGACCATTTTCGTTCGGTTAGTAAACTTTATTTCAAAACGGAAAATTTTTCAAATTTATACAAAGAATGCGATTGGAAGAAAATGTCACGTGCAGAGAACAACAAAAATGGGGAAAAGGGACGCGAGGAATGTTATGAAAAGAGAAACACGTCTTCCAGAATCCTGTCTGATCTTATGTCATAAGAACACCATTGCCCAAAGACAAGGTTTCTATAACATTTCCTTTCCTTCTGCTAGATCGATTCTATACGAGATGAATCTAAATGAATATGACTCTGGCTAACTTTTAACCCTTGTTTCTCTTATTCCTCCTTCTCCTCCTCCCCGGCTTCCTCCTCCTCCCTTGTTTCGACCCTCGACGTTAACTGCTTCAAATTACTAGTAATCCTAGTTGACTTTTGACGTTCTCAATCCGAATCGGATTTCAATCAAGCAGGCGATATCCAAGCACAGATTTTTTATCTTTCTTTTTTTTTTTTTAGTAGTTTTCGACAGCCAAATGTCGATTCACCCTTTCTTTCGTTTGCTCTTGCTTTCTCTTCTTCTTCTTCTTCTTCTTCTTCTTCTTCTTCTTCTTCTTCTTCTTCTTCTTCTTCTTCTTCTTCTATTTCTTCTTCTTCAACTTACGTTCTAAAGACACTGGTTGATTCGTCTCTCTTTCTTCTTCTTCCTCTTCTTCATCTTCTTTTTCTTTCTCTTTTCATAACATTCCTCGCGTCCCTTTTCCCCATTTGTGTTGTTCTCTGCACGTGACATTTTCTTCCAATCGCATTCTTTGTATAAATTTGAAAACTTTTCCGTTTTGAAATAAAGTTTACTAATCGAACGAAAATGGTCGTATCTACGGCCGAAATATTTTGGTAGAATTTTACAACATGAGTTTTTGAGTTTATTTTTGTTAGTTGTTGAATTGCTTATTCTTTATTCCATTTTTATTTTTACTTATTGTCTGAAACATTGTTTCTTTTTTCTCATATATATATATATATATATATATATATATATATATATATATATATATATATATATTAAGCGTAAGTACGTCAGAAAGTTTCGCGGGAGGCGGTCTCTTTGTCTTTGATGTATTTTCCATCACGTGAGTTGTTTTTCATGTACTCAAAATAAGCCTGATGTTATTATGAACCCTCATTTTAATTATCCTTCCTTCTTTCTTTCGTTTTCTCTCCTTTTATTACGTTATTAGATGTTATTACATTTTTATCTACATTCTAATATTATCTGTAGATTGTCAGACAGGCTATTGAACTTTAATCTTTATACCTATCTTTCAGAAACACGTGTAAGATTGCAAAAGATTAAAGATACAAAAATATTTAATATATTAAATGTAAATGATGAACATCCACCGAGGCTTTGAGATAACTATTAAATAAAAGAATTTTTAAAAATTAAAAATTGCGGGAGCTCATGATAATTATGACTTCGGATTTATTTCTGCATGGTCATTGGAAGTAATCAATATATATATATATATATATAATATATATATATATATATATATATATATATATATATATATATATATATATATATATATATATATATATATATATATATATGTATATATACGAAGCTTGTCAAAAAGTATCCGACCTTAGGCCAGTAAAAATATTTCAAATACCTGACGGGGTTTGGACCCTAATCCCCTTCAAAATATACCTCTTGTCCTTCCACCCACTTAGCCCACCGATCAATCCACTGCCGGAAACATATCTAGAAGTCTACGTTTTGGAATAGTGTTTATCTCCGCCGTAGTATTCCGCATCATCTCTTTTCTAGTTTTCAAACGGGAACCTTTCAGTTACGTCTACAATTTTTATAAACAACCAGAAGTCGCAAGGAGCGATGTCTAGAGAGTAGGGAACTTAGCGAACGACTTGAATGCCATATTTGGCCAATAATTTTTGGATCAATTGGGATGATTGTGAGGGGAGGTTGTCGTGATACATATGCCAGTTTTTCCCAGTCAACATGTCTGGTCCTTTGCACCGAACTGCGTCACGGAGACGCTGGAGAACACCTTGATAGTACTCTGTTGTCATTGTGTGTCCTTCCGGTGCGTATTCGTGATGCACAATTCCACTGATATCAAAGAAGACAGTCAGCATCACCTTGATTTTGCTTCGCACAACTCGCGTTTTGTTTTGGCCTTAGAGACTCGGGATTCTTCCATTGTGACGACTGTCTTTTTTGTTTCTGGGTCGTCCCTGTACACCTATGACTCATCTCTAGTTGTAACGGTGTTTTGGCGGTTTCCAGAAATTCTTGTGCATCTTGAAAACGGGGGTCCTTTTGTTCCAGCGACAACAACTTGGATACAAATAACTCAGCCACGTTGTACATGTTTAAATCATCAAGCAAAATTACATGTGCAGAATCTTTACTCATTCCGACCTTTTGGGCAATCCCTCACACGGTTGAACGACGATCTTTAATCACCAAATTTCGCACCTCCTACACTACAGCTGCAGACCGAGCAGTTTGTGTCCTGCCAAAACGCTGATCATTCTCCGTTGATGTGCAGCCATTTTGGAATCGGTACAACCACTCCGTAATTTGTGTTACAACCTTCTACAAACATCTGCTTTATTTTACGAAATGTTTTGCTTTGAGAATCACCAAGCTTTTGACAACATTTTATGCAGTCCCTTGGCTCAACACGCCCAGTCATC
Organism: Sepiola atlantica; assembly: GCA_963556195.1. NCBI lineage: Eukaryota > Metazoa > Mollusca > Cephalopoda > Sepiida > Sepiolidae > Sepiola > Sepiola atlantica. Next base: position 32,841,338 of record OY744528.1, read on the forward strand.
TTTAAAGAATCGGTAATCCGACGAACACGTTGTGTAGCACTTAACGCAGCAACCGACAGGCAGCGACTAACTCGCAGGAAGGCGGTGATAAAATTCACACATGCGCATGTAGGTGTCTTCCTTCACTGTGTAGAGTGGCGTCACCCTATCTTCTCTATTTCGCACGGAAAAATAAATATTATATACTTTTTAGACAGGCCTCGTATTTCGCTATGTGCTAATAAATTATAAATAACTTACCACGACGGTGTTAATTCTTATCTTACGCATCTAATTTGTTAAAAGTAGAAATAGACCTTTAAGAAAGCGAGTTAAATTTTTGAATCCTCTGTTCGTTTTTCGATGCACATGTCGTCTCCAAACCTGTGTTATTTTATCGGTGTCTTCCCTCATTGTGTAGATTGACGCCGCCCTATCATCTCTATTTCGCACGGAAAAATAAAGGTCAGATACTTTTTAGACACCTCTACTATATCTTATTAGGTAAATAAATAAATAACTAAACTTTTTCTACATCATTTCGTTGTATTATTCTGATGTTAGTATATTATCTGGCGATATCTTGCTTGCTCGCATTTTCTCCATCTCTTTCTTGCTCTCAGTTTTCATCTCCTCATCCTCTTTCTTTATACGTCTTACTATAGTTTATAGCGTATCTTTTCTGTCTCCTTTTTTAAAACACTCTTTCCGTCACTGATAACTTCATTCTTTCTTTACTCCTCTTCGCTTCCATCCTCTTATCTTCCTTGTCAATTGCTTACTAGCACGTCTCCTCGTGACGACCCCCCCCCCCTTACCCGTCTTTTCTCTCGCTTTATCTCATTTTCCTCTTTCCGTCTGCTTTTGTTTGGAAATGACATTCTTAACGAAATCTCTTGAAGATTATGCATGGCTTTGTGTTGGTGTTACGAGGATTTAGTCGGATTCAGGCCGCTGAAAACGCTTCCAAGGATGATATAATCAACATTTACTTCGTCTGTGCTCTCGAAAACGTGGCTAATTTATTCAAGAAAATTCCTTTGGCTTCAGGGCAGCCAATGTCCGGAATGGACGCGGCTTAAAAGCAGCATGAAAACAGGCTTTCTTCTCTTGGGAAAGCGATAAGCGTAACTTGTTTCTGATGCGTCCAAGCAGCTCTAAAAGAGGCTATGTCTGGCGGTCAATCACGATTCATATTTCATGGGAGCAGGCAATTGTAAGCAATTTCCATTTTTAGCGTTCTAATTCCAATTAATTAGCAATTAATATTATTAATTAGTATTATTAATTAGTATCTGTTCCGGTGGATACTGCACCCCATAGACTGGTATCGTCTTGGCCTTCGGGTCCTGTTCAGTTCTAGGAGGTCCACCTTCCCAGGCACTGCATCCCCTCTTTTGGGGAGGAGTAAGTTTATTGCTTACTGCCTGAGGCGCCCCTACCGGGGAATGCCAACGGGGCTGCCCAGGCAATTTTTAAATGGCTGGAGTGCTCAGCTTCTCGGGCGCTGGCTTTTCAAGCCCCACTTTCCCGACCTTGTGTCACATCTTACCTTGTAGGAGGAAGATAAATAAAATTAGCAATGAACTCACCAAGTTCCTCATCTCTTACCAAGTGTATGTTTATAACTCTCTTCCCCTCTCCTTGTATGTTGTTTGACCACCTAGCTCTTATTTTATATGAACCCTATATTCCCCTCTATCTGTATTGATTATGAGATACTTTATCTGTAGGTCAATCCATCTATTATTATACGAAAACTGAGTTCATGATCGTTTGCTTTTCGTTAAGGCTTTTTTCTTGTATATTTGAACCACACAAAATAAACGCTAAAATATCCTTGAGCTTAGATATTGATTTAAGGCCGGAACAAAACTTTCATTTTAATTGTTCTAATGAACCGCAATTTGCAATTAACAAACCGAGTGACCCTTATTTCACTAAGCTTCTGTCTATCACTCTCACCCTCGCTCACTGCATTTGTTTAACCCACGCTCTTATTTTCTTTATCTCGCTCGCTTCCCTCAATATCTCCACGCTCTTTCAGCAGAATGTACTAAAGAAAGAAAAAATAAAAAGGGTTAGAATAGTCCATTATAGACAAAAAAGAATACCACGAGAATATTAATAGTATTTAACGCGTATGTGTTGAGAGAAAGATATACAGATGGGGATATAACGAGCAGAAAAAGACTAATTTGATTTTTATATTAAACTATCTTTGCAAACCTTATTTTCCTTATTCAAATTATCTAAGCCGATCTCAATAGATAGCACGACATTTATTTATCGTGACAGTTAACCTTGTCGACAACTGACGCAAAGGTGACAGAAGTTTATGTGGAAATGCCCTTACTTCACGATCAACCCGTGGAAAGGAAAAAAAAACGATGTCCATGTACAATTTAATACGCACATAAATATCCTACACTATTCGTCATAAAAATAACCGCACGTGACCCAAGAAAACTAACAATGGCTACGTAGACCTCGGTAACACGTTAAGTTTATTGCGCTGTTCTACGTTATATAAACACTTTTCGGATTAGTAAATGCCGTATATGGCAATTCCTTTAAAAGTCTTTATGTTTTAGACTTAAGATATCGCCATTGTGTATACTTAATAAAGGGGTACAATAGACAAAGTTGTGCCTAGATTGGAAAAAAAAACAACCAATACTATAGTAGTGTGAATAAAAAAAACGTTTATTGCAATAGAGGGTACAAACACGGATAGACGGATAAGATATTTGAATAACCGGTAATACCACTTTTTGTGGTATTCGCCGAGTAGTCGGATACTCCATCGGCCTTCCACTGAAAGTGGAGTTTCATGGGACGTAACATTTGCATGCGGTCCCCAGTCAGCATGTATATTCCGGTTAGGGGAGATGACATATAGTTCCTAGTATTTCTGAATGGTCACCCATCTTGTACTGACCAGGATAAACGTCGCTTAACTTCGGTGATCCAACAGGGACGGTGTGTCAACGTGCCTATGTCGTATTAATATATTACTAATCTAAAAAGCAAGATACTCAGGTAATCTTGTGTCCACTATATATAGTACTCTGTATTGGTTAGCTTACGTATTGAAAATAGGTGGGGTAGGATATTCTATATCAACAATAATCTTAATAAAATAGGTTGATACACTGTAAAACAAACAAACAAACAAACAAAATGTCATGTTCCTATCCCACTTCAAATCTATGGATTTACACCAGTTGACTGTGCAAACCTGCAAACTGAGTTACACTCCAGTCAGATGTATTGCATTCATTTAAGCACTGATGATATCGGGGAAGGTATGAACCCATGCTTTCCTTTAAACTACACTCTGTAGAAGCTTATGTCAAATAGAATAAAAAGCCATCAAATTGTAACATTGCCTACCTTTTTCTAGATTCATTTATACAGACATTCACCAGAGGGCGTTACCGACTCAATTATCCCATTTTTCGTTATAGAAGATTACACTAAAATCGTTTGATATAAAAACGGGTCGCACAAGGAAATTCAGTTACTTTCTGCTTCACCTAGAACGAAAAAACATGTACGTAACGCACACGCAAACATTTCTTTCCGTCTTTTGTCATGCTTCACCTCGAACGAGAACACGTGAGCGTAGCCCATGCATACGGAAATAAACAACTAACACGAACGTATAATGAAGGAAGAAACGTTTACTGCAATAGAGACAACATTATGGATATATAAGATATTGCTAATGTGCGAAGCAAAGTAAATCTTCAATGTGGTGATTGCTTTATATATATATATATATATATATATATATATATATATATATATATATATATATATATATACACACATTAATATATATATACATTGATATATATATATATATATACATTAATATATATATATATCAATATATATATATATACATTAATATATATATATATGTATATATATACATTAATATATATATATATATATATATATATATATATATATATATATATATATATATATATATAAAATGAGGATAAGGATATTCTATTACAACCATTTAAATGTAAATTCATCCTGTAAATGTGGTGTTTTTATACAAACGTATTGGGTTGGTCAAAAAGTTCGTTCGATTCCTTTGCTTTTTCAGTTTATGGGAGTATGAAAATTAAGTGTAGAATCATAACCGAATTCATGCAATGCATTTTCAACGTTAGACATCTTGAAAATGTCTGCTATTTGTGTGGTTGTCAAACGGCAATCTGCTTCAACTACAGATTTCACCTGGTCACTGTGGATCATCGTTGGCCGGCCAGAGTGAGTGGCATCTCCTACTGAAAAAATATTTTTCAGAATCGAGCAAACCATGTCTGGCACACCCGTTCTATAACAGCATTTATCCTATACGCATGGCATCTCTTTATGCAGCTTTCTGTGTCCTTTTTTTCTTTTCTGTATTAAAAAGCATCAGATATCGGTAGTGTTTTGCTGGATCTTCTATTTCAGAGAATAAATACAAGAGAAAATGTAAGAACTTGTCTGCTCGGATGCTTATTACACACTAACGTCAACATTCACGCTACGCATACTAAACAAATTAAAGACTAGGAATATAACATAATCTTTAGTAGGCCGGAAAGATGGCATTTAAAATACTTAACATCAATAAATATGGTATAAATAATATTCATCTATATATGTGACCCTGACCACAACTCCGGGTCAATGTCAAAATGGAAGCAATAGCAACTAAGGTCTACAAATAGGGACTTTCCAACAAAATTAAAATACAATTAAAAGTCATCTTCAAGGCTATTCATGCATGAGACAAATGCGTTGAACTATTACACACTGTTGATTGAAACACCTCTGTGCCCAACTGTTCCAACATGCATATATATAAAACTTATGTGAACAAGGATCTCGCTGCACAGCTACCAGTTTAGGACGGACCCCTTTAACTGCCGCCCTAATTCTTAGTAGTCTATTATAATACAGGGAGGGCCTGTGGACGAGTGGTTATAGCACTTGTCTTTGGGGCTGGACGACCCGGGTTCGATCCCACTCACGGCATGCGAATTTTCGGGTCTGAAAACTCCCTCTGTCCACCCAGCAATAAATGGGTACCTGACTAAAACTCAGGGAAGGTTCAAAGCAGCGGAAGGAGAGGGATGGGCTCCGCCTTAATATGCTGTGCCCTAGACAAGGTGATTCTTAACAAATCACCGCCGCTACGGCTACGGCCATGGGCAGTGTGCGATATCGGCAACGACACTCGTGCGCGTCCATGCTATGCGACTTTAACCTTTACCTTTTATTATAATACAGCGGCGAATTGTTTTGTTTGGTGTGAACTCGATTAAAAAAAATAATTTGAAAGGTGTAACGAATTAGCATATATAATCTAACCCCTTTCGTTTTGCTAAAAAATCATCATGTACTTCAAATGGATATGCCTGACGTTTTGTCTTATCTTTTTATGTGTCAACAATCATGCAAGAAATAATTTCAACAGATTCATTGCCAGCAAACTGACTGTTATCTATAGACGCAAAGTAGGAACTGTGGGTTCATACCTTAGTCAACAATATTAGTTAGTAAATAAGCTGCTGATTGGATTTGAACCTAACTTGTCCGTATTGTTTACATGCCACGTCATAATCGCGTTGACAATGGTTCTCGTTAGATCAGCGAAGTTAAACGACGTTGAGCCTGGACAGTATCAAATCGATGACAACTTGGGAATATAAGGCTATCAGTGGTGCACATACCTGCAAAAACTGCAAAGACTAACGTCATCATTTACCCTCACTAGAATACACATGCGACTAGGAACTTCTTGTGAATTTGATATTCCCTAGAACCTTCTTCTTTTTGAGGAAGCCGATATAACCCGCCAGGTTTCCGTTCGATATTGCTCATACATGTTCGAATATAAAATGCTGAACACCTTGTTTTACGAAATTATTCATTTGTATTATTTTATTAACTCAGTGTTAACACAACTTACATTCAATTATAGAAGTGATAAAAATGTTGCAGTGAATATTGTGATAAGGTAAATGCAATGCGTAGATAGAAAATTCTGACAAGAAAAATCGCGGTCATATGAGGGTGAATAAATACTTGTCAGCAAGAAATTCCGTAAGATGAAAAGGTTAATTGATATAACAGCCTCATAAACTCAACTGAACCATAGCTGGGAACATAGAACGATGTTCAAGTGAAGGTTATGGAGTAATTAACAAGTATACATGCATATACATACACCAAATTTGGCGTCAATACACTTATTTATATTGACAGTTATTTCTTCAAATGTATGAGCTCAAATTGAGAAGAGTTGTCTCTCGAATTAAGAGACATAATGTACAGAGGCTTGACAAAATAAGCCAAACACATCTTAAAGTCAATGTGTTCATCTCCCCATTCATGCTATACGGCTTTATTCAACCCCCTACGATGAGTTTCGATCAAAACTAAACTATTATTTTGCATAGCAATTACTTTGGCGGAATGAGTCCTATGATTTGTTTCACCAATGAGTTTTGTATCGGAAAGCTTAAATGTTCGGCTTACTCCAATTTTTTGGAGTTTTTCTCTGTACTTCCTGAATCCTGTCATTGTTCTTTATATGGTAGTTCTTGAGAAACAAATAATTGCAGCTGTTTTCGTGAATTTCTGCCATCGAGGCTCTATCAATTTACTCATTTCAAAACTCAGTTAGGTCATGCATCTATGTCCAAATTGTAACAAAATGTATAAAAATAAATTTGTAATAGTAATCAACATAAATGCGATCTACATTGAATGTGAAATATAATAATGACATTTGGATTAACGGTTTTTATATAATAGTTCATTAAGATATTGGAATAACAGTTATAGAATTAACATTATTTTAATTCAGATTTTTCTTCAAAAGGTTCAACACATTAAATTCATAAATACATTAAACCAACCAATACTACAAATGAGATACTATGAATATTAGATCTGACTGTTCCTTCTCATCTGAACCCGTCTACGTAAAGCAGTTATTTTCAGGCGCCATGTAAGCCGCCATCAACCATTCAACAATCAGCAAAAGAAGTCCCACCGGTATTATATCGAAGTCAACACGAGCAAGCGTAAAGATGGATTACGTTATAAGCGGTTGTTAGAAACAAGGCCATTTTATTGACAATCAAAGCTTATTCTCATTTCACGCTATCAACTATGACAACATTTGAAGT
>OY744528.1:32851027-32866027 GCA_963556195.1 Sepiola atlantica
GACGAGACTCGGTGGATCAAAGTTTAGGTCACACCTGGTGTTGATCACGAGATTTCGTGACATCAGTTTTCCCTCATGGGAAAACGAGATGAGATTCGACAGTGCTCGATTGGAAGCCGACGAGAGAACACGCTTAGTTATGTAGCGATACACGCTAATGGATTTCGGATCCCCCAAAGTTAGGGCCAAACGATATCCCCGCTCTTCCTCCCTCGCAAGTGATTACGTGATTAACATAGGAAATTAACTAGCGTAGCCTCTCTCTCTCTCTCTCTGCGACAACGGACTTCTCAGTGTCGACAGCAGAATACCAATAAATAGCAAAATTAAAAAGACGAAAAAGCCTTCTTATATTTTATTGTATACGAGGAGATTGATTTCAGGCAACGAAAAAACCGCCAGGATCGTGAGAAGAAACGAAGATTATGGCGACGGCAATCTAGTTGCAGACAACAGAGAAACGCGTATACTGCTGTGTCAGGCGACAACAATGAGACAAGGTTAGTACGAATAGTTGCATACGGCGGCGAGGCAATGGAGAAAGGGAGAGACAAGGTTAGTACGAATAGTATTCATGCGATTTGGGAAAAGCAGAGAGAAACGGCATATCGTCCCCATTAGTAGCGATGCCGTTCGTATTGGATAAACAGACGAAGAGTTCTACGACGACAAGAGATTCCTGACACAACGTATTAAGAACTGTGAAAATGTAACACTTCCTTTCCAGGAGGTTAGGCACAAGGCCAGTTTTATCTTACTCCCACAAGGTAAGATCTGACCCAAGGTCGGGTCGGAAAAGTGGGACTTGAAAAGCCAGCGCCTGAGAAGGTGAGCACTCTGGCCATTACAAATTGCCTGGGCAGCGCCGTCGGCATTCCCCGGTAGGGGCGCCCTAGGCAGTAAGCAATAAACTTACTCCTCCTCAAAGAGGGGAGGCAAAGCCTGGGAGGGTGGAAGCCAGATAAGTATATGGTTATAGACAGTTGTCTTTACCACCCATCAGTTAGGCTAGACCTAATGGGATTCGAAACTGTGACCATAGTCACTGTGTCCGGCGTAATACAGACTGAGCCCAGAACCTCCTACTGATAGTGGGAAAATTGTATCACATACAAAACTGATGTCATTTATTTATTCATATTTCTTTTTAAGATACTCATATTTTGTAACCTCACCACTCAGAAGTTCTTGGCTTAGTTGGTAAAGTATATCTTGCTGACAATTATTTTACGGTAAGAAGACAACAAAATATCGTTTAGAAAAATAATCAAATTGGTTCAATTTTTAATGAAGAAAAATTAACATATTCGTCATATGTATTTACAGTTATATTAAGATAATGATAATAATTAATTACACGGAAAATGAATGACTTATTTTTTTCCTAATAGCATTGACGTTGAAAAACATTTTTTTAATGAAACTCGCTCAGACAAGGCATGAAGCCACTTGATGTAAGGAGCTAAAAATACTACTCCAAGGCACAAAACTGGCAAATGATAAGTTTCAGATAGATATATTCCGCCACCAAAACAGCAGTTCTTCCTCCGTTGTCAGAAACATTGCTCATGGAATGTGAGGTCTAAAGGAGTAAATAAGGGAAGCGAGAGTTACGAGGATGCCGAAAGTAAGCAAAAGGTCCACTTTCTATCCTCCTTATAAATTATTTCAACAGGAATATTATCATTAGACGTTCATTTTACACATTGATGTAAAGAGCACTGTAGAATTTCCGCTAGTATAAATATAATGTGTGTCTTAATATTGCCACAGTAAAAAGGTTAAGCAGAAAATAAACTATATAAAACAAGTCAAAATTGAACACAGAATAGACATACTTTCATACAAATATATATATATATATTATTGCATATATAAATAGACACATAAACATATATATGCTTGTATGTTTCAAAATAATTTATTTCCAATCTTGAATTCAAAAAGCTTTTTACTTTTCCGTGATAAAACTCACATTCTCTTCTTCAAGTGAACTTGATGGCTATCGACATTGTTCTCAGCATTTCTAAATTGTTCTTTCTGTCATTGTTCCTGTCACTTGTCGAATCTATTAACGCCCAAAGTCATCTCTTGAGATCTTCTGAAAACAAGATGTGACAGTTCCAGTGGCGAGTGAAAAATACTTGAGAAAGCAGAACATTGGCTACCTCAAAAGATATGATCATTTAATTACAATGAAAATTACAACATAAAATTACGTTGTATGAACATCACATATACCTACACAATCAGTCCCCACGCGTGTATAACCTAAAAAATTATAAATAAAACATTATAAATATAATAATAATATACTGAACCCTTTATAGGCTGGACAAAAGTAGAACACGTGCATCTGGATCAGAAGACTAGGACACTAATGACTATGCACTGTGACCGAAAGATGATAGTTACCGACTATATGTAAAAAAGAGAAAAGTGTTAAGATGACTGGTAATTATAGACGTATATACTTGATAGTCCAAACAAGAACTGGAAAAATGCATGACCGGAAACACGGAAATCTGTTGATCACCACTGCAACAGACACCTCGAAAATCGAACAATACAGGTAGAAGCAAAAGAGAAACAAACATACGGAATACAAAGTGGGTTGTAAAAAAGCTACATATACGATTCATAACATATGACAAAAACGATTAATAAAATAGCTATTAGTTACATGATGTTGGCAGTGTTGACTTTTAATATATCTATTTGTCGAAGAAAGAAATTGAAAAAATAAAAAAAATAAACATTTGAAAATAATGAATCAGATACAACTTTTCAGCGTATATATGTTGTAAACACTTCTAATGAAACAAAAATAAGAATTGATTTATTGCAACAATGTTTTATAATGCGAAATAAGTTCATTTATCTTGTAGTGATATCGTAAATTTATGAAATAAAAAATGGACGCTCAATATCATAAAGTGTTCGTTTCATTCGATATCGTATTTATCTATTTTTTAGATATCTTTTTTAATTAACAAATATAAATATTTTCTTGATCTTTAACGGCATCAGAAAATATATTATTTCGAGTAATTTAATTATAAATTCTAGTGCGTTGACTCCTTATAGTTTTAATATCTCTTTTAAATAGATCATGCCTTTGAAAAAATATTCCCTTTACTTTATCGATTTATCTACTGTCCCCGATCCGGGATGTCACGTGTTAGCGGATGTAACATGTTGGCGGATGTAACGTATTTCCAATGGTATTTAGAGAACAAAAATAGTGTCTTTGTATTTTCAATAAATGTTACAAGCATTTTTTCTAATAAAAGCAAGTTTAGCCTAGCAAGTATCATTCGATTGCTAATAAACAAACACATATACACACAGAGACACACACGAACACACACACATATATTTATATATATATATATATATATATATATATATATACATATATATATATATATGAGCATTTTGTCTTAAATACATATTCATTATATATTATAGTCGACATCTGTTTGCATATTTTACTTTTTATCTTTTCTTGATGCCTGATTCATTTTCGTTTTTAAGGCTGGAACCGGCAGATACATTTGCCGTAATCGCTGTGTAGCTTCGGTTTCTTTGGATAACACTTAATTTTGAAAACAATGAAACCATCCAAAATGCGATTTATACTAATACTCTATTAATACTACTACAGATGAAAGTGTTCCAACCAAAATCATAGTTAAAGAATTACACACGTTTTGGAAATGGCTGCGGAAGAAACCGAAAGTCCTAGGGTACATCACGAGTACAGCCAATTCATCTGCCAGTTGCAGCATGAAACTCGAAAATTAATCAGGCATCTATAACGGATCAAATTAAAAAAATATGCAGACATAAGGCATCTGTAATATATATATATATATATATATATATATTTATATATATATATATATATATATATATATATATATATGTATATATATATATATATATATTTATATATGATAAACATATATGTATGTGGATAAGAATTTAAAATATTTATCATAATATTGTTTATAGCTCCCTTAAATCAGACTGCACCCTTACGGAGTAGTAGAAATAGTCTGCCAAAGTAATGTTTATATACGCTGTTGCGTCCGATTAGATTGTTGACAACTGTATACACATAATAGACATTAATTCATTTAATAAATACACGTTCAATTTAGGTTGGCCGCATCGATTGATAGGTTAGGGTTAGGTTAAAACTTTAAAGTTAAAAGGTTACCTTGGTCTGCGGTTCGAATCGTACGACCGACAGAACATTTAATCTCAACACTAATGATTCCTAGAAGGGTATGAAACACATATGTATGTGGATAAGAATTGAAAATATCTTAGTATTAGGAACCCTGATCTCGTAACCATTCGACTAATGCGACAATTACGCTTTGTAATGCGAGTGAAATACGCTTTGTATTCTTTCAATGAAAACACAAGCACTGTGATTCTAAATACAGCTCTATCTCCCAACGCGGAGGTGATACTACGTGGCTAATTTATGAATCATCAATTTATTATTTCTCAGAAGGGCTAAACTTTGTAGGAGATTCACAATTAGTTTTAATAAATAAATATTTGTAATATCCATAGACATATCTATGTTTCGAGTTTTAATTTTACGCTCGTCGGTATGGAAAACTTAGAACTCCGGTTTTAGTATTATGTACTCTAATCTCGTAACCACCGCGACAAGCAGCCTTTAAAATGCGAGAATAATACGCCTTATATCCTTTCCATGGAAACACAAGTTCCGTGATTCGAAAGAGAGTGTTAACTACTAAGGGAGAGAAACATGCAACGTGGCTATATATATATATATATATATATATATATATATATATATATATATATATATATATATATATATATATATATATATATATATATAGTCTCGGAAGTTTCTCAACCATTAAAACTATATTAAAAAAAAAACAAAAAAAAACTTATAGTCCCAAGTCTTCCAGTGGAAAATCACTCATGTAAGTCAATTTATTTTTTACAGTTATTATATTAGTTTATTTCTAACACTATTTTAAGCGATCATCAGTTGTTTACCATGAAAAACTGTTTCGGGAATTTATATATATGCTTATGCATGTTCTAAGTCTACAATATGCTGATTTATTTAGTATCCCAAGGATTCAAATCCCTTAGACGTCGTATGTTAACGTGTGGCATTTAATGGGGAATGCTTCTGATTGTGAGCAGCTAAGTGGGGGGGGGGGGCTATTCCTTTAAACGATATTTCTTGATGCTGTATATTATAAATTTTGTATACATATATATTTAGTGTCGGTCGTTATTTCTCTATGTACGAATGATTGAAGCTTTTTAGTATATATATATATATATATATATATATATATATATATATATATATATATTATAATATAAAATGAAGTAATAAATTAAGGTGTCAATCAAATTTTATTAGAATTCAAAGTTCATGCAAAGCATCCTTAAGTCTTTAGCTCATGAGTTTTCAAAGATAATTCTTCTCTTCAGAGGACCATTACCGCAGCTATACTACTACAGGTAATAAAATTACGCTTTGAAAATATATAAAATTATATACACAAATACACAAAAATACATAACATCAAACATATCAATCCAAAAACATACTTTTGTAGAATTTATACAGTCCATCCAGTCATACAAGTTGAGAAGCATGATAAAGCATATAATGTTTGTATCTTGGAGTAATGTCCTTCCTGATTATGCTATTATAAAATTTGATTGACACCTTATTTTATTACTTCATTTTATATTATAATATTAATGCTCTATCCAGTATATTGAGCTTCAGTTTTTTATCCGGATGTTTCACTAATTATAAGATATTAGTTGACGCTTATATCTTTTGTTGGATTGCTTCATATATATATATATATATATATATATATATATATATATATATATATATATATATATATATATATATATATATTTTAATGACTCAAAGCTACTTTAGACTATATATATGTATATATACATATGTATATATGTATATACATATGTATATATACATATATACATATATATATGTATATATACATGTACATATATATATATATATTCATATATATACATATATATATATACATATATATATACATATATTTATGTATATATATACATATATATATTCATATACATGTATATATATATATATATATATATATATATATATATATATATATATATATATATAAGTCAGTTCATATTATATTCCAATTACCATGGTTTTATTTTATTATTTTTATTTTTTCACATTTCCAAAAAACATAACATTTTTGTGAGATATATATTTTACGGTCCGTTTCATTTTTCTTGTGCCAAACAACATTTGTATGTCGATATCGTCTCTGCAACACTACAAAATCATCAGAAAAAAATCACAAAGAGTAAAAAGTACTTGGATTAAAGTGTCTTGAAAAAACCTACACAATACAGTGGTAAATTTTTGGGTGAAAACAAAGAAAAACAAAGAAAAAGAGCAAACTCACACGTGGGTAAACCCAGTAATACGCCATTTTGAATTGTTCGTTCTAAGCTAGTACATCCTAAAAGATTGTGCGGACATTTATAAATTTTAATTCAGTAATATTTCTTAAAATAGTTAATAAGTTCTATAATTTATTGATATAAATTATAATTCACTTGAAGGTCAGTTTTTTACTTTCTAAAAATTACATCAATTAACCTTCAGATGTCTATTTAGGTCATTTGGATACGAAACTCTTTTAAGTTCAACAGTTTAGAGCTAGTTTCATAGACTCAGCCATCATTCAAGCAGTTATTAAGATTGTTATACTTCGGTGTTTTTGTGGAAGATGTTTAGTATTTATTTATAAATCGTTTCCATCAATACTAAGATAAGCTTAATTACCCAGAATTCTTCACTTAAGTCGTAAATTTCTATTAAATGCGAAACTAAGTAGCGGGGCGAATTTGTCACTCACAATGAAAATATTTTATAGTTACCTAGACATTATTTAAAATACCGAAGGGAGCTATTAAATATTTATTTATTTATTTTATTTTAGTTTTTATAAAATGATGTTTAAATACCTCACTTTAAATTATCATGAGGATTCAAAAGTACTTTTAAGGACATTTATATCTAAAGTTAATCGTGATTACGTTTTAAACTTAACTCGCAATTATCATGTGAATACCGACAAGCACCAATGTCAATATCAGGTCCCACTTTAATTATAAGCCTATATTTAATATTAGATTGTGTGCATTCTTTTATTTATTAATGTGTCTATTACTATACGTAAATCTCACTGCTATGGGAAGTTAGTAAATACTAAAAAAAACCCAGCTTACCCTTCGGTGTGTTTTTTATACCAAGTTGGTGATACGTCCTCGATAGTCAGGTCAACAGCTATTTGAGTTAAGTGAACTTTTTTCTGTCGGTATGGGTTATGGTTCTGTGCAATTCTAGGAAGTCCACCTTCCCAGACTTTACCTTCTCTCTTTGGGAAGTGTTTATTCAACACATACCCACAATAGGAGTATGTGACACAAGGTCGGAAAGTGGGATTTCAAAAGCAAGCGCCCGAGAAGGTGAGCACTCTGGCCATTAAAAATTGCCTGGGCAGCCCCGGCGGTATTCCCCGGTAGGGGCGCCTCAGGCAGTAAGCAATTAACTTACTCCACCCCAAATAGGGAAGGCAAAGCCTGGGAGGGGGGAAGTCCTAGAACTGCACAGGACAGACACATAGACAGGGGTAAATCAAGCCCCGAAGGCCAAGACAATACCAGTCTATGGATTGCAGTATAAATCTTTGAAGAAGTGATTAGTTTAGATTAGTTAAGCCATATTTTATAGACCAGAGTGATCTGCCTCTTGGACGCTGGCTTTTAATCCCCACCATCTAATCTGGTGTCAAATATTCATAATTCTAGTTCAGCCATGGAGTCAGTAGGCCTAACTTCCGACTGTGTTATCAGTCGTCTAGCTCAGAAGCAGAAGACACCACCAGCAGCAATCAAACAGCCCTTTTTAGGGCCTCACTCAAACTACTTAATGCGATTAACACTTGGCCGCCTGCTTCATTCACCTAACTCTAGCCTGCCTCTGCTCCTGCTCCAACTTCAGTTCCAACGGCCCCTACTTCAACTCCATTTTAACGGCTCCTACTCCAGCTCCAGCTCCAGTTCCAGCAGCTTCTGCTCAAAGTCCAGTTCATTCCAGCAACGCCTGCTCCAGTTCCTTCAAGCAGCCCTTGCTCCAGATTCCTGCAGCACCTGCATCAGTTCTTTTCGACAACGCCTACTCCAGCCTCCTTTATTGCAACCACTGCCCCAACTCCTGTCCCTTGTTCCTAGCAGAACAAAATTCCTGTCGATTAAGTTCTTGGCCTCGTCCTAACGGACCGGACCTACCTGTGGTATCTCATTACACCTCAGGGACGTCCACGTCAATCGTGTTACATAATTACATGCTGTCTAGTTTTGAGTGTCCTCCGTTTCTGTTGACCCAGTCTTTGTTTTTGTTGTCCAGGTTCCGGAAGCGTTCTTCCAGCTGTATCGGTTCCAGCTACCTCATTCCAGCATTTCCTGTTTAAGTGACGTGATCCCGGTAATTCAAGCCTTTCCTGCTTCCAGTGGCATCATTCCTGTCTTTCCTGATTGTGACGTCACCTTGGTTTCTTTCTAACCTGATATAACATTTATGGTACAGATACTTAATATGTATTCATAATAAATATTTATAACAATTAATGTATATTTTTAATTAAGATTCTTTATACTAAATGTATATTCTTAATAAATATGCGTTATGCTTAATACGTATTCTTCATGAATATTATTAATACTTAATGTATATTCTAAATAAATATTATTAATACTTAATGTGTATTCTTAATATATATATTGTCTATACTTAATGTTTATTCTTGATGAATATTCTTAACACGAAATGTATATTCTCAATAACTATTCTTTCTACTTAATGCTTACTTTTAATGAATATTCTTAACACTAAATGTATAGTCTTAATAAATATTCTAAATACCTAATAAGTATTCGTAATCAATATTATTAATACTTTATGTATATTCTAAATAAATATCCTTTACACTTAATGCATATTCTTAGTGCATATTCGTAATATTTTGTGTATTTTTAATAGAAAATGTTACTTCTTGTTTATTCCTTAATAACTTTTCTAATAACATTATTATTATAAAATTTAATAGCCTATTAGATAGCAGATGCAATGCATAATGACCTCTGGCGTCATATCTCATTACTATAATTATACATTCATCCTACAACAATTATCATTTGCAATACATAGGTACGTGTGGAAAATCACACACACTATTAAACACACACATGCACAAACACGTCCACACACGCATACAGAAATATAAATCATTTACTTATTGTTTTGTTTAATGCTGCTCTTCTTCCTGTAGTCGTGATTATGTCACTGAGTGCAGAACAATTGGTTTCGAAATAAATCCGTATTCACTACGTGTCGCGTATTCTTACGGTTTAACTTCTTTTCCCTGTGTCGTGAGCAGAGTTCATTTAGGCGCGCGTACGCTTTATTGGCGACTCAAAGACGAGACAATTTCTAGTTGACGCTAATTACAAGACTTCAAACATATGTACCGAATTTCTCATTAAGAATTGTTGTCCATAATTAGCAGACACAGCCACGCTTATCATATTTCTCTGTTTACCGAAAAAACCCAATGTTTAACTTTTCGGTGACAACACACTCATGTATTTCAAATTAGTATTGTATTATACTATGTTTTTCGCCGGAGATACGTCTTTGGAAATCAGTCCGGTAGTGGTTTTTTTGCTGTCGGGCTAATGTATTGTTTGGGTCAGTCTAGGAGATTTCATCCTCCCAGGCTTTACGTTCTCTCTGAGAAGGGGTTATTTTCTTGTTAATCGCATGAGGCTCCCCTTACCGGAGAATGTAACGGTTCTCCTCAGTTATTTTAGAAAACCAACGCGCACTACACTTAGTGCGCTTGCTTTTCAAATCCACATCTGACCTTGCGTTCAACTTCCTGCAGACGAAGTAAATAACAAAAAATGAATAATGAATACCACCATTCCACTTGAGTTTGATCTCAGACATCAACGGGCCCCTTTATGAGGCTAAAATTGTGTATTACTAATTGCTTGAAGCACCTTTCCCGGGGACTGCCAACGGGTTTTCCCAGGCAGTTTTTGTAGGTCAGATTGCTCTTCCACTAGGGCGCTGGATTTTCAATCCCACTCCCCAGACCTAGTGGCAAACCTTACTGCAATGGGAAGTAAGTAAATACAAAAAAAAGACATCCAGCTCACCCTTCGGGGTGTTTTTAATACAAAGTTGTGGATTCGTCTTCGATAATCAGTTCGAGAGCCATTTGAGTTCAGTGAACTTTTTTTCTGTCGGTATGGGTTATGGCTCTGTGCAATTCCAGGAAGCTCACCTTTTCAGACTTTACCTCCTCTCTTTGAAAAGTGATTAGCAGAACCAAATTCCTGTCGATCAAGTTCATGAGGCTAAAACCTGATTTCTATCGTAGATACATAGATATCCCAGTATTCAATTAACGTTCAGTTAGTAAAAGCAGTGAAGAACATTAAATAAAATTCCTCTTCTCAATTGACAACGTAACCATATTAAAGTTTATCTTTATTGTGTGTTTTCTTTGTTAAGCCGCAGTCCAGGACTATAATTAATCTGGTGTGATATAACACCCAGCTATGTCTTACTACTAAATATACCATCACTAGGAGACGGTAGACCATTTCTCGTATGAACCACTGTTAAGCCACGCCCATATGATTTTATTTAAGCTTAAAATATTATGTCAGTTTGTATATTTGTTTAGGATTTACTTGTATAGTGATGTATCTGCATGTAAGGTTGTCCTGACAAACCCCTTTATAGAGAAACCAAAGACACTCTCGGATCGTGTCTAGGAGGCATTCAAACTCTCTAAAGTGAGATCTCAGATTGAAGGCTCGTCCACATAAGCGACTACAAAAGAGACCATTATGGATGTAAACTCGATGCCCCTCTACGCCGTCATAATTAGAGACTTCTATTCAGAATGTGACCTTCCACTCTCGTAAATGGTCAGATCCAGGACGTATGTTTTTTTTCTTTTCACGTTATGCGTAAAATTGCTTCATATCTTTAAGTGTCAAGTAGCCATTATCTTCGTTGAGGGAATTCGCTGTAATTTGTTGATATCACGTATCAAAAAAGAAACTGGAAATCTGGACTTACTTGGTATCTTTCAGCAGTTGATCGTCTTGCTTTTAGGGTGTGTTTTTCTTTAGCCTGTAAGATACTATGAAACTCGAACCAAATGGTATTCCATCGTTTAACAGTTATTGATAATTTTGCGTGCGAACTAAGTGGCCGGAACACCTAAGTTTGGTCTGAGCATATAGTGTCTTTATTCTGAAAATGATTACTAACATTTCTAACATTAATCAATGATAAATAATGTCATTCGACCTGCTTCTCGTGATATCTCGACAGAACAGCTGGTGAAATATATTACAGTGGCTAAGTGGTAAACTACACCGACTGAACACCTGAGTGTGCCAAGTTCGAATCCAGTTCGTTCCACAGGGACAGTCATACTTGACCTTGTGCATAACCTCCTGGAGAGGAGGTAAATAAAATAACTGTCTACGATATACAATTAATTTCTGATATCTATAGAGCAAAGCCGTCAGAACAATAACACAGTACACAACAATTTGGTTCCCAAGTTATTTCCACACTTATTTGCTGAATTAAATAAAGGGTCTATCTATAACAGAAATGAGACAAGGTGTGAATGAAATGATCAAGGAGACTTGCAAAGTGTCCGTCAGCATCGCCACGTGAGTAAGTTTTGTCAACAATCTGCATTAAATCATAAAAGCAAGGGAGAAATCGTGACAAAACTTCGCTTCATCTTTTATTGGGTGAACCATTTAACATTGCGAATATACACATCCCCACAGACCTGAATGCTGGCAGCACTGTATGCAGGCAAGGTATAGTCAATTTTCTCATAGATACTCTCAAAGATAGTAAGTCCGTCATCGTGGGGACATTAGAGGGAAAAGATGGATGTGGTGCTGTAAGTGCTAGCCAGAAACACATTATAAGGCAATTTAGGGTCTTCTCTGAAAATGTCTCTCCCACATGGAAAACCGTCCCTAATGTAATCGCAGATTCAATGTCCCTGACCATCTTGAGGATCAGGTTTGTATGTCATATAAGAGTAACCTTTAATCATCAAATCATCTGTAGAATTCCAGCTTCAGACAGAAAGAATAGGTTTGTTTTGGTATCTTGTTGGTGTATCTTGTTAGTCTCTGCAAGACTGAAGCGTAGAATTCTAATGTTTTAAAGGAGACCCGATAGTGGGGATCTATTTCAGAATTGTCAATTGAATTACGTTTTATCTTTTGATAGCTTTTAATGTTGGATTAGAAATGTATTGTAGAAAAGAATCGGTAGATCCGTTGAGAGACAAAACAAAAAAGAAAAAGCCGGAACAGTTGCCACCAATATGGTATCAATACAATACAATAAGCCATGCCCCCGGTGCTTGCATTTATGATAGACGTGTACTCCCTTATTAAAAAAAACTGAAATATTTCCAGAAAAATTAATACAAAATATATAGATCTTTAATGATGAAAATTAAGTTGTTTACGGTTTTATATAATTACGCACAATATTTAATGCAACAATATACTAAAAATATAAAACGTGTTCAAGTAATAAAATATTGTATATACTTTTAAAAAATAAATAAAAATGTCATAATGATGTATCACCGTTAAAATTAATTGATATTATAATACTTAATGCTTCAGGCTATTACTGTTATCAGTGAGGGAAATATATCGTTTGATCATTACATTAATTGAATAAAATTGTTCAAACTGAAAGCATAAGAAAACGGGCAGTTCAACACATCATCTATATCAATATTTATTATATGTTATTTCTTGTGCCATTATTATTACTTGACCTTCTCTTAGATTCAAATGTCTTTCTTTCTCCTCTGTTTTTTCTCCTCTTTTCTCCGATATTTCTCTCCTTTTTTCATTAATACGATTTGTTTCCACCTTCGTACCGCTATACGTTTGTGTATAAATAGTTAAATGCGTTTAAAGTATCGCAATAAAATATACACAAATAAAGAAGACATCTATGAAAAGCAATACATTCCTTCCACTTATACTAACTGGATGTGACTCAGTCGTAGAGCGTTGGACTTAAATCTCTGCGGCCTCGGTGTCGAATCCTGCTAGGTTTAGCCACGCTGGTGTGCGATAAGACGACCAAATACATATCCGTTTATAATTATATTTAAAAATATACACGGATATATATAGGAAGAACCGATGTTGATCTAGATCAGGGGGCGAGCAACATCCGGCCCGCGGGCCACATCCGGCCCGCGAAGCTTAGCGTCCGGCCCGCCACCCTGCTATGCTTTATTATTGCAATCCGGCCCGCGGACCTCCCAGTAAAACTCATATCATTTTGTGACATAGACGTAAAAGTAAGTTTCGATTAAGATTTAAAGTGTGATGAAAATGTATAAATATCAGCGAGCGATGATGCATGTATATTTCATTTTTCTTTAACTATTAATTTCAAATCCTTGGCCTGAGATAAAACAGAAAAAGAGAAAGAGAGAGGCAAATAGGAAACGAGAGACGAGGAAAGAGCATAAAACAGAGAACCTATGTAAGGTGTGTCAAAACGAATGCTAGATCAACTTGCTACTTCCCCCGTCATTATTTTTTTATGATTCCAAAATTGCTCTTCCTCGGCGCCTTTTATAACATCACATACAGAAGTCTCTTGAGAAAAAATATCAGATTTGTAGAGTGTTCAATGCAATTTTTCTACAATTTATTCATGTAAACAAAATATTGTAATTCTGAGATTTCGTTTTTCACTCCGGTACGCGATCTCCTTCCAAATGTCTCATCTGGCCCTCACTCTGAAAAGGTTGCCCGCCTCTTCTCTAGATCGAATGAGGATTATAACTACGTACTTTTTGACTCTGCTAACACCACTCTTTGATTTTGCTGTCACCCTCTCCCGTCCCATTCCTTAATATAGCCGGAAAAATTGGAAACTTCTCTCAATCAGTGTATTATACATCTGGTTTAAATTTCATTAAAATCGGATATACATGTGTTAAGTTATAAGGTGGTTTTGTTCTAATAAGGCATTTAGAGGTGGGGCCGGTAGATATTCGGCCCATAGAGGGTAACGTATTGATGTGGGACCACTTTCATGGTTTTCCCCGGAGAATCATGTACATATATTATAAATCTCCTCAAAATAGGATATATTTTAAGTTTTAAAAGAGGGTCAGCCCCCATAGCTCTCTTAGGTATGGAGGGTACTTACGAATTCGGGACCACCTCAATTGTATTATCCAGAATATTTGAACTTATTATTTAAATTTCATAAAAAGTATATATATATTTATAGTATTAAAAGAGGTAATGCCATCATAGCCTCTTAGAAGTGTACTTAGAGAATTGAAACACTTCCATTGTCTTCCCCAGTAAATTTTACATGAGAATAACATTTTAAATGTTATGTAGTTTCTCTAACTTGTCTTTCTATAGCAAACACACACGTGCAGACATTAAGCTATATATATATATATATATGTATATATATATATATATATATATATATATATATATATATGAATATATATATAGTATACATATATATATATATGTATATGGCAATTTCATTTCTCAATGTATCGAAACTATAGGTTATTTATTTACATCTTTATTTTTTTATTTTTAAAACTATTTGTTATACATCGGTTTTTTAAATAGATTTTCTGTCAGTTGTTTAAATTGGCTGGTTATTGGCACATATTTAGATGTATATATATATATATATATATATATATATATATATATATATATATGTAGATATCTTTTTGTATTCTTTTTTGTTTTTATATA
>OY744528.1:32868527-32908527 GCA_963556195.1 Sepiola atlantica
AAGCTTTTATTCCGTTATACTTACGTTTTCAACTGTTTTAAGTATAGTTCCATACGGCGTATTGACAGATATACGGGCAGGCAGAGAGAGGGAGACAGATACATATATCATACAGGTAGTGTCCCTTATTCAACATATCCTCTAATATTAATATTGTTACACTACCACTACCATTACTCCTACTACCATTACTGCCACTATCATTACTCCTACTATCATTACTACTACAAATACTACCACTGCCAAGTCTGCTGCAATAAAATATATCGTTTCTAACGAGTCAAAAATACGTATCACCCATACCATGTTCCTATATTTCTATAAAGCCATTATACGCTCTTGCATGGAGTATTGCTGCCACATCTGGGCTGGTGCACCAACCACTAGCTTCTTCGTCTTAGACTTGAAATACAAACTTTCTAACTTATAGGTTCCGCATTTTCTGTGAAAAACCAGCCCCTATCGCATCACAGCAAGGTTTCTCCTTGCCCTTTTTAGACTAGTACTTTCAGTGAATGTTCAACAATGAACTTACTGCATTTATACTTTCTCAACGAAAACACCTCCGACCCAATCGACGAGCAGTAAAACCCACCCCTTAACTTTAAATGTACCTAGAGGCTGAAAGATTCTCTACTCTGAGAGTTTTTTTCCCCCCGGAGCGCTTTTCTTCGGAATTCCTTTCTTGCTCTATATTTTAATATAAATGTAATGTGAGCAAGCATTTTGCTACCTATGTCCCTGCCCAGGTTGTTCAATATTTCAGCAAATCTATGATACCTCGCTCTCGATATAACATGCGTGTAATAAAGTGGAGAAAATTTTAATACTACAACTGTAGCTACTACTACTACTACTACTACTAGTAGTAGTAGTAGTAGCACTAGCAGTCATAACATTACACCCTTATTGATTACTACTCAAGACATTTCCCCGGATTGTAAATTTCATTTTTGTTTCGCACATGTTGACTCTATTATAATACAAAATGTAAAGCTGCTAAGAAAAAGCTCCTTGCCTTCAACAACTACAAGACACCTATTAAACCCTCGATTGTCATGGTAAATAACACCCTACCTGAGAGTCAAATGTTCAAACTCCTCAGCCTAAAATTCACAGGTAACATGAATTTGAACAAATACATAGAATACATTTTCAAGACTGCAAAGAAAGTGGACCCCCTCCACCGTGCTAAGAAACTTCTCACACCTGACATTTTCCTATATCTCTACAAGACCAGCACCCGCCCATGCATATATTGCTGTAACTTATGGGCTAGTGCACACCCAACCAGTTTATCCCTCTTAGACAAGCTCCAAGAAAGAGTATCTAATCTAATAGACTCCTCACTATTCATCAAGCTCCAACTCCTGTCCCATCGCAGCAATGCAGTATCCTTGTGCTTGTTTTACAAGTAATTCAATGGAATGTGTTCCGTTGACCTTGCTGCTATGGGGCCTCTTCGATGTAAATACATGCGATGAACCCGACAATCATCTAAATCCCATCAAATCACTGTTGACATCTCCAAATGCCGAAAAGCAATTGTAGGTGGAACTCATCGTAAGTGATTTAAAATGGCCCGAATTCTTAAAGTTCCTTCCGAATAAGTGCGTTCCACTTACGATTTAACTAAACATCTTTCTATTGGATTTACGTCAGTTTTGAAAATGTTTAACGCTGCCTTCATGAAACTCCTATTTTTCCATCGTTAAATCTCCCTTCACCGAACTCTTTATCAACGGACATTCACCAACTGGATAGACCCCATATTTTTTACACGCACACTCTCACTCTCCATTACTTAATATTTTTTCAAATGTTGAATTTTAGCTTTTCCACTGCCAACTTTTCCATTTATGTAATTCCTCTGATGATAAACTGTTCATCTGTGAAAAGCCTTGAAAGAATAATACACATGTTTTTACCGAGTACATTTTGCATTGAACAATCGAAGTTGAAATAGATGTGTCATTCGTACATGTTTATCCATCTTCTTGCATCTATTTTCATAATTTCTCTATCTCGTATATTGAGATTAAAACATTTCACTATAGGTTCTATCTACTAAAAGTATACTTTTATTTTCATATTATATATATATATATATATATATATATATATATATATATATATATAACTGTATGATTTTACTTGATTTTTCTTCATCTTGAGAAAGTCTATAATTAAGACCAAACGTTCATAAATACATAGATAATATAGATTTGTTGCTTTCCTTTTTATTTTCCACACACATACACCCCCTCACAGACATATCTCTCTCTCTCTCTCTCTCTCTCTCTCTCTCTCTATATATATATATATATATATATATATATATATATATATATATATATAGTCATCCACATACAGACTGTTTTGCTGTATAACAGCTCTTCAGTGCGGCTAGACCAGCTAGTGACCCAAGCGGGGAAATATATATATATATATATATATATATATATATATATATATATATATATATATATATATATAACTTCCATCTTCTATCTCCCTTCCTGCAGAAGCTAGCAAGTGAAACTTGTACATTTTCCAGAAAAAACATCTCGGACAAACTATACCGCCTGAAATTAATTCGAGGAGAAATTCTTTATTTAATAATAATGTTGTTCTTCTTTACGTCATCAGAAATGATAATTATGATGTAGCTATGGAAGGTTACTAAAAACATTCTAAGATCGTATACTAGTATTTTTAATTTATTTTTAATGCCTCATAGTCACCCCAATCAGGGAAGGCAGGACGTTAGAAGTAATAATGTACAAGAGTAAAAGTTTTTTCGGCATCTTTGAACCTCTACAGTAAGAGATAAAATCTTGCTCATTGTCAGGTTAGTCGGGGTATTTATATCGAGGGGGAACAAGTTCAGCAAGTATGTCAGAGCACATTCTTTTAGAGGACTCATAGGGCAAACACAGAGACACAACATTGCGGTGATATGACAGATGGTGAAGCAAAGTTAACATTGTAATATTTAACAGATTAAGCGCACTTTGTTGGACCCTGTGTGAGAGGGATGTTAGTAATATATCTAAAGGTACGTATGCGACCAATAGCAACATTTTGTTATGGTATTTTTAAGGAGGATTTTAATATTTATTTTTGTTTATAATGGACTATTTCAATGTTTGGCATTACAGTTGATTTTATTAATTTAATTGCTGTTAATAAACCTATGAATAGTAAAGTATTAACACAAGCAAGAGTGACCCAAAATCGTACATGATAAAATAAGATTAGTGCGTGTCCAATAGCACACAGTGAGAGAAATTAAGAGTAATAGACAGTAATTTTATGAGTGATGGATGAGTTAGTAAGATCTGCCTTAAAGCGTGTGTTTTTACAGAAACATATACAACCACGCATACACTATAGGACGCACATACACACACACACATATATATATATATATATATATATATATATATATATATATATATATATATATATATACATGCATATATATATATACTCATATATATATATATATATATATATATATATATATATATATATATATAATGGCACATAAATAAGTAGTTTTCCAGCCACATAAACATGCACTAGCATAGAAACGCAAATTAATTACAGTGTATTAACATATATATATATATATATAAATATATATATATATGTGTGTGTGTGTGTGCTTGCATGTATGTTTATATATATTTGCATGTATTTATATACATATATATATATATACATATATGTATATATATATATGTTTGCACACATATATACATGCATGTATAGATATATAGATATATATATTTCCATATATATTTGTATACATATATATATATATATGTATATATATACGTATATATATATATATATATATATATATATATATATATGTATATATATATTGCAATTCTTTTGTTACTATAAGTTTGAATATTAATCGGTTCTATTGGAAACAGAAGCCATAAGTCGTCATCACGTAATTTGTATTATAATTTTTCTTTTCTGTTTATGTTTATATATATTTGCATGTATGTTTATATATTTGCATGTATATATATATATATATATATATATATATATATTTGCATATATATATGCATATATATATATATATATATATATATATATATATATATTACACGTCTTTAGTTAATATAAGTTTGAATATTAATCGATTCTATTGGAAACAGAAGCCATAAGTCGTCACGTAATGTATATTCTACTTTTCCTTTATAAATGTGTCACACTAATATATATATATATATATATATATATATATATATATATATATATATATATATATATATATATATATGGGTGTGATGCCTTAGAGCTCGAAGTAATTCGGCCCTTGGGTTCGTTAAACTTTCGTAAATGTCGGATTCCATGCAAAGCAATTATTCCTATCATGAATAACAGAAAG
Organism: Sepiola atlantica; assembly: GCA_963556195.1. NCBI lineage: Eukaryota > Metazoa > Mollusca > Cephalopoda > Sepiida > Sepiolidae > Sepiola > Sepiola atlantica. The sequence goes on from OY744528.1 coordinate 32,872,942, forward strand.
TGAATTAATCAATGTCCAGACCCCATAGAATACTCATATCAACACTAAATATGCTTAATTTAAGCGGAAATTACACATGTGACTGGTCTATGCAATGCATAATGTATTAGAATTTGTAAGATATTCGATCCAGGCATTGAAGAAAGAGAATAATACAATAAAATCAACTTATTTCTAAGTGAATTTCCATTAATACGATTGCTGAGAAAGGGATTATTGCTTCAAGCTATTGATAATATGAAATTATTCAAAGTCTGATAATGCATATTGGCCGATGGACACATTAGAATAAAATACAAATTGCGTACGTCGCGGCCATGTTTGTATGGTTTTCGGTTGTAAGAAACGTGTTGGTTTTAGGTCAATTCTGGTTCCCAGTACTATGATTTCTCAGGGTTGACTGTAATACAATAAAAGATATAAGAGGCAACTAGTATATTTAATTAGTGAACATCCGGATAAAAATGAAGCTCAATATACTGGATAGAGCATTAATAGCACTAGATAGAGTGAAAGAATGAAATAAGCTGCGAATCAAATTTTATTACAATTCAAAGTCCAAGCAAACTACTTTTAAGAACTCAGTTGAAAACTCATGAGTTAAGAACTTAAGGACTACCTTAAGTAGTTGCATGAGGAGATAGAAAATGGAAGTTTATATATATATATATATATATATATATATATATATATATATATATATATATATATATATATATATGTATACTTATGATTTATTCTACATACTTAGTTGGTTTGTTAGCGCCATTAATAGGGTATCGAGCTGCCAGTCAACTATTGATATGACCGACTATTTGGGTTTCGGATCTCGGTGGTGTTGACACTCGTTACGTCTAATGGGTCGTATCAGCTGTCTGGGAATGACCATGATATATATATATATATATATATATATATATATATATATAGTTTTATAACAAGCAGTACCGCTAGCTTCAGTGCGAGATCTAGCACGGTTTGTTGTCGTTGATCACTATTCACTGCTCGTTATAAATACCCGCCGATTTGGCATTTAAAATGGTAAATTCTTTCTAATTTCCAAGCTAATTGACGGTGGTCGACGGTTAAGACTTGACTGCTAACCTGTGGTGAATTGTGATCGGAGTTCGCGCCCACCCACCGTCGGAAATTAACTCCCTACACTGAAGATTGCATAAGCATGAAACATCGATGTGTGTAGGTAAAAAATAATTACTATTTGTTTATAAATATTATATATATATATATATATATATATATATATAAATATATACAAACATTGTTAAAAAAACAAAATTTGTCCGTTTAATTATACCTTTCTTTTATTTGAATTTTTCTGATGGTCTTTTTTGTATTAAAATTTAAAAAATGAATACATGTTCCATACGTTTCACAGGTTTCACGAACGTTTTCGATTGTTGGTCGAATCATTCGCAGGTGTTCAAAGCAAATGAACAAAAAAGCTGCAGAAATAAGAGATTTTTAAAAAGACGGTGTGACGCGCATGAAACGTTCTCCGCATTGTGCTAGGAAGTCGTTGACGATTTTAAATTCAGCAACGCTGGATGGCATCACAAAACAAAATTGCATTACGGTAAGCATTTTAAAATGTTACCACTGGTTTCATATGTGATGTTAATTTTAGATTGTTGTATTTTTATGTAGATAGTTTCGAGTATTTTAGATTTTTTTAAAATGGTTTCGGAATGTATAATTTTAGAGTTATTTACTAGAATTTGGCTTAACTCAGAGGAGGGCAGTTATGTTTTTGTAGATTTTGATAAATGTAGCTAGAGTTTACAAGATGCATCGTGAGGTGGCGGGATAGGGTAGTACTGGTAAAACCAATATAGCGATTAGCTTTATTATTATTATGGGAGTTACATTCTCCCAAAGGGCATTTAAACTTATGAAGAACATTGTTTTTTTTCTAGTGGTTTTAGGGTTGGAGAGGAATTGCTTTTTACTACAAGGTTGTAGGCTTTAAATTTCTTATAGTAAATAGCAAATAATGAGTCTAATTTTATTGTTATTGCCAATTGGGGATATGTATCTGTGTATAATATTTGTCATGACTTTTTCTTCTAATCTAAAGTTTGGTTGCATTTGATTACAATAGTATATGTGTATATTGTATATAAGTTGTGATGTTGAATATTATTATTATTTGTACTGGTGTGTTTAAAGTTTCTAATCATATTTATTATTTGTTCAGCAACGATATAATTAGGGAATTTGTTGTTAATAAGTACTTGTTTTGTATTGTTTAATTCAATGAATATTATTTAGTGAGAGGAGGAGATTAATTTGGCAAGGTTAAATAGATTTTTAACAATAGTTATTTTGTAGCTTTTCGAATTTAAAATACTATAATTTAAGCTGGTTGATTTTTTTTATAAGTGGTAGTACTAAATGATTTATTAGAGGCGTCAATAAGAACATCTACGACTGAGATTGTGTTTATTACGTTAAGTTCTATGGTGAATTTCAGAACAGAGTTTTTTTTAAAAAGGTCTTGAAGTTTGTGTATTTGTTCATTGTTATCAGCTACAAGAATATCGTCGACATAGCGTACGTAGATAGAGGGTATTTTTTAATGTTATTAAATGTTTTGTATTCTAGGTGTGACATGTAGAATTCGATAAGAATTGGGCTGAGACCCGAACCCATTGAAACTCCGTCAACTTGAGTGTAAATGTTTCCATTGAAGTCATAAATATGTACTTCGTGGTGCAGATTAATATCAGCTTTTTTAGTATTTTTAAAATTTATTTTGAGTGAATGAAAGACGGATTATTGCATATATTATCAATGATTATGTCTATTGTTTCCTTTATATATATATATATATATATATATATATATATATATATATATATATATACAGAGAGAGAGAGAGAGGGAGAGAGAGCGAGAAAGTTTGATGATTCACTGAGAATAGTGTATATTCAGTAAAGTCCGGAACAAGGCCATTAAACACAAGCTCAATGAGCCCCGATTATAGAATACAGAACATTAATATGTATATTTGGAGAGTTTACCAAGATATTTCTTTCAAGAGCAGATTCATCACAACGAAAAATATATTTTCTTTTAATATTTATTTATTTATTTATTTTGGTAAGGTTATTGTGCCCTACGCGTGTTTCGCTACCTAAGCAAAGCACTTGCTAGGCAGTTCATCAAGTGAGATACAAAACATAAGATATCGACCACAACAGCTGACAATACCCCACCGGAGATTGTCCCTGTCGAAATAACTTAAGAAGAAACAAGGAAAATACGTTCAAAAGACAGTTAAATAACTTGGTAAGATATGGTAGCTGTGATGCGCCCCCCCCCCCACTATAATTTAGTCCGATGCCATGCAAAGAAATAGAAAAAGGGTAAAAAAGTACAAAAGAGAACAAGGGGGGATCCTCCACATTTTCCGAAAGCCATACTCTTAGGTTAATTTCAACATAGGTACCTCCTCCAGAAAAAATTAAACCGTCCGTAGTACAACGCTTGAATGACTTCCAGGGCCTCAAATTGGCACATGCAACCCGCTATTATTTGGTTGAAGGATCCCGCATCAACTTCCGTCGAGAGACATGATGCAATACAAAAAGTCGAGAAAAAAAGAAGATTAAAGCCGATGCACTCGCTGATGCCAAAAAACAGCCGGGCTAAATAATAACAATTCTGCAGAAAACAGTTTAAAAGATATGATAAGAAAATAAATAAAAATACGAAATATTAACATAAAGTAATGTTTTCAAAAATCTTGTGTCCTTATTTAAATATTATTAAAGCTAAAATTATTTAGAACATGTTGGAAAAAGTAATTATATTTTAATCTTATATAAAATTACTTTTCCCAAGATTTTCTAAATAATTGTAGCCTTTAATAATTAAAAAAGGGCAGTAAATTTTGTGAACTATCTAGAAATCCATATATATATATATATATATATATATATATATATATATATATATATATATATATACACACACACACACATATATATATATATATATATATATATATATATATATATGATATTTTTCATACAACGGGCGATTGCACATCTTATACACGTCCTCATAAGCCACCAAATATGGTGTGCTGACACAGTTTAGATGGTACTACCACACCTAGCACCACCAACGGCCTTGCCCCCCAGACACTATATATATTGTGCTTTAATGTTTTTTTTTCATTCTCAAACAGGACTGTCTGTTTTAAATATATATCTATTCAAGTTAAGAATACAAAAACAATACACTAGGGTACCGACATCAAAAGATTAACACTTCTTGAAGCCATTTACATTTAAACTAGATATACCACAATCAATAATAGTAATTACGAAACTATTGCCAAAATATCAAACTGTCCAGCGTAATAATTATCATAACAAAATTCGTAGCCGTTAAATACATCTATTGTACTTTTACATTCGTTCATATGCAAAATATCATAAATGCAGACGTTCATTTTAAAGTAGTAAATTACACCCCTTAAGAAACTGAACAGTACTACATGTTGAACACGCACCAAGACTATATCTGCATGATGATAACTTGCTGAATTAAATAGAAAGTACTCGAGAAAATTGAATAAAAAGTGGAACAAGAAAACCGCGAAATTTGTATGAACTAATTTGACCGAAATACTACATGGACTATTCGAAAAATTGAGAACCAACGTCTTATCGAACAAAAACTCAGCGCATTATTTAATAACTACATGCTGCCTAAATACACACATTATATATATATATATATATATATATATATATATATATATATATATATATATATATATATATATATATAGTAAATATGAAGGTGAGAATTCCGAGGCAGAAACAATGCAATGTTGAGAATTCGAAAGTGGAATAAGAATGAACAAACATAAATGACAAGACACGGTAAATCTCAGATCAATTCATTTATATTTCAAAAAAAATAATATAAAGATAGTAAATCGTAAAATTGGTGGGCTTACTGTTAAATATTTAGAGGTAGAGACTTTAATAATTTAGAAAGTAACAACCTCTCTTTTTCAAAAAAGAAATAAAAAATTGGACTGGCTGTGTCAGTTGAGGAAAGCCAAGCGGACGCTGTTTTTGAAAAAAGAAACATTTGAGATTCGCAGAAAGACAAGTCTTGCAGAAAATGCAATCGTAAAGATATGTAAATATCATATTTACTTGTTTACAAGCAATGCTTGAAGCAAACTACCATTTCATTTTTTATATATATATATATATATATATATATATATATATATTGAAAGAGAGGGAGTGAGAGAGAGAGAAAGAGAGAGACTGAGAGAGAAATAGAGACGTATAATTTTTTTAATAGTAAATATAAAAATATCATGTACATACGTATACGTTTAATCATTGCGGAATCATCAGTGTAGAGATAACCATTCAAGCCGGTCGGACGATCCGAATCCCTGGACAAGAGTCACAATTAACTTCAATTCAGTCGTATAACTTCATATATATATATATATATATATATATATATATATATATATATATATATATATATATATATATTTATAATTTATTCAAGTCTGGTGGAATACCACGGAATTTTAACGTTTATTTTATTTATAAGTAATGTTGCTATGATATAGTTTCGTGGGGTTTTGTTTTTTATGATTCTAGCGCTTTCGATCGCCGCGATCGTCATCAGTTTTTTTTTCGAGACTTGTTGCGATTTTCATCATTTTTTCGAAAGTTTTGGCAAGATTAAATAAATAAAATAGATAAATAGATAGATGAAATACTATAATAAAACAAAATTTAAAAAATATACAAATACAAGAATAAACAATAGACTACATCAGAACCTTTTCTTCTTCTCCCTCTTCTCCTGCTAACACTTTCGAGATAATTATAAAAATCGTAAATTTCTTAAAAAAAAAATTACTCATCATTATTCCGAATATCGAAAGCGCTAGAGATGGTTGGAATAATAACTTTCAGGCCCATATTATACCAACTAACACCGGAGACCCGAAAGCTTGCTCGCTGCATCGACAATATTACTAAAGAAAAAAATAAAAACGCCTATACGATGGAATCTACTAATTAAACCCTAAAAAATCCGGGTAGCTTCTCCGCCCGTTGTGGGTATCCTTTAATTTTGACCTTTTTGGCGTAATAAACCAAACTTGACCCTTTCTGTATCACAGCGAATATATACAATATGGATGTCATATTAAGGGTTATTTTAATTTTGTTGTATTCTCACTGCGATGTGGGATAATATGCGATCTGAAAAGAAAATGAGAATAGAAAACTGGGACAAGAAATAAATAATAACAAACGAAAGAAAGAAAGAAATAATCGATGAAGAAAGAAGGAAAAATCACGTAAACTTAAATAGGACAACATCGCATGAAATGAATTATGACAGAGAAGAAAGAAAGAAAGAAGGAAAATCATTTGATGTATTATTTTCTCTATCCTTCTCTCCTTTTCTATATTTTCTCTCTCTCTCTCTTTCTCTCTCTCTCTCTCTCTCTCTCTTTATCTTGCTTCACACTCCCTTATTCTTTTTGGTCAGTAGCGTCCAGTATTTTCCCGTTTCAATTTTCATGATTGTCAAAATGAATAGCTTCTAATTTGTTTCCGAATGCCACTGCTAAATAGCACAAGGCAACTAACGAGGTGGACATTTTGAAACTGTTGTCGCTGTGGAAGCAATCTAGAAATCAGGCAAGAAGATCGAACCAAACTTCAGATTGCAATATCCAATAAAAAGCATTACAACTGAACACACTGCATGAAAAAAACAATTACAAAATTATCATCTAATTTATTTATTTACAAAAAAAATATGTAGAATAAAGACTCACGCCATTTCTTAAAAATCGCTTCCATTCTTGCGTCCGTTGTTACGTCAGATTTGTACGTAAGTCGAAACAGCAAATTTTATAGGTGATATTAGTAGAGGAATAATTCCGGTAAGTGATTGGATGTGAGACATCTGCAAGAACAAATTAAACAATTAATAATATTTCGCGGTAAAAAAACTGTTTTGAAACTGTTGTCGCTGTTGTAGAAATCTAGAAATGAGGCGAAAAGATCGAATCAAACGGCAGATTGGAATATCGAATAAAACTCATTTCAATTTTACAAACTGCAGAAAAAGCAATTAGCAAATTATTTATTTTTGAAAGAGACAACACATGTTTATTTTCAAGCAGCAGCAGCGTACCAACTTTTTATGGAATACTGTTGTCATATTTAGGCTGGTGAATCTCTATCCCATTTGAGGGTTCTTGATAAGGTGCAGACACGTGTCTGTAATTTGATTGGCCCTACCCTTTTCTTCTTCTCTGCACCCACTCTATCATAGACGTGGTGTTGCTAGTCTAAATCTTTTTCTATGAATACTATTATGGCATGTTTTCTACAGAATTATGGGATCTATTCCCCAGCTTCTTTTGTTCCAGCTCGTTTGACTCGTTGGTCTAGTGGTCTCAATCAATTGTTTTGATACCTCATTGTAATACAGCTCCCTATTTCAGTAGCTTCTTTCCAAGAACCGCAAGCTTGTGTACCTCTCATCCTGCTCACTGTTTTCCTCTGACCTATAACTTTGGTATTTTAAAAATTAAGGCCAATAGGCATCTTCTGTTTTGGCGATAATCATATTTTGTCTTGTTAGCTCCTTACATACAAGTGCCTTTATGCTTTGTCTGCAGCGATTTCCAGAAAAATATAAGAAAAATCACAAATCAACAATTTCTTTCAACCAATCATAGTCGTGAGAATAGTCACTGCCCAAATTGTGCTCGTAATAAAACATCCAAACACATAGCTTTCTTTTTCTCTTTTCCGTTTTTTTACAAAATAACCTCGAGAGTACTGAGGGCATGATAGCAGAAGCAGCACGATTAAGTCGAAGTCATGGCCTACACAAGTCCATGGATGCACCATCTCACTGGCAACATAGGCACAGTAAAATACATGCAAATCCACAATGCCTATCACATTTACCCACATTGTAACACGCAACATTGCACGGCGCTAGCCGAGCTGAACATGTCTAGCCAAGTTATCCTTACAAACAAAAATCTTCTTTCAGCTAGAACGTTCTTGCGACACCTTGAGCTATCATACAACACAGACTCTTTATTTTTTGTTATTATGTAAAGTTATCAATCAAAATGAATTATTTTTGAACGAATAGATTCGTGATTTTACTCTTAATATTTTCCTTTTACAAAGTTTTCTGAGATCGATGTGAGATTCCCACCATGTTTTATGAATGGATTTTAATCGTGGTTTCGTCCTAAGCTCGAATTTGTGTATAAGTCGAAACGGCATATGTCATAGACAGTTCTCGTACAGGAAAAAAAACGACATTAAGTGATGGGATCTGGATATCTTCAGTCACATAGTGAACACTTATCAACTATTCAAAGAGTAAAGTATTGTATTGGTTTTGATACAACGCTTTTTCTTTTCTGCCCTCGGTCAGTGTAGGAGAAATCTTTCTAACCTGATGCATTTTTCCCCAGTCCAGAACGCCCCTTTCTGGGAGCAGGATTTTCCCTGCATTAAAAACTAAGATCGTGTCTAACTCAGTCGTGCCGGGGGGGGGGGGCATTGATACGGACTCGTGATCAAGCATGTCTCTGCAGGTTTACAATTCACCTTATACAAAAAACACTGTGTGTTACTTCATAAATATATTCATATATATTTATATATATATATATATATATATATGCGTCCCGTCACACAGAAGTCTACCCGACGAATAAGGAAATGTAGAACGTAAATCTTTTTCTATAATGATACGTTATCTGTCTTTTTTCCTTTCAGCTTTTGATCCCGATTAATACTGTTTTTCTTTCCTCTTTTTTCTTTGTACAAATTTTCCATTTTAAAATCTTTTCCTTAATACTTATTCACTTCCGTTGACGTTTTTGATGTTCAAAATCCTACTTCATTCATCTTTAATATCCAGCTGTACTATTGTTTCCAATAATCAAAGGAAGATAATTACATTTAAAAAAATAAAAAGCAAAGTTAACGCTTGCTGATTTTTTCGTTCAGTCATCAGAAATGACTGGTATTGTTTTTCAAACCTACGATAGTTTAGTACCTTAATTAACATACTTAAATATAAAAAAAACATTAGAAAGACATATTGGAAAGAAAATTGCATGTAAACACCCAACCAGTTTGAAATGAATTCGAAAGATTTCATTCACTTTAAATAAAAAGTAAACGCTCTGTTGTTTTTGGGTCATGAGAAATGAAAATAATCATTCATATCTGAAAAATATCATTTTTAATTATATTCATGCAAAACAGGGAACATTGCAAATGATACGTAAGGGTCTCTCGTGGTAAGTACGTCGATGACGCACAAGTGCACAAGTTCGTCGGAGCACATTCCATTAAAGTACTTGTAAAATAAGGCACAGGGATGCAAACTCCCGTTAAAAGAAAACTCAACAATAAAATGTGTTGTAAATGCACCAGGATAAATAGTGTCTTATGATTTATAAATAAAATTGAATGTACTCGTAGAAAAGGGACTTTGCAGTAAGCGTGGGACGTATTAGACTAGACACTTCATGCATGGGGGAATGGTGGATTTGACGTATTTTCATTATTTTATATAAATATTAGTGTGAACCCTGGCGAAGCAACATTTTTGGCCGTCATTTTTTTGCAGAGAATGACAACTACTGTTGTATAAAGGGGAATAAAACACGCAGACGAAATACAGAACGTCGTTATTAAACATGTATTACACATGTATTACACATGTATTAAACATGTATTACACATGTATTACACATGTATTAAACATGTATTAAACATTTATTAAACATGTATTTGCTTCCGTTTAAAAGAAGTGAATGAAATGATTAACATAGATTTACTATTAGTGTTTTCGAGTACGTCTCTGTGAAATCACAATTTTGATGTTCTCTCTGATGTTTAGAGGTTACTAACAGGAAGACACAAAGTTGCTCTAGATTGAATGAGGATCACTACTATGTACTTTTTTCACTATTGCTCATGACACCATATTATTTTATTTTTGTTTTTACTACCCCATCCCTCAGTTTCGCCCCCTAATATAGAACGATGAAGCTTAAATGTTGGAAATCTCTCTGAATTAGTGGCTTATATATACTTTAAATTTCATTAAAATCGTATATACGTATTTTACATTTTAAGGGCGTACTGCCCCTATGGGTCACTTACAGATTGGGGCGCGTAGATATTTGGAGCAACTTACATTGTATTTCTTTTAACAATTTTACACATATGATAAAAATTTCATCAAAATCTAATATAATTGAATTTTAAAAGAAGTTCGTCTCCCTTTGATAAAGATGACACTTAGCGGTTCGGGGCCACTTCCATTGTCCCCCTCATAAAATGTCATACATATGATTTTAATTTAATAAAAATAAGATATTTTTGAAATGTTAAGTGGTTATGCTCTCATAACATCTTACATGTGTCGCATAGAGATTCAGAATAACTTCCAGTGTCTTTCCCAATAAATTTTATATAAGAATACAGTTTTAGATTTTATGTAGATTCTCTAACTTGTCTTTCTCTAGGAGACATGCTAACACCACACACACATTCATACATACGTTATATATATATATATATATATATATATATGGTAAAACTTTCAAACAACAGCTTGCCATCGGGGAAGCAAAATGGAAGACGAAAGCCGCTGAAAAGCGCGTAAGGGGGAAAGTAAGGGCAAAAGCAAGTGAGCTTCCTCATATACCCTCTTTCATCTGTGGCAACTGAGGCGGAAATTGCAAGTTCCGCATAGGCCTTCTCAGCCATATCACGAAATGCCTAGGTTAAGTCAATATTCCCCTTGGGGCATTGGCGTTACTGACAATACTTTGTAAATTCTGAAACTAGCCGGTTGTATCTACAAGTGCCATTTATGACCGGACACGACAGACTAAGGCCTACTACTACTACTACTACTACTACTACTACTACTACTACTACTACTACTACTACGACTACTATATTACCACTCATATATATATATATATATATATATATGTATATATATATACTCACACACACACACCGAGAGGCAGACAGACATACAGACAGAGAGAGAGACAGAGAGAAGATAACCAGAATATGGTCAAGGGGGATAAATCCACTGCATAATTTTGTCCTTTATTATTTAACTCTCATAATCACTGCGAACATCACATTTGGCTAAGATCAAAGTGTAGTATCTGTTCCGATGGATACTGCACCCCATAGACTGGCATTGTCTTGGTCTTCGGGGCTTAATTTACGCCGGTCTATGGGTTTGTCCTGTGCAGTTCTAGGAGGTTCATCCTCCTAGGCTTCGCCTCCCCTCTTTGGGGAGGAGTAAGTTTATTGCTTACTGCCTGAGGCGCCCCTACCGGGGAATGCCGACGGGGCTGCCCAGGAAATTTTTAAACCCCACTATTCCGACCCGACCTTGCGTCACATCTTACTTGTGGGAGTAAGATAAAAACTGGCCTTGTGCCTAACTCCTGGAGAGGAGTAAATCAATACATGCTTACATATGTATTCAAAGCTTCTTACGAAAATAAAGCAGAGAAGGTTGAAACCATCTTAACAGTAATTGTGTGCAGTTATACATGAGGAGTGATAATATACGGACATATCTGTGCTGAAATGGTGGAAGTTCAGAGACCATGTGGAATATTAATTATAACCCCGTTTATTGTTCAATCCTTCCGACCCACGTGACTTGAAAAGAAAATAACTAGTTTATCAAAGGGTCACTACTTACAAAAGCTAAAAGCCACTCGAGGATAAAGGTTAATGTGATAGAATTATTTTCAGTGGAAATAGAAAATGGAATAGAAAACGATTGTTAGAGCGGAAAGTTCGAATACATGTCGGGAGGATTTATGACAGAAATATATTAATGTATTTTGAGGCAACCTTGTTTTAATGTACAGGAGAGACAGTCCCCTGGTAATGTTTTGCACAGACGGGAATTCCTTGCGAATAATCTCCGTCCGTGGAAAATCCACCTGACACTAGCACATAGAAGAAAAAATAGACTTTTCATTTCATTGTGGTAGTAAGTTCTTGCTTTGAATATCTTACGAGGCGGAACCAGAGATTGGAGCTCAGTCGAGCAGCTAAGATAGAAATAACGATAGACTATAAAGAGACTAGCATCGCCTATCTGTGAGAAAGGGGCAACAAAGATCTTATCGTACTTGATTTCGGAGTACATTTTTAACACTGTCTGAATAAACGAATATGGCTCTGAACGAAGTTTAGGGACAAGTTACGTGTATGGAAACATCGCCGGCTGACTTCAAAATTGTTTTAATCAGAATTCCTAATTCACAAAATGAGGGTTTAACTTACTTTTGTTTTAGATAAATGATCTGATAAATAAAGCCAGTATAGCAATTAAGCTCTCGATCACATTTAAATTGGTTGCTCATATTGCCGACTCATGGGAAGATATTTCTTTTCACATCAAGAACCAACTAAGAAAAATGAACATCAGTTTAATAACTCCAGTTATGTTTATTATGTACTAGCAGGGCTACCCGGCGTTGACCGAGCCTCTCTCTCTCTCTCTCTTTACCCTGGTTGCCCCATTTCACCGCCCCCTCTCCACGTTGTCACCCCCCTGTTGCCTTCGGCGAAAGCTGTCACTTCCTCACCATTCCTCTTCCGTTGCCCAGGAAAAAAGTATGACCTATCTTTATTAAAAGTACCATATCTGTCTGCGCCTTCTATATATGTACTTATCCCCGCCCCGGTGTGCATACTGTATACGTACCTATACCCACCCCGGTGCGCATAATATATACGTACCTATTTCAGTCTATGTGCGCATATTATATACGTAGCTAGCTCCGCCCCGGTGCGCATACTATATAATATATATCTCCAGTTATGTTTTATTTTGTATTATCAGCCACAATGCGCTGGCAGCAGTATTTCGACACACTCAAATTGACATACGTTCTATACACGCCATATATAGTATGCTCAATTTATACATATAGCAACCAATACAACAATATTTTGTAATATATATATATATATATACAATAATATTTTTTTTTATTTTTAATAAATAAATATTAGTTTTTAAAATACCTCGAGACATCGATGTTTCATGCTAACGCAATCTTCAGTCTAGGAACTAATTCCCGACGGTCGGTAGGCGCGACCCCTGAACACAAATCGCCACTGATTCGTAGTCGATGATCTAAACCAAACGGCCATCGTCAATTAGTTAGTAAATATAGAGTAACTTTAACTGTAAATAGCGACACGTGGCCGCCATTTACCAGGCAGCTAGAGTGATCTTACGAAACGGTGTTCGGATCGCGCATATATATATATATATATATATATATATATATATATATATATATATAAGTACTGTTTAGATGGGGAAAAATAAAATTGTGAAATTTACAAATTTATTAAATCATTAAGTGTTCAAGAACGGAGTATAATGAACTGATTTTTAATCCATGGAAAGTGTTTAAAATCCATATTAGCCAACGCTTAAAAAACACTAGATTTTCTCTCATACCGGGAATAGAGCGTAGTGTCATCAGCTAATGTACCAATCCGGGATGCGATTGTATAAGGGAGGTTCTTTATGAAGATTATAAATAATATTGGTCCATGTTTCGAGCACACCGGAATGGATATGGTGTTGTTTAGATGTTCAGTCATCGGGAACGACCTGGATGTTTATTTTAGCTTAGTCAGCGCAGAGTAAACATTGTTAATGGGCTCGTATAGTCATAATACATAGCGTTGAAAAAGATAATTAATTTCTGAGCATCCTCATATGAATACACCATGTGTATTCTTATTTATAGTCATACTATTCGCTAGTAACTAGCCAACTCTCTATGTTAGGACGACCATATAAGGTGAGCTATTTAAAAAGGCCGGAGGATCAACATTTTATTGTCTATCAACTGATTGATCTTTGTCGAATAAATGATACAAAATATATTATATCAATCAGTACAATATGATCATTATATATTATCATGCCAATACGGGATCAATTTTTGTGCATCAAAACTGTTACCCCCAGGAAGGGGAAGTCGACTTCTGAGATCGAACTCAAGTGGATTGAAACAACTTTTTACCACTGATTATTTGTCCAAGTTTGCCCTAAACTTTTAAAGACTGCTTAGACATTAGAAAGTGATAAAATAAGATATTTCTATGGTAAATATTACCTATTAATCATTGGTATTGTCTTGGCCTTCGGGGCTTTATTTACGCCGGTCTATGGGTCGGTCCTGTGCAGTTCTAGGAGGTGCACACTCCCATGCTTTGCCTCCCCTCTTTGGGGAGGAGTAAGTTTATTGCTTACTGCCTGAGGCGCCCCTACCGGGGAATGCCGACGGGGCTGCCCGGGAAATTTTTAATGGCCAGAGTGATCACTTTCTCGGGCGCTGGCTTTTCACACCTCACTTTCCCGACCCGACCTTGGGTCACATCTTACTTGTGGGGTAAGATAAAACTGGCCTTGTGCCTAACCTCCTGGGTAGGAGGTAAATAAATACTACCTATTAATCATAGTCTGTTTATATGTACATTTCTGCAAATAAATATATTTCAAAATAAGGCGTTTTTTTTTCAATATAGAAATGTGACCTCGTTTCGGTTGACGATAGATACACAAACTCGTCATTATAATACGATGCTATTCCTTTAAACACGCACAACATTATAGAGCACCTTTCACCGTCGTAATCAGAACAAAGTTAGTATAGATATTGTACCAGATTTTTACTTCGCCTAAATACTGGTGGTCCTTTTAGGCTCCCATAGCGTTTCTCATCTCAGCTTTAATTGTATTTTATAGCTTCACCAAGAGAAACTGACAGAAACTAAATGTAAGGAAGACAAATCTCCATGTAATGGGAAAGTGATGTTTCTTTGTATAGCGGTAAATGTGTCCTGGAAATCGAAAACAATGAATTGAGCGCTAATGGTGTCAAAGTTGACGTATGGGTGGAGCTATTAAGTATTTGAACGATCCCTTTTCCAAGAGTGCGCTGAACAGGATCATGTTACCTAAGCTGCGCTGAGTAAATATATGATACCTGTGACTCACTCGACCTCGACGATTACGATTCAGGGTATAAGACAGAGGCTTCAATTGAATATGTTTTGTATTTATCGTGCATGATAGCAAACACGACCCATGCTCTCCACCAGGCAATCAATGATCGTACAAACGCATGCTTGTGTGATGCTTTGGTTTCCTTTAAGTAGACGAATTGTGTTTCTAAGATTGTATAGTACAGTTTTCCATACTATTTCACCGATAGAAAATAATGGGTGTATAATCTAAAACTGATAGTGTTAATGATTAATTGTATATCAGCTATTGCTTATTTGTAGATTTAAAGTAACATAGAAACAGAAAATATAATAAGACAGGCATCGTTTTTCATGGGAACAATAGCAAGTTAAAAAGGGCGAAAACGTACGTGTGTGACTTTTTAAACTGACGTGATCGGACGCGAATAAAATGACTTCAGGATGTATGGTATATAAAAAGTATGGGTTAAAATCTGCTGACCCAATATGTAGTCTCCTCGGCACTAACAAGATGTATGCAATATTAACAACCTAAAAATAAACCAATCGTTCTCCAACTGCATTGACTTCCTTTGTCTGTTGATTGTGTCCAACTTCGATTCCAGAGCGAGAAGTCCTCAGTAAAATTAAGACAGCTGTGGACGAACGTTAAAAGAAGATGGTTTGATTGTATATAGAATTAGTTTACGAGTGTTACATTCAAGGTGTCAGACCCCCTTCTTGGGGAGGAATTTATCAAGAATAATTCAAGGTTGCACAATTCTAACCGCATTTTTTAAATCCGAAAAGAGGGTGTAATAGGAATCTAAAACGAATGGTAACAATGCTGAGATAAGCGAATAATGACTGGCATTATTTTTGAGAATGGGGTATCTTTCATCAGTGGATCTACCAATACTTTAGATTATAATCTACCATATTATTTCACCAATAACAAAGAGTAGTGATTGGTTCTCCCTTGTAAAACATTAACAGCAAAAACTCGTCTAGCTACAGCAACTGAAAAAATATTTCCCCTTTCTTCCTCTTGTACTTGGAGCTAACATAACGTCCATAAACAAAGTATCTATTCTAGAACGGTATTTCTGTGGAATGTAATATCACACAGCTGCGATTAAGCCGATTACAGCCAGATCGTTTTTAACTCTAATGTTTACAAGTACCTGCTGAGATGCCTTCTTAAGTAATGAATTCTAACGAGATACAATCCATCGTCTAACATCCTCATGGTGTTTGTATGAGTTTCCACATGACACAAATCAGTAAACATTATGCTTGAGTGGCATTTGGTCCTTGATGAGCGATGACTCATTAGAAAAAGGATTAGTTTTGCAACCACTTCCACTTTCAAATCAAATTATCAATGATTATCGAATCAGAAGACAATCAAAGTACTAATCAGAGTACCCGTTGCTTAAGTTCGTTTTTTTTTAGCAGAACCAATATCTCAACGTGATATAGATGTAACACGGGGGCTGGCAATAATGGATTCATATCTTTTCTTCGGTATTGATAAAATAGCTAAATATTCCCGATAGAATTTAAACACACCCGTCCCATACACACGCTGAACCAGTATATATTGCAACATTTTCATAGATTTTATAATAATAGTAATAATTAATTAACGCTGAATATTTTTATATTTAGTAATGAAGAAAATGTATCAGTCTTAAACCTAAACTATACTATTACTTTAATTAATTTTTAACATCTAATCCTCAATTCAGTGTACTATCTTATTTCATACGAATGCACTATATTTTCAAGCTTAATTTACGAGGTAGTAGTAGAGTATATGTTATGTTATCCAACGACTATCATCCCAGCCAGTATCTCTATATTTTTTGTGTAATGTTGTGCATGTTCTTTTATTGAGATAATCTCTCCCAGACATTACCTCAGTCTTTTAGGGAAAGGAGAGAAATATAGTATCCGTTCGTTGATATCATCATCTCAGACATACCCCCTATTTTAGATAGAAGTGTAGTATATCTTCTTCTGTCATAACATCATATGAGGCATTACTTCCTCCGTGTTTTGTTGAAATGTAATTGACTATATGATATGTTGTCATGAGATGAGCTTCCCAGTTATTATCTCCTTTGGGGGTTAGTGTTCGTGAACAAGGAATTTTTCACAATCGGTTGTTCATTAGCAAACTCAACACTTACATTATATATATGAGTAGAAATATACGACTGGAGCGAGCATCATTGCTGCTAATAATAATAATAATAATAATAATAATAATAATAATGATTATGATAATGATACACAATGAGTAGAACTTTATATTTTATATGTAACACGTTTTTAATTAAAAACTAAGAAATATATATTAATATTGTGTACATCGATTACAACCTTTGAGATCCACCTAACATTTCATTTATTAACATTTATATATATATATATATATATATATATATATATATATATATATATATATACATATATATATATACATATATATATATATATGTGTGTGTGTGTGTGTAATCAGTATAAACGTAACACAGCAGATGACGTCATAAAACGATGGCGTACAGAATAGTGACCAAATTCAAAGATTCTATCATCTACAGTATTTTAGTAGTAACAATATTTACAAAGATATATTTACTTATGTATATCTATATACGCCGAAGTTTCGAACGTACGATGTCATCAGTGCAGAAAGTCAAAGTGTAAGACGGTCACAAGGCGCGAACGCGGTTCACAGAGTCAACCAAGACTCTGTATGCTGCCGCTCTATACTTGCGGCCATCGGACATTATCACGTGATACAGGATAAATGTAGTTACAGTATTCCTAAATACAGCGGTCTGTAAACATCAGACTATCTAAAGGGTTCGACGAACGTAATAGGAACCTTACTTATAGTTTAGTGACAAAATCAGTAATGGGGCTTCATAACAATATTTAATTAAAATCAACAAGATATTATGTCCGTATCATATTATGTAAAATAAGATTTTAAGGCGTGGTCGAGTGTTGAAATGCAACATTTTTTGTAATGATAGTTGCATAATTTTAAAAATGGCGTTCATCCCGTTTTGCATTCGAATTCTTGAATCCTTGTTTTTTTTTATTTGTATGCTGTTTTGCCATCGTGCATACTTGATGACTTCACGAAGGGAAAACGTCATGAAAGGAAGATGTTATCCAATAAAACAGGTGTAAAACCTAAGAAAAATCCTTAATGTCGTGCTAAATTTATAATGGCATTGTTTTTTTAAGTTACTATTAAAAAAGATTGCAAGAGACGCCGGAGTGAGATATTTTATGACTTCATAACTATTGAAGTAACAAAACGTTGGTGTCATCCATCAATCTGTGAGTAGTTCTTCTCCCTACACCGAGACGCACATTTCTCGAGAGATTATCTGCTTGATGTTAGCACTCCTCTTCTTTCAACAATATATTCGGTTTATGAATTACACCTGCCAAATATTTTTAACTAGTATATTTAAACTCTGCTGTACCCACTGAAATCAACCAAGAGTAAAATAGCAACTGATAATTTTAATATGTGACGATAATACAGGTGTTCGTAAAATCTATAGAAATAAAAAAAAAACCTAAAAAACCAATGAGTGTCGAGAAGAGGTCAGCAGAGAAGCAAAGAAGGAAGTTTAAATCAATATGAAAAAAGAACAAATGAAAAAGATTAGGATACAACAATGAGAACATCAATGTATGTCATTGCTTTGATAGGTTAGTAATATTAAATAGGTTTCGCTTTTATGAGAGCTGGTGAAACGTATACGATTATACGTCATCATAAAAAGTCTTATTCTCATTAATATCAGGTTGTTCTGAAGTGAGTTTACAGTTCTGTATTCAAATACTTCTAAATAACTCTATCTGTAAAACATAAACCTTGTGACTTACTTTAAATTTATCCGTTTCAGCCGAATCTCACCAGCAGTGTATATTAATTAGGTACATGCATACCACAATGGAATAAAAAAGATGAATTGATATATCTGATCCCCTGTTTGTAGACGACAAAAGTCAGAAAACGGCAGCAGTTAAAAGTCGGTCAGATAACCGTCTACAAAGTTGAAGTTAAGTTGAACCATTCTGAGGCCCTGAAAAATCGTGCATCCCTAGAAAACACCTGAGGTATCAACCGATCAACTGTTAAGAAAGATCATAAGAAATGATCCGATGCTCAAAATGATTGAGCTTGCGAAAAGAAAAAGAAAGATCACTGTGATCACAGTGCTTAGCGCTATCAAGAATGAATAAGGAAACATCTTGAGGTACGTGAAAAGATACATACTAACTGTTCACATGCAAGAACAACGTCGGGCGTGCTGTTGGCACAGACCTCTAAAGTCGTGCAAGAGTGTTAATGGACAAATATGATTTTTACAGAAGGATTACTGGACATCACAGTCGCATTACGTTAACAATTTAGTTGCAGCGAATAGGCGCATTTGAGAGCAAAAATTCGAGGTTCGCCATAGATATGTTACCAGCGGAAATCCTTTTTTAAGGAAACTTGAATGTGGCAAGACTACAACTTAAATTGTCCACTGCATTTCACCAACGGCTGAACCTCTACCTTACTTCGAAGGTTTGTACATACACAATAATGAATCTATTACTAATAAATATGCGTGTCTTTATTACAGAAGCGAAAACTATATTATTTCGATTAATTCTACTATTGTACTCACTTTTAATGCTTAACTCAGTTTACTATACTATTTCAGACTAATCTACTATAATTCAATGCTCAATTCAGGGGTAGCATAGTATCCCTTCTGCTGTTATTCAATAGTCCACCCAGACATTATCTACACTTTGAAGGGGTGTAGTATACGTAATGTTGTCATGATACCATACCCCAGGCATTATAGCCCCATTAACGTGGCAGTATTATTTATCTAGATATATTACTAAAATAGTCATATAAATCAGAGAATTGCGCCAGTCATTTTTCATCTATAAATGATTATTATCATTTCTCTTGACCTAAAGGAAATATTAGTTACCGTTGACTTTTTTTTATAGAGTTGTTTATTTTTTCGCAATTTATTTCAAGTGGTGAGGAAATTCTGGGTTAGCTTTTTACTTTACTATTTGATTTCACGCTTCCCATCACCATTTGAAATGGTTTCGCTTGTAGATTAAAAAGGTGGCAGATGTTTTACTCGTTACATTCTGCGTTATGGGATAAAAATACAGATATATATTAGTATACATATATATATATATATATATATTGGGCTTTATTATAAAATGGTCAATCGTTCGGGAACGATTTGTGAAATGATAGTGATATAGCGTATGTATTGATAGGTGTTATAACCGTTGGAAGCCTTCTATCAAGATATCTAGAACCACTGTTTAGCTAGGTGGATATGCTCATAATTTAAGTAAAAAAAATAGCATATACTATAAAGATACATTTTCGTCGTCTCTTTCTGCCCGAAATTATAACCTCAACACTTGGCTACAGGGCGAGAGAAAGATCAACAGAGAGCATATGAGTACGACATAATCTCGTTGATCACCGAAGGTAAGCGACATTAAGCCTGCTCACCACTCGATAGGCGAGCATTTGGGAATACCAAGCGCTGTATGTGACGGGGAGGAGACCTCTTTTCTGCAAAAAATGCAAAAACCAACGTCGTAATTTCCCCTGACAAAGCTATACATGCGACTGGAGACACCTTGTTAATTCAATATTCTCTAGAAATATCAGCCGAGTAGTGTGAATGTCGCAACAGATACCAAGTACCAAGATGTGGGGAAGGTCGGGAACGGTTAAGGAGAAGTCAAAGTAGGATGGCAAATAAACAATATCTCATGGGAAGCGGCACCAAATTAATATCGCTTCAATTATTCGTATATGGCATTAAAAGCAATATGTGTTTTTCTGCCCGCCTTCAAACGTTCCGTTTTAAACTGTTTCATCTCTGGGTTTATTTTGGAAACATTATTTTCAATAGAATTTCAAGAAAGAAATGTTGGTGATAAAATAAATAATGCGACTCCCTTTATTTGCCTCTGGGGAAGCATATTATTTTTGCCTTTTGAATCCATTAATCATTTCGAGTTTTATTGAAAGCGATTTCTTTAAATAACCTCATTGGTATAGCGTCAAGGTTACTGCGACATAAGTTAAAGGTGAAACGAAAAAAGTATGAGGCATTCTAATTCTCAGATTAAAAGAAGTTGACCTCAAATTAAAACAAATGTATTTCAAATTAAAACAAATGAACTTCAAATCATAACAAGAGAAGAAAAGTGGAAATATAGCCAAAAGGAAAATATATCATTGTTATCTCGGCCTTTGAATAAAATCTAATTGGCAAACTGTTAGACCTTCAGATAAAATAATAGGCAAGACAGAGTTATTTCCCTTCACTGTGAAAAACAGAGTTATCTGCTTTAGAGGTTCATTATACATTCTGGAAGACGAGAGTTCGGTCATGAGAGTTCGTACGTAAACATAGTTACCTCGAAGAACACCGTTAAATCATCGAGCATCTGGCGGCTTTTAAATCATCTTTCAACTTGTAAGTTATTTTAATAGGCGTATTAAGTTTCATATAAGGTGCATTGTTCTTTTTCGGTGTATTTCTGATGTAAACAGTACTTATCAGATACGACACAAATAAATCCGGTTGAAGGTCTTTACAAGATGGCTGGACCAGTCTACCATTTTAGAATGTATCTCACCCCTGGCGCAATCCTCTATCTGAATGTGGCAGATGAAATGGAGTATTGTTGCTACACATGAGGGGAAATTGCTTCCCAGAGCCCTCTTTTGTGCCTTGACAGAGTACAAAATCGACTTTGAAATCTAGTTGGGGATGTATTTTTTCCCGTGCATTATTTTACTCAGAGAAAATATATTTCTAGTCTTTTCTACTCTTTCTTTATTTTCACGGTAGATAATCGACTGAGGTGCAATCTTTGCCTCCCCCCGTTAAATTTACACAGCAAAAACTCGTCTAGCTACAACCACTGTAAATAATTTGTATTTCTTCCTCAGTGTACTTACTCTGCACTTAGTGCGGAATTTACCCTAGGCGGGTTACACAGGCTTCTTCCGCAGGAAGAAGTTTCATGGGAATATCAAATTCAACTTTTCATGTGAATATAAAATTCAACTTTCCATGGGAATATCAAATTCAACTTTCCATGGGAATATCAAATTCAACTTTTCATAGGAATATCAAATTCAGCTTTTCATGGGAATATTAAATTCACAAGCGGTTCAAAGTCGCATGTATACACCGGTCAGGGGAGATGACAACGTACGTTTT
This sequence comes from Sepiola atlantica, assembly GCA_963556195.1. NCBI lineage: Eukaryota > Metazoa > Mollusca > Cephalopoda > Sepiida > Sepiolidae > Sepiola > Sepiola atlantica. The sequence goes on from OY744528.1 coordinate 32,895,377, forward strand.
TTTGCAGTTCTTGCAGGGAGGTGTCGATGTCTTCTTACATAAAGCGCCTGGTATTCCCAAATGGTCATCAATTTTATACTAACTAGGTTCAATGTACCTAGAGCTAGACGGTATTTCCATGAGCAGAGTTTTTTTCAAAAGAACTACATGTCCGTTGAACGCACACCATGTAGCTGCTTCCAAACTGCCTACAAAATAGTTGTTTTCGAACACAATGTTAACAAATTATTGTTGAGACGTCCTCTTAAATTATCAAAATTCTTCCGAGTTTCAACCATTGTCTTCAGTCCAGGTGTTTGTCTCACGGTTCACCTAACATGCTCTTTACCCCTTATCCTCGAGTTACTTTTGGACCTTGATAAGCATTGCCTCATTAGCACAAAAAACTAAACGTTACCATTTAGGTAGAGTTTAGTTTAGTATGTCTTTTTACGGCAAATCAACCCTGTTATGGAAATTTGATATCGAAATACAATACCTATTGCAAATGATTCATTAGATATTATTAACTTAACACATTGTTAGGCACACGTTTGCGTTAATAATCTGGATACGTTATAACTGCCTAAATTATACCACAAGAGATATAATAGGATTTCACGTCGGCGTCCAGGACAGTACGACAACCGCGCACTCAAAGAAATGGACCACAAATGAACACATTATCATTTCAAATTAATATGAATCAATTTCAAATTAAAACAAATGAATCTTTAATTAATACTATAGAAAGTCTAATTTAAATCAAAGTTCAATAGTAAAAAATAAAAATTAAAATATATGAAATTCATATTAGAACTATCCGTGCTGATGGAAATTCAACGCATATTAAATGAACATAGTTCTTAATCTTACTTGTATTATATAGTTACTCGCAAAGAGGACTCGGCGTTGGCCAGTATTGGATAGGAACCAGTATGTAACCTAAGGCTATATCCATAACATTGTGTTCTATTTGTATTTTTTTTTACATGTTATAGCATTCATTTTGGGAGTAGATTTGGAAAATGGCGTCAGCATTGATTGTGAGTGAAGATGTAAACAGAAATAAAATGAAAAAAATCTAAGAAAATTTTATTTTCTATCAAGGAACATCCGGCAAACAATGCAAACTCATATATACTCCTAGATCAAGCCTTTTACTCCTTATTGATATTTGATTAGTATTTTATATTAATTTCAATATTATGAATTAAATAAAAAGAATGCCCTTTTTATGGATGTCAAGCGTGTTACTCGTGTAATGCAGCTTCAGAATATAAACCATTCATGTTTGTATATCTTCATGAAAGATTACCGATCATTAGGTTCCCAGATATAAATTGTTAAAGTCTGATGTTTGATTTTCAAAAATATGTTGATTTTTTAAAATATTTTATGTTCAATTAAAAAAAAGTTCACTTAAATACATTCCTATTGGTGCTTCAAAAAGCGCCAATCTGCGCTAAACATTGACGGGGCTCTACTTATTATAACGTCTTTTACAATTTTACGTGTTTTTCTGCTTTTCTCGTGATTTGACCACTCGGGGTTAATACCATCAAAATGAAGAAGAAGAAGAAGAAGAAGAAGAAGAAGAAGAAGAAGAAGAAGAAGAAGAAGAAGAAAGAAATCTATAAGACAGTCTCGCCTGGCAAAGTTGTTTTACAACGAAAGCTTGCAAAAAAATTAAATAAATTATTTTTTTCATTTAAATTGCACCATGTGTAGATTTTCAAAAATAAATCACTCAATACATTTTCATGAGTGCTTTAAAAATGTGGTCAATTTCCTTATTCAAAAGTTTCCAATCTGCGCCAACCATCGACTGGACTCTACCTATTATAACGTCTTTTAAAACTTGACGTGTTTTCTGCCTCTACCATGATTCGACCCCTTGGGGGTAAAACCATCAAAATGAGGAAGAAGAAGAAAAGAAAGGAAAACTCTGAGACAGTCTCGCCTGACAAAGTTGTTTCACAACGAAAGCTTGCAAAACAAATTACATAAATTATGTTTTAATTTAAATTGCACCATGTGTTGATTTTCAAAAATATTTCATTTTAATCTGTTGTTATGTTTAAATCTTGGACGGAAAGTAATCATGTAACTGACGTTACATACAACGAAATAGTTTCTAAAATCAATCCCCCTTAATAAGCAAAATTATCCTGACCGAACAAAAACTAAACCTAGATCGTGGCTAACCCTTCTTCTCAACGTTCTCAATTGCACTTATATGCAACTCCCCGCATACACACTTACGTACTGACTCCTTCTCACATATATATTCATTTATATATATAAATTCCCGAAACAGTTTTTCATGGTAAACAACTGATGATCCCTTAAAATAGTGTTAGAAACTAACTAATATGATAACTGTAAAAAATAAATTGACTTACATGAGTGATTTTCCACTGGAAGACTTGAGACTATAAGTTGTTATTTTTTTTTATATATAGTTTTAATGGTTGAGAAACTTCCGAGACTATATATATATATATATATATATATATATATATATATATATATGGTCAACCAACATACTGTTTCGCTGTGTTACGGATCTCTTCATGACTCGTCATATAATTTATTCAAGCCGGGATTGAAAGTTGGACGTTTTCTCTAGAGCGGCCAATCGTAACTATTGAGCCGTCTTACATGTGCGACGAACAAACAAGATCACACTATCTTGGACATTTCAACATAATTTTATGGAAATTATGCTATCTAACTTATTATAATTCCTTCTAATACTTTTCCCGCGAAATGTTTGCTGTATATACAAGAGAATATATATATTTACTAAACGTTTCGGAATTCAACACTAAAGTAAGCATCATCACATTTATTAGAATTCTTCGCAGAATGTAGAGTGTAATACTTTCTAAACTGTTTTGTTTACATGAATTTGACTATGATACACCTTGAAGTAATATAACGCTGATGTATATTTAAACTGCGTTAAGCTCTGCATATGTTCAACTCTATATAGAAACCAATGTTTATTTATTTATATATTTATATACATGAAACGAATGTATGTACGTCTACTTCGTCACGCAAGTGTCATTCTTAGACTACGGACGAAATCAATTCTACGCGGTGAGAGGAACTGAAGAAAGCAAATAGCAAGACACACCTTAGACTTACCCAACCGCCTGGTATGGAATCTAAAATAAATTCTCTACTCTATAATATAAAGTCTACGGTGGGTGTATTTTTAAAAAGTTATCAGAAATTATATATATAGATATAAATATATTTTTATTAGATATTGAAGTGTTTATATTTATCGACGATATCGTTTCGAGCTATTTACCCTTATCAGTGCAGTATTGCAAGCAGTTGCATGGGATCGAACGCAGTTCGTAGATTCAGGCTAGAATTACGAGACAAACGCTCAGAGCCACCAGGCTACTGACAATCAGCACAGGCTGTAATTGAAATTAAGATAAACTTACCCGGGAAGGCAGGGGTAGCGTTATTGCTATTCGCAGTGTTCAACGCTCGCGCAGAATACATATGGATACATATTTTTTATACACATATCAAGGGAGGCACTAGCGCGCCCTATCCATTAATAGACTTCACGAATGGCCGATGCTGGAAATTTCATTTCTTTGATCAATCATAACTCAAAAACCAATAAACCAAATTAGTTAAAACTTTGCACAACATTTTTATTTGATAGGTTCTATACGTGTGTAGAATTTCAGCATCATTAGTCAAGGTAACCGAAAGATTCAGAAAGTTCAATCATGAAATCATGTTATCTGTGTGGGCGTACGTACGTACGTACGTACGTACGTACGTATGTGCCACCCTGTATCTCATCAACTATTTGATGGATTAAGCTGATTTTTGGCAGAGATAGAGGTTCTAGGGTCTAGTTGATGTCATTTTAATTTCAGTTCACCATATACCTTAGTTTTCCAGAAAATCCTCCCAACACTGTCAAATGCCCAGTATTCATACACTTTATTCTATATCTTATCGACCATTTGATGGATCAGCTGATTTTTGGCAAAGATAGATGCTCTAGTGTCTAGTTGATGGCATTTTAATTTCAGTTTACCATATACTTTGATTAGTCAAACTACCAACTATATCAGTTATAAGAAGGCATTGTATGGAGGCATAGCCTTTACAAAAGTAGTGACATTCCATGAAAAATGCCAGTATACTGAAATCATATGCCCTTAATAGAGTTAAGATGAAAATTCATATACACTAAATGTACAAAATAAAAGAAAACCCCAGATTTTTACACTTATATTGTCATTAAGGGTATGCGAGCACAACAGGGCTATGTATTTTAGTGGTCGGAATTATTCTTCAGCGCACCTCACCTATTTCATCCACTCATGCATAGATGTTTATACTGTAGTGATCTGATAATGAAATGATTTGTTTGATATGTAGGAATACCCTTAATGACAATAAAAGTGTAAACATTTGGGAATTTCCTTGATTTTGTACATTTAGTGTATATACATTTTTATCTTAACCCTATTAAGGGCATATGATGTCAGTATACTGGCATTTCGCATGGAATATATATATATATATATATATATATATATATATATATATATATATATATATATATATATATATATATATGAAACAATAAAGAGAAGTATTATTTCTTCATTAAATATCTTACTGTGATAAGTCAGTGCTCGATATAAAAGATATAGCAATACATATATATATATATATATATATATATATATATATACATATAAATATATATATATATATATATGAAAAATACAGAAAGGAAAAACAATTAAACAGACACACACATATATATATATATATATATATATATATATATATATATATATATATATATATATATATTATGTGTGTGTAGGTACACACTTATACTTCAATAATATTGGCTGAAATAGCTATAATAACTGAGAAAAAAGGCTAGACTTACTAAAACCAAACCAAAAAAAAACTGCATGAGTAAATCTATTTTTTCATATTAACCGTTTTTTAGCAATATGATTAAGAGAAAATAATTTAGTGTACGGAAAGAGAAAAGTAAATGTTACTTGTTCCAATACGTCTTCTGGTCGACCCTTTGTTATAGTAGCCGTTGACGATATAATGGGAGTGAAAACACGGATGAATAGCTGCTGTAACTGTCTACGAAAATTCTTAGAGTACATTCTAAATAAGACTATTAATAATCGATATATATATATATATCGAGTATTTATATTCTCATTATAATGTAATCTGAGAATTCTCGTAGAAAGTAATAAGAGTATTATTAATAACGTAAGACAATAACTGTCAATATTTTTTTATAATATGACTTAATTTATACGACGAGTTTGACGTAGTTTTACTTGCAGACGTGTACCGAATAACAACTATAATATTATTTCACATAGAAACAATAATGGTAGAGACACATTTATGATCCTTATTTCTGAAATTAATGTTTATCCATATTTTAACGATCATTTCAATTTTTAATTCATAACATGCTAAAATAAAACTATAAGACATTTGAAATTGTCATGATATAATGACAGGTATGCATATTGCAAAACATATAAATAATTTGAGTACGGAGTAATTACACAGCTATAACAGAAATAAATAAACACACTTATCATTAATAATGAAAGGTGTCAGAGGGTCAAGGTAAACCTAGACAAGATAATAGTGGTTATATTCTTTCTCTGATTATAAGAAAACCATTTGATTACCAATGGAAGTGGGACTCCCGAGGTTTAGTGAACTTTGGGTTTCCACGTTTCTGTCGCTTCTCTTATTTTGTCCTTTAGTAATCACATTCCTAGTGTTATGTTTCTGTCAAAGGGGCAACAATTGCTGTTTTCTGGGTCGGAATGTATCCATATAACTCTCATCCTTGGCTGGTTTCTGACCTTGAAGTGGTATTTGTTAGCTGCTTACATCAAGTAGCTTCATGCCTTGTCTGGAGCGATGTCCATAAAAAACTAAAACAAAAAACATTTATAAATTATTTTTGTGGGGTGTTTAATTACTTATTTCATGTCCGTATACTTGACGCATTTCATATTTGTCTTCCCAGTGTAGTAACGCAAATACATCATGTGGAAGATAAGATATCGACATGACAATTTCATTAGATTAATAGGCAAATAAATTACTTGCATGTAGCGTGCAATAATGGCCACAAATGCCCATCATTTCTGAAGTCTAATACAATGATTGTCTTTTCTTTTTCTTTTTCTCAATTCAGGCAAGATGACAAAGCGTCGAATAGTCGAAGACCCATTTGTTCCTGGAAGTCGTCATTCTGTCTTATGAATAGAATATCGATAAAATTGGAAATTGAATCATCTCATGAAAATTTGCATGCTTCATATTTCGCTTTTTCTGCCCATCGTATTGTGATGAATGACATTCCTACATAAGTATTGGTTGTTTTGTATCCAACATTTTTGGTTTGTTTAATATCGAAGTCCTTACTCTGGTAAACCTTTTATGCTTCAGGTTTTTAATATTTTTACCGTTCTTAATAATTTGTATATATTCAATAGATACTTATTTCCGAAGTAGATTTTAGATTATTTTTTTAGCTTGTATGATGTGGTTAAATCGTCTACAATAGATATATTCTATGTAATCCATAGATTGGACTCTGTCAGGTTTAAACGCTCCGGGCCGACTGTACCAGGGATCAATAGCAATTAATTGGCTATTTCACACTCAATAAAGCACTCAAATTGAAATATCACTATCGGAAAGTTAATATGCTTCAGACAGATGATAGATATATAGATAGATAAATAGATACATTTAGAAAAAGAAGAGAAAGAGGGGCAGAAAGGAGCTGGAATCTATATATTTATATATATATATATATATATATGGGAAAATGAAAAAGGAAAACAAAAAAAATGGATGTTTTTTTATGTGTACATCAACGTTTCGTCTTTATTTATAAGACTTCATCAGGATGAAGTCTTATAAATAAAGACGAAACGTTGATGTACACATAAAAAACATCCATTTTTTGGTTTTCCTTTTTCATTTTCCCATCACGTCGGATTACTTTCATCCTTCTTTTCCCATATATATATATATATATATATATATATATATATATATACTAAGATGGTCATATCTGAAATTTGATGAAACCGTAATTTTAAAACCTAATCATGAGAACTAAAAAGGGTTCGATCAATTCAAAAATAGCGATTTGGAAACACGCATTTAAATAGGTTCTTAATCAGTTATTTTTCGTTTGGCAGTAATTATAATTAGTCAAGGATAGGCTGTTTTGAAGGGGTAACATCTCTTATAAAGGAAAATACTGCAATAGAAGGGAAATAGAAGACAGATTAATAAATTACGTCATCATTGAAAAGCGACTACAATTACTAATTTATCAGTCTACAACTGGACGCAAGTCGGTTACACACATTAAAATCGACTGCTTACTTAGAATAAGTAAGAGTCTCTAGTTATCTATCTTTATTGTGTCGACTGTATATTGGATCCGAAATAAAAAAGAGAAACCAGCTAGACACAGACGAATAATTTTGGTGTTTTTGTTATTAATTTTGAATTACGGTTGAGTGGTATTCAACCACACACAGTTTGCTTCCAATGATTTCTTTATATTAGTCTTTCAAGCCATGATATATTTCAAAACACACAAGGCGATCAAAGTGACTAGTTATCACCGGCGCAAATAAATGAAAGTTAAACGTCTTTGATCGATCATGGCCACATCCATTATATAACAGATATTGTACGGCTGAACTGTTGCTTGACTTAATTCTGCGTTACAGCTCTACAATCAAATGTAGAACAGCGACTCAAGTGTCTTTCAAAGTAATAAAGTTATAATCACGTTCATGATCCTGAGTTCGAGACACAGAAACAGCGAACGAGTAATAATGTGACCCAAATGTTAAAAGAAACAACTAGAAACCCACCACGATCTAGTACGTTGGCTGTCCATTCCCTCACAACCTTTCCTCCGCGAATATTTCTTAATTTTTATAATCGCCTTTTTACGTAACTATACTACTCTCTTTCTGAAATAGTTTATTTCTGAATTTCTAACATCTCTCAATATGTTTCGGAATTTGTTAGATGAATGTTGAGAATTTGTAGAATTTGGTATATTTAGACTACTGTTTTTGGTTCCACTTTCCGATCTAGCTAGGTTTAGCTACACTGATTAGTCGTAGAGACAAGAAAACATGTGTCTGTGGATAACTATAGATATATGATATATAATTATCCACAGACACGTAGTTAATCATCTACGACTCATCAGCGTGGCGAGACGTATTATAATAATATTTTATAAATATATTCTTTGTGGAAATGACAATGGTGAAAGAAAACATTTATTCCCAGTTAATATTAAGGTAAAAAGTTTGTTCGTATAAATAGTTGAATACGTTCAATTATTAGTCTTGTAAATATAATAAAAAATTAAATAAAATATTAATGTATATATATATATATATATATATATATATATATATATATATATATATATATATATATATATATATATATTAAAATAAAAATAGTCACGTCACAGTCTCTCCGCAGCATCAGTTGCCTAGTGACTCTTGACTGCTGTATACCAGCCGAGGATCTGTTCTAAACAATCTGTCCGGCAGAAACTGGGCCATTTCAGTGGTCTTTCTTATCTGTCACGCTGAGGTTCAGGGTTCTCCTGTGAGGTATATCTTCCAAGGCATTGTCTCCCCTCTTGTGGGTAGAGTCAATTTATTACTTACTGCCCGAGGCGCCCCTAGTGGCGAATGCCGACGGGGCTGCCCAGGCAATTTTGTAATAGGCCAGAGTGCCCAATTTCAGCCTTGTGTTCGTCTTATTTATTATCGGCCTTTCAAGGTCACAACACTATAATAGTAGATCAGAACATGTGAAAGAACCGTCACTCCCTTTCAACTGCGCCGTGAATCTATGTGATACCCCAAATAAAATAACATCCGTTTAAATACTAAAGCTATCGAAAGTTGATCCTGTTCATTTTAAGCAAGACTAACTCATATTTAGTTAAATAAATAACAGCTTTACTTGATGTGTTTGATTTCAGCTTTTCAGCAGTCTCGTTCCCAATCTTATATTCCCACAAGCGATGAACGATGGCTATTAGAGACCAGACAATAATTATTCAGGTGTGGAATCCTAAATCAATAAACACCACAGACATCATCGAACACATTAGTGACGTTATAACATACTGATAACTCCTTGGCGTTTTGGCTGAGATCAGAATTTGGTATCTGTTCCGATGGATGCTACACTTTGTAAAACGGTACCGTCTTGGACTTCAGACCTTGCTTCCACTGGTCTGAGGTGCTGACCTGTACATTTCTAAGATTCCCACCCTCCCAATTGCTAATCGCCTAAGACACCTCTACCGGGAAAGGCTGACTGGGCTGCTCAGGCCTTTTTATAGGCAAGCGCGCTAATCCTAGTTCGCTTGCTAAACGTACCTGACCCTTTCTCTAGCCTCTTGGAGAGGATTTAAATAAAAAATACTTTGCCCTTGTGCATAAGCCTATGGAGGTAAATAACTTGGCATTCTGGCTAAGAGCAAATTGTAGTATCTGTTCTGAAACAAAACTTCATCTTTTCTGTCCTCGTGCAATGAAGGAGAAATCTTGAAACACTTTTATTTTTGTTCCAATTACGAGTGCATCGTTTCAGAGAGCCTGATTCCCTCACATTAAAAACTGACCTTGTGTCCATCTCTGTTTTCGTGGAGAGGCAAACAAATATTAAACATTCCTACCTCTTGGAAGTGTAAAATAAAAGCCTGAAAAGTAAACCAAAATCAATGTTTCAAAAGTGTACTTTTTGTTACAGACATATTTTCCCTTTATTAATATAACTAAAGAATACATAATGTTCAATATTATCATATATTTATTTATCTCTATACATAGCTAACTTTAATAAACTAGTTTTAAACTGCTTTTAATCCCAAACCCTTTACTTAACTGACATCATCGCTTTCATAGGGGGATGGAACAATACCCCGAAACACACATCCTTCTGTCGTAGACGAAAACCCTAGAGGGCGTATCTAGCTTTCTCTATCACTATCTCTCGACTCACTACATTATTTTTTACACGTTCTCAACCATTTCTTTATAACCAGCTTTCGTAAGTGGTAATTTTAATTCACATAGCATACTTATTTCTCGTTCAATCATGCTTTAATAATTTATGCATGAACGATGTACTCGCTTTGGGATGGGATCAGATTCCGTGTTCACATGTAAAACATTCAAAGATATATCAATATTAATGCATAACACGCAAACAAAACACTAATCCAGACAGGAGTGTGCTACTGATTAAAAAGAAAAAAACGAATCAGGCAGTCAATTGGTACAAAGACAGACATGCCACTGAAAACACTGTTTTTTGTCACCCGATTGCAAGGTAATCAAATGTCAAATATGGCGACTGTCAGGCCTCACTTTCGCCACCGGCATAAGGAGAACAGATTATTTTCAAATAAGTGTTATTTGCTATCCGCTCACGACAAGTCCGGTGACATGAATCGTTTGCTTTATGAAAAGAATATTCATTTTTTATGATTGTGTTTTTTTTATGGAGTAACAATACTGGACCTTAAAAGTATCGACTGTGCTCACGTGAAATCTAAGAAAATACGTATATGGGATGTTAAAAAACAGCATGGTGACAAGTTTTAAGCTATCCACTTACGTATATAGTTAAGTTTTCTGCAAATTCACAAAAGGAAGATGCTCCAGATGTAAAAGATCAAACTGTTACATTAATGAATGGGATATCAGAAAGTTACACAATATATAGTTTAGCCAATGATAGTACGAAGATGCTTTGCGGAAGTGACATACTAGAGTGTCTGAGAGGGGAGGCAGACGTATCGTGAATGACTTTTTACCTTCCCGCTACGTAAAGGTGACGAGGGAAGCTTGGTGAAGTATACTTCTGTAAGAAAAAGAAAATTTAGAAAACTAATAAAACCCCAAATGTATAAGAGTTGTCGTTATTAAATATTGCTGATTACCATAAAGAGAGACACATACGGTCTATAGTCATGCAATTACGATCATCAACCAATACTAAATCATTAAAACACGTACTGCTACCACTAGATACTGATACTAGACTAGACTAGTTGGCAATCACTGCTTATATATATTACGTGGCGAAAATAAGTCCGCTGTGGCTCCGGAGATATTTTGGGCCGTTATCACACTAAAATGAAGGGGTTATGTTACAAAAAACAAACGGGATTATTAAATGTTTATCCCCTGGTAGCTTCGGAGAATTTATACTGAATCCCTCGTGTAAATAATGCTAGGGTCGCTATATTGTGTTCTATTTGTTAACTAGTACGAACACATATACTTAGATTTATCGAACGAATGAATGGCCTCAACCAACGTTTACTATTTATGATGTTATCTTTTGTTTTGATTGCATCATGAATTTCTATGACTTTTTAAAATATTGAGTCACCACCTATCTAGGCGAAGAGCAACTCGAGAATAAGGATTAATGAGAAATGTTTGTCAGCCGAATGATTAGGAATGAAATGAATAAGGTGCGATTACTTATGTGAGGCTTTATGAGCATTATTTTTAACATTGGATTTAAAAACGACTATGTTGTAACCTGCAAGGAAGCAGTCCCGCGATATTGTATAACCAATAGGAAGCTCTTGCAAAAATCTCTGTTCATGAAAGTTTCGCCTGATGCTACCTGTTCTGGTAGAAAGACGAGATTGAAGGTCAATCAAACCCCTTCCATAGAAATAACGATAGAGTAGAGAGAGAATAACAGCGCTTCTTACATGAGTAAAAGAGTTCTACGGAAGAGAACAGATAACCCCTACTATATGTCGAATTTATTTTGGTATTCAGTTAAGGCAGAAAATAGAGCACTGAGTGAAATCTCCAAAGATCACTCTTTCTATAGTGTGGCAGCGATGGAATAGTCTCAATACGATTGTTTTTATCCAACATATCATTCACCAATTGTTTACTTCAAAAGTATTTTCTCTATAACAGATAAGACGGTCTGCAGATATTGGATTCCTTACAAAAAATAAACCAAGCATAATTTCCATTCCTTTATGCAAAACTGAATCATATTATGCAAAACCACAAACAAAAACAACATTTTTCCTCTACGGAACAGCCAAACCAAACACAGTGAATAAATACTTGGACATACAAATAACTTGAAGCATAAAAACATTTATGAAAATGACCGGAGTCTGCATTAAATAACCGGTAAGTGTCGAGATGCGTTACGACAAAACAACAAAACCAAATAACATAAATAAATACTTGAACATAAAAAAACAACTTGAAGCATAAAACGTTTTTTACGAAAATGACCTAATTCGGGATTAACAAACCCGAAAAGTGTTGATATGTCAGAAAACAAATAAAGCATCTTTCTAACGCCACGTGCTTTTGCTCAACTTATTCTATTTACAATCTCACCTTACTCGTAAAGAATTATTTAACGATCTGAAATCGACTGGGACAGTATCAACTTCCTATACAATTTGTAACTCATCGCAGAGTATCACGAATGAACAAAAAGGCGCCTTGCCAACAAGTATAGGCATACAAACAATGCACTTTTAGTAATGACTTGTGATTATAGGAGAGTAAAAATATTTTTACAGTAATTACATAAGTATCATGAAAGCCCCAAAAACCTTTCCCGTCAATACGTTTTTCGCTCAATTAGTTTACTCAACCAATAATCAAAATGTAATAGTAAATCAATGTCGTTCCTCTGCAAATTGTTATTAAGTACTGTCTACTGTACTTATTGCCATACCAATATAATATATATATATATATATATATATATATATATATATATATATACATATATATTTCATGATTTTTTTGGGAGTACAACATTTTATTATCGCAAGCATGAAGGGAAGACGAATTCTATCGTTCATGATTAAAAGTTAATCAAGGAAAAAAATGCCAGTTGACCGGTTTCGCCCTCTCTTAACAAAGGCTGCATCGAGGGATTAAAAAAAACGAGGGATTTAAAAAAAACGGGGTGAAAAGAGAGAGTACAGAAAATAAAATAGTGTTATATTATATGTAAAATGGAGGATGAATCTT
>OY744528.1:32911027-32948527 GCA_963556195.1 Sepiola atlantica
ATTATTATTATTATTATTATTATTATTATTATTATTATTATTATTATTATTATTATTATTATTATTATTATTATTATTATTATTATTATTATTATTATTATTATTATTATTATTATTATTATTATTATTATTATTATTATTATTATTATTATTATTATTATTATTATTATTATTATTATTATTATTATTATTATTATTATTATTATTATTATTATTATTATTATTATTATTATTATTATTATTATTATTATTATTATTATTATTATTATTATTATTATTATTATTATTATTATTATTATTATTATTATTATTATTATTATTATTATTATTATTATTATTATTATTATTATTATTATTATTATTATTATTATTATTATTATTATTATTATTATTATTATTATTATTATTATTATTATTATTATTATTATTATTATTATTATTATTATTATTATTATTATTATTATTATTATTATTATTATTATTATTATTATTATTATTATTATTATTATTATTATTATTATTATTATTATTATTATTATTATTATTATTATTATTATTATTATTATTATTATTATTATTATTATTATTATTATTATTATTATTATTATTATTATTATTATTATTATTATTATTATTATTATTATTATTATTATTATTATTATTATTATTATTATTATTATTATTATTATTATTATTATTATTATTATTATTATTATTATTATTATTATTATTATTATTATTATTATTATTATTATTATTATTATTATTATTATTATTATTATTATTATTATTATTATTATTATTATTATTATTATTATTATTATTATTATTATTATTATTATTATTATTATTATTATTATTATTATTATTATTATTATTATTATTATTATTATTATTATTATTATTATTATTATTATTATTATTATTATTATTATTATTATTATTATTATTATTATTATTATTATTATTATTATTATTATTATTATTATTATTATTATTATTATTATTATTATTATTATTATTATTATTATTATTATTATTATTATTATTATTATTATTATTATTATTATTATTATTATTATTATTATTATTATTATTATTATTATTATTATTATTATTATTATTATTATTATTATTATTATTATTATTATTATTATTATTATTATTATTATTATTATTATTATTATTATTATTATTATTATTATTATTATTATTATTATTATTATTATTATTATTATTATTATTATTATTATTATTATTATTATTATTATTATTATTATTATTATTATTATTATTATTATTATTATTATTATTATTATTATTATTATTATTATTATTATTATTATTATTATTATTATTATTATTATTATTATTATTATTATTATTATTATTATTATTATTATTATTATTATTATTATTATTATTATTATTATTATTATTATTATTATTATTATTATTATTATTATTATTATTATTATTATTATTATTATTATTATTATTATTATTATTATTATTATTATTATTATTATTATTATTATTATTATTATTATTATTATTATTATTATTATTATTATTATTATTATTATTAGTAGTAGTAGTAGTAGTAGTAGTAGTATTAGTATTATTAGTAGTAGTAGTAGTAGTAGTAGTAGTATTAGTATTATTATTATTATTTATTCTTATTGCTAATACTATAATAAACATTGTAGCTGTTATTCTTATTTTTACCGTTATTATTGATATATTTTATTTGATATGCAAATTACCATATCACACGGTAGTCTTAAGGGTAGTATATTATTATTATTATTATTATTATTATTATTATTATTATTATTATTATTATTATTATTATTATTATTATTATTGACACTATCATTATTACTATAGCTATTCCAGATATTATTTTTTAAATAATTATTACAGTTATTAATGTTACTATTGTTATTTTTATCTCCGTCAATTCCGTTTAATTCTTACTACGTTTCACTATACTTATTATTGTTGTTTTTAATTCGGTATAATTATTATCATCACTTTTGCCAGTATTGTTATAATTATCACTGTTACTGTAATTATTGTCTAACTATTAAACTAATTTTATTATTACTTACATTATAATTATTATTATTATTATTATTATTATTAGTAGTAGTAGTAGTAGTAGTAGTATTATTATTATTATTATTATTATTATTATTATTATTATTATTATATTAATGTCAACATTAATATATTTTATTATTATAATAAGTAGTGTTACTATTATGTCTTCTATATTTCCTATTTGCCTTATTTCTACTATTGTAATAGTTATCATATGTGGTCTTGGATTTAGCCATTTACATTATTTTCATTAATGTTTTTATTACTATTTGCACTATCGCCACCATCACTATTCTATTCTTATTATAGCCAGTATTATTGTGTTAACAGTAAGGGAGGTAAATCTATGTTTTAATTCATATCTTTAATCCTACAATCTATTTTCTTGGGGTTTACTCCTAATTAGATTTTTATGGTTTCTACATGATTTAAATTGAATTGTTTTGTTATTTTTCAATCTTTTGGTTTGAGCTTGATCCCTTATTTATATTAGTTTACTTTCATTCGATCCCTTATAGCACGTTCTAACTATTGTGGGGCCGATTACATTTTTGAACTATTCAGTTAAGTTATTTATGTTATATTTTCTAGGTTATTCACGAACTTATCCAGAGTTAGCCGTTTAAAGTGCTTACAGTTAAAGCCTATTTCGTCTCGTTGATTTAGTAATCTACTCTTCTCAGGAAACATAACAATAACTAACTTTTCACTAAGGCAGAGAAAACACGTGGGTTGTCTAATGTAGGTGTTGTGGAATTATTTAAGATACTCCATTTCCCTACAGGTATGATATTTTCATCTTTTAGGCATTTAATGTATTTGGAGAATGATGTTACTATTTTCTTGTTATTTAGGTTGTTAAATGAACATGTGTGGTTCGTGTCCCTGGCCTTAAAATCAGTGCTTGTAACCCTTATGTTCAATTTATTTAGATTAGAGTTGCTTTCTGAGAATACATTTGCTAAGTAAACTATATCTTTAGTCATAGACTTTCTTTGCAACGGGCATTTACTTTTATCTCTACAGCTACATTCTTTGTTAGTATTATTATTTTGTAAGTTATTATCCTCTTTTTTAATATATGACTCTTAATTATTGGTTCCAGGTTATTTGTACAGTTATAGCTAAGTTTGACTGTGTTTTTGTTGAATATTTTGTGTAGTGCGTTATTTATTGGGAAGTGTCGATTTTACAGGTTAAGGAATACATGTCTAATTTTAGTTTTAACAAGCAGATTAAATGGGGGTGTATACCAGATTATTTTTCTACTTCTATATCTGTTTTCTTGAGCTCCTATTATTTATATATTGATATTTAATGTTAGTATTGGTATACCCGCTATTTCTCAATGCGTTGTTGTATCAATTCCTATTATTGTTAAATATTTCTTAATTGTATGAGTTGTTACTAATTATGTGGCTGATCTATATAGTAATGTGTGTATTACGCTATGGGGATGATTCGATTTAGGGTTAACGTATAGTGGGTCGTGATTTTATTTCATATACGGTATAAATTCCCCTCGCCGAGGTTAAATGTTACATCTAATAAGTTTGTGATCTGACTTCCCGCCACGATTTCTACTTTAAGTCCTAATTTCTCACTTTTGATTTTGAATTTATTTTAACTCTGCCTTTGACAAATGCGGCAATACGCATTGAAATGTCGGTTAATTGACGTAAGGCAATAATATTGTTTATGTGACTTTATAAATGTTCTACTTGGTATTGCGAACTCCTGATACACTTGGTTTTATGTCACTTTATTAACACATATCAACTTTCAAAATATATATATATATATATATATATGTATCTATACATATATATATATATATATATATATACATATATATACATATATATATATATATGTATATATATAAAGTGGAGAACTAAATGCGAACTTTAAGGAAAGGTAAAACCTATTGTGAAAAGTATACAGCTCAATATACTGGATAGAGCAGATAGATAGGTAGACAGATGAAAAGGAATTAGAAACGCGACGGAGGCAGATCTTTTTTCAATTAAGTTGTTCAATGCAAAGTATATTCCGCAAAAAAGCAATTTATTCAATTAATTTTTTCCTTAAGCCAGGCTTTTCAAAGATCAAAGTCTTATCATCAGAGGAAATTGCTGGGATAGATAAGTTGGCAAAGTCCAATATTTAAAATTTGAAAAAGTAAAATAAAGATTGTGTGTTGGGGGGGGGGGAAAACAAGGCAAAAAATTGCCCGAATGCAAACAAGTGTCCGATTGCAAAAAAAATTATTTCCCAACTTATCTATCTATGCGGAATATACTTTGCATTGAACAACTGAATTGAAAAAAAATCTGCCTCCGTCGCTTTTCTAATTCCTTTCCATCCTTCTACCTATATATATATATATATATATATATATATATATATATATATATATATATATATATATATATATATATATATGAGAAAGGAAGGATCAGAGTAATCCGACGCAATGGGAAATGAAAAAGGAAAAACCAAGAGATATTTTTTATATATTCATCAACGTTTCGTCTTTATTTTAAGACTTCCTCAGGATGATAATTTAAAGAAAAATGTCATGCAAGTGCATCGAAATATTTGGTTTACATGATGGGCTGATACGGAAAAGTAGTAACCGTGGCTACTAAGAGCGCTGGACGAGGGTCCAGGCTGCGAGAAGTCAGTCAGAAGCAAAGAGTGAAAAAAAAATTACAATAAAGACGAAACGTTGAGACATATATATAAAATATCTCTTGGTTTTTCCTTTTTCATTTCCCATATATATATATATATATATATATATATATATATATATATATATATATATATACATATATAATCGCTGTGGACATGAAATGTGTGGGCGAAGGCACGCCTTGCATGAATGAATCGACAAGACATGATGGCGAAACTATTATTTACCATTTTTTATAATATATCGATTCACTCAATCGTATTGGTGAGATGATTTTTTCTTGGGCAGCGACGAATGAATCGGGAATTTGATAATTCATACTTTTGCTGCCCGATCGATTATATTGAGTAAAAAAAATGAAGTGAAAATCAATCGTTTTTATTTATTACCATTTTTCATATTTAACGCTTTTGATTTATCGTTTTATGTATTGTATATATTATACTATTCTCTTTCTGCATCTATGTTCTTAGTTTTAGTTTTGCTCCCGTATTTCCTTATTTTATATTTTCACTTCTCATTATTCTTTATCTCTTTCGTTAAACCCTTGGTATTCTTCTTACTTATTTCGCTTTTTTTCTTTTACTTCAGATTTTTCTTTTATTTCTCTTTCTCTTTTTTTCTTATTATTTTATCCCCCCCTGTTTTGTATAAATATTTCATTCCCCCTCCACGTTTGTATTATTATTTTTTCTCCCCCTCTATTTTTTTCTTATGCCCCCTCCTTCTTTTGTATTAATATTTTACTCCCGCCCCGTCTTTTTAAAATTATTTTATTCCTCCCCCTCTTTTTTCTTATTTCCCCCTCCCTTTTTTATTATTATTTCATTACTCCTCCTCTTTTTAATTATTTTATTCCTCCACTTATTTTTTCTTCTTATTTTCCACTCCAATTTTTATAATTATTTTATTTTTTATTATTATTTTTCCTCCCCTCTATCTTCTTCTTATGCCACCTCCTTCTTTTTCATCATTATTTTATTCGTCCTCCTTTTATTATTATTTTATTTATTCTCCTCTTTTGTATTAATATTCTATTCCTCCCCCTCTTTTTAAAATGATTTTATTCCTCCCTCTCTTTTCTTCTTATTTCCCCCTCCCTCTTTTTATTATTATTGTATTTCTTCTAATCTTTTGTATTAATAATTAATCCTCCCCCTCTTTTTAAAATTTTTTTATTCCTCCCCTCTCTTTTTCTTATTTCCCCTCCCCCATTTTTATCATTATTTTATTTCTCATCTTCTTTTGTCTTCTTATTTAATCCCTCACCCTCTTTGTTCTTCATTCTCTAATCCCCCCCCCACACTTTTGTGATCGTTATTCTTTTATTCAATTCCCAACTTTTATTCTTATTCTGTAACCCCCTTTTTTCTGAAGTGGTTTTATATTATTTCTCCCTCTCTTTCTTCTTATTTCATCCCCCTTCTTTCTTCTTTCTTCTGCTTTTATTCTTTTCTTCTTATTATTCTCTTTTTTCTTCTACACTTAAGTTTTCCCCTTTCTTATTTGTTTTTCATTCTTTTATTTCCTTCTTTTTCAATTGTTCAGATTTATATTCTTTATGGTCTTCGTCATTCTGACACATATTTTTTGTTTTTTTTATAATACTTTTAATTCTGTTTTTTTTCTCTTTTCATTCATCCTCCATATCTTGCTCTTCCTATCTTCTATTCTTTAATATTTTTTCATATTCTTTTTTCTACTTCTTTATTCATTAATTTTGTTCTAATTCTACTATTTGGTATTTTCTCTATTTTCTGATTAATCCATTTCTTTTTTCTTCTTCTTCTGTTGGTTATTCTTACATTTTTTCTTTCTTCTATTTCTTCTTCTTCTTTTTTGTTGTTGTAGTTGTTGTTCTTCTTCTTCTTCTTTTTTTCTTCTTCCTCTTCTTTTTTTTTATTCTTCTTCTTTTCTCTCTTCTTCTTCTCCCACTCTTTCTTATTTCATTTCTACTTGTTCCACTACTTCTAATTCTTCTACTTCCACTCCATGTTCTACTTCTTCCTCTTCTCTGTCTTTTTCTTTTTCTTCTCTTTTTTTTTCTTTTTCTTCTTTTTTCATTTCTTTTTCATGTGTCTTTTTCTTTCTTTTCTACACATTTTATTCCATTTCTTTCATACTTTTCTTCTTCATCTTCCACACTTTCGACATCTACTACATCGACTTTTCTTCTTCTTCTTCTTCTTCTTTTATGTTTTCCTTTTTCGAATTCTTTTCTGAATTCTTATTCATCGTGTTTCTTATACTTCTTCTTTTTCTCTATTTCTCTTAATTTTCCTCGTTCTTTTATCATTTCGTCTTTTAATGTTACTTTTTTTACTACTTCTACTCATACTTTTTGCATTTCTTTCATCCATTCTTGTTCCTTATCATCTACGCGTCTTACTTCTATTGCATCATTTGTTTTTCTTCTCTTTCTTCTTCTTATTTTTCTGTTCTCTCTAATTCCATTTCTTTTTTTCTTCATTTTTCTTCTTCTTCTAATTTTTTTTTCCTGCTCGGACGTCTAAAATTGCTTCCTCATGTTTCGTCTTCTTTTTCTTCTACTCATTATTTTACCATTTCTTACATTTCTCATTTTTCCTCACTTTCCACACTTCCTACTTCTTCTACATCGACTTTTCTTCTTCTTCTTGTTTTCTTCTTCTTCTTGTTTTCTTCTTCTTCTTCTTCTTCTTCTTCTTATTATTATTATTATTCTATTGTTCTTCCTTTTCTTTCCTCTCATCCTAATGTTTCTTCTTCTCTTTCTTCTTCTTTTTCTGTTCTCTCTTCTATAATTTCTATGATTCTTCATGTTTCTTCTTCTTCTAACTTTTGTTTCTTTTATCTGCTCGGACTTCTAAAATTGCTTCCTCATGTTTCGTCTTATTTTTCCTCTTGTGTTTTTTTCTACTCATTCTGTTTCTATTTCTTACATTCCTTATTCTTTTTCATCTTCCGCACTTCCTACATCTTCTACATCGACTATTCTTCTTCTTCTTGTTCTTCTTCTTCTTCTTGTTATTTTCTTCTTCTTGTTCTATTTTTCTTCCTTTTCTTTCCCTTCATCCTAATGTTTCTTCTTCTTCTGTCCACAACGATACGTTTCTTTGTTCATTTCTTGTGCCCTTCTCTCACCTCTCACTCTATCCTTAACTTTCTATTTCCCTATTCCTTCTCCCACTCTCCCTGGATATCTCTTTTCTCTCTCTCTCACTCTCTTTCTCTCTCTATCTCTCTCTCTTTACCATTTCACTTTTCATCTCAGAGTATTTTAATACACACCCATCTACCTCGTATGTTCTCTTCTGTAAACACTCTTAGCGTCTAGGGCGAAATGTTAATCGAAACGAGACAGTAATTCAAATTATATCACTTTCCTTTGCTACTTCCGTCTTCTGTAGCGCATGCGCATGTGAACGCATTTCCTGACAACTAAGTAACTCTTCAAATAACTAATACAAAACACACAAAAAATATTACTGTCCCAAATTACTAAATAACAAAACAGTGCACAGGAACCAAGTGAAGGAAATCAAATCCAATGAAATCTATGTTATCTCTTGATTTGGTGAAGAATCTGAGATTTTTTATTCGTTGACAGAATCACATCGCTGACTTTAATATAGGTCTTAAGCTCTTATTCGTCTTTCCGAAAAGGGTATCAATTTAATGAGAAAGTTACCTATAAATCTTGTATTGCACAAATAAAACGAAGCAAAAATCCCCGGGGAAATAACATTTGAATTATGTGAAAAGAATCGAAGCGATTAAGTTCACTTTGGCTTTATTATTTTCTTGTAGAATACTAGGAAAGGAAAAGGAGAAGAGAAAATTAAATCAGTTCACAATGCGCGTGCGCAAAACCTATTGAAATATAACGAGTAAATATGATATCCCCAAGTAAATACACCAAAACTCCCGAGATTCACTTAATAATCGTCGGATTATTATCTTTCTCTCACACACAATCTCTTTTCCCTCCCCTATTCTCTCTCTTTCTCGAAATATATATATATATATATATATATATATATATATATATATAAATATATATATATATATACATATTTATATATACATATATATATATATATTTATATATATATATACATATATATATATGCACACAGACATATATATATATATATATATATATATATATATATATATATATATATATATATATATACATGGTCTGTACCTGATGAACCTCATTCCCCTAAAGATGGACCCGGATGCGTCTGAAAGTACTTGGGAGACAAATCTTAACTATGGCAAATTCATCAGCCAATTCCCCTCCGAAACAAAGATCTTGATTCGGACTATTGAAAGGATCTACCAAAGGATATCTAGACATAAATTGTCTCTTATAAACAACAATACTTGCCTGCAAGAGAAGATGCTGCCTGGATATATATATATATATATGTATATATATTTATATATGTATATATATATACATATATATATACATATAACTATATATATATATATATAGAGAGAGAGAGAGAGAGACAGAGAGAGAGAGAGAGAGAGAGAAAGAGAGACTACTTAGTCAAATATGACTTTCGTATTTGGGTTCGAACCGTGGCGGTCCAATATTGATGATTGCAGGTAAGGCATGACATACATGTGTATATGGGGTTTATTTTGAAATATTATTTATAAATAAGTATTCAAAGCTCTCACAAGATTGAGCACTTATTGTAAGTTTACAACAATCCGTTATTTATTGCGTAATGCAATACTCTAGGCCACGCCTAATTAGTTTTGTTGACGACTTGCTGGATGGCTGCAGAATTTTCCATTTCGACGTTAATTAACTCTCAGATTTCCAGCAATGCGTGAGGGGCACATCGGTACGCGCTCCGATTACTAAGGCAAATATAACTTTCGTATTGGGGTTCGAACCGTGTGACCGGCATAAAACACGTGTTAATATGAAAATAGCATTCCTAAATAATTATTTAAAGCTCTCGCTAGATTGAGCACTTTAAGTAAGTTAACATAATATAGTATAATGCGAAACTCTGCTGACGGCTTGCTAAATGCTCGTAGAATTTTCCGTTTATATGGTACGCACATCGCTACGCGCTCCTTCAAATATGACTTCCGTATTTGGGTTCGAACCGTGTCAGTCCAATATTGATGATTGCAGGTTTGGCATGAGACGCATGTGTATATAGGTTAATTTAAATAAGTTATATATATATATATATATATATATATATATATATATATATATATATATATATATATATATATATATATATATATATGTAAAGTAGTAAGGCTACCAACCTTTGTTAAAAACATATTTTCAGCATTTATTTATTATTTTGTTATTTTATCATTTTATAATTTCATATAACGGGTTTCACGCGGTGGTCCGCTCTCATCAAATATGTAATCCCCCTCCTTCAAAAAAATTAAATAAAATAAAAAATAAAAATAAAAAATGAAAATAAAAAATACAAAAATATCAAAACACATACACACACACACGTCAAACCCACACATGCCAAAAACGCCAAACAATAACAAATTTCCTCAAATGAAACTACACTCTTTCAAATCGAAAAACATGTCTTCAAATAGATTTACATATCTGATGAGAGCGGACCACCGCTTGAAACGCGTTATATAAAATTATAAAATGATAAAATAACAAAATAATAAATAAATGCTGAAAGCAACTTTTTACAAATGTTGGTAGCTTTACTCTTTTACATATATACTTTTCTCTCGTTTGAACTGCACTAATACTGCACTATCTCTTATATATATATATATATATATATATATATATATATACATATACATATATATATATATATATATATATATATATATATATATATATATATATATATATATATATATATATATATATATATATATATATTAAGATACAATACACGATACAGCATAAAATGTAAGTCATGAGAAAGGAAAGTATGAAAGATAAACAGGAAACCTATTAAAGACGGTGATAAATAAAAACAAAAGTGACAGTTGACCGGTTTAATTTTCTTTTTAATGACGTTAATTTAACGGAAGGAACCCAGCCAAATCTTCCGTTTGATTTTCATTTTTCCTGTGTTTAATTTTGTATTGCTTGTTTATCTGTATCTTCGAAGATATAGCTTTACTTCTGACGCACTATTTTCAAAAATCCGAAAAAAATAATTGCAATCGATCAGTGGTCAAAGTTGCGCACCATTATATTATAGAAAAACACGAGAGGCAATCCTATATTTTTGGCGTTTGTCGAATATCATTCTTTTCGTTCGTAAACTTTTACAATATATCATAGAAATCTAGGGATATAGATTATTTACTCAAAAATACAGGTTTAAATTAATCTACAAATATAAAGGTCAAGAAGCTAAAAAACATACATATATGTTCAAATATGTAGCCATATATATATATATATATATATATATATATATATATATAAATATCTATGGATATATATGTATATTAATAAATATTCAAACATATATATATATATATATTTATATTCATATATATATACAAATACATATATATATATACATATATATACATAAATTTAAATATACTTATGTATTTTAAATATACTTGTATGTATGTACATATATAAATATATACACTTATAAAATGCACATATATATATATATATATATGTGTGTGTGTGTGTGTGTGTGCGTATACCAGGCATATGTATATATATATATATATATATATATACATATATATATATATATATGTATATGTATATATATATATATATATATCAAACTATATTTGTATATACATATATGTACATATATATGTATACATTCATATATATATACATATGTATATATATATATACATAATTACACATGTATAGAAACATATCTATATATACACTATATACATACATACTTATATATACACATATATACATACATAGAACTATATATGTATGTATATATATATATATATATATGAATTTACATATATACGTGTACATATACATATTCATTTAGGTATATATATATATATATATATATATATATATATATATATATATATATATATATATATATATATCCTCATATAGACACATAAACACCTATTCATCTATGAATATATGGTTCATGACTTTTTAAAAAGTATTTCGTCAAAGCCTACATTTATCCTGAAAGATATGACCTATCGTTCAGAAGTATTTTAAAGTGCATTCTAGATTCTTGTAGAATAGCCCCTGAAGACGAATGGCATTTCGTAACTGGGATTGAGAATACCGCCATTATTCCCGCTGAGGAGATTTATAACAACAACAATAATAATAACGGAACTATAACAAAGATAAAATATTTTTAGTTAATAGCATCAGCCTAAAGAATTAGCGGGTTTATATGCGACCGGTTCTGGCATTAAGGTACACTCTAGATGACGTCACGGGGGTGAATAACACGAATAAACGACGAATGATGAGAGGGGTAGTGGGAGCTGACGAATGACGTAAATAATAAAGAGGAAGAGAAAGAGCAAAAAACAGACAGAGGGGAGAATAAGGACAGATGATGTGAAAGAGGCATAGATAGAGGGGCGAAAGAGAGAAACGTGATAGAGACACAGAGACAGAGAAAGAAAGAAAGAAAGAGATGGCGTGAAAAAGAAAGAGAATAGAGAATAGCAGATAAGAAAAATAATTATTATTATCAAGAGATAAATATATATATATATATATATATATATATATATATATATATATATATATACTTTAAAATCGATAACGTAATACATCTATAAGCTGTTGTTTTAGACATCCTCATATGTCCTTAGAGTGTAAATATTACATAAATCAGCAGCAACAGAACCCCGTACATCCCATCCGTTTATTAATGTTATAAGAGTAGTGGGAACGTGGTAGTGCCAAAGCTACACGTCTAACACAGCTCTGGTGAATATCCAGGAAAAATCAGCATCAGGACCCGTCGTTCTCTGGTCGTCTGCCTCTTCCTGTGTCAAGAAATACGTATAATCAATAAAGTAAGGCCGACACATTTGTTTCTGCACCATTCTTTTGTGAGGTCTATGCTAGACTTTCTCTGACTTTGCATGCAACGTTTCGAGCATTTTTTGTTGCATTGACTTCGCAATCCCGTGAGGATGATCACTTTCCCCACTCCAACCCTACCTTACAGAAGAGACGTTGCTATTATCTCTCTATTGTACCGTTTTCGTCACGATAGGTGCTTAACTGAGCTATAACTCTAGTTCCCCCCTGTAAAACATTCACAGAAAAGACTCGACAGGCTACAATCACTGGCAATAACTTTCCTTTCTTTTGTTTACCTAAAGCCAAAATAAACGTCCATGAACAGAGTGTCTTTCCAAGAACTTAACATATGTAGAACACACCCGTGAGGTTGCTTCCCAACTGATAATAATATAGTCGACTCCAAGTCCAATGTTAACAAATACTTTTAAGCCGGCTTTTAAATAATCATTCTGCCTACTCCACCTGCGCATTCAGTGTACTCTGGCCGGCGGTATTCAAGTTACTAGGGCCAACGTAAGAGAGTTAATACAGCAAGAAAAGCTTGATATTTGCGTCATTCATTTTGTTTTTCTTAACGGTGTTCAGCCTTTCACTAGTAATAAGATAAAGTAAATATAGCATTATGCTAGTTACAAACTGTTATCTTTTAGTGGTGGGTGTTGATATAGATTTAGAAAAGTTAAAGTATCAAATTCAATTTGTAGTGTGTTTCTCAATTGTTGCTAGTTAAGTTACCAATTTTCTTGCTTCCTCACGAATTCCAAGTTAGACACCAAGCTGTTTTTAATGTAGGGCAAAACACAGCTCTCCCAAAAGATTGAAACAAAAATAAATATTTCAATAGTCTAGAATACTTACTCTTTCACTGACCGAGGACAGAATAGATGCTAGCCAACTGTCGTTTTGAAAGATGAATTAATTCTTGAAAAGTATGAAAAATATAGATAAAATATACGTGTTTAAATTATAATACAGGATATGTTGTGCAAACAAAGTGTGTTTGCGGCTTAATTAAAAGCACAACTAAGCTAGTACTGTTTAATGTCTCTGTAAGTATGATATCATTTGCAAAAAAAACTAGTGCTGTTTTATGTCTCTGTAAGTATGATATCATTTGCAAAAAAAATTCGTTTTAACTTCACAAACCAAGGCTCTGTAAATGCGTCGGGTCCGAACGAACACTAATTCAACCAAGAGCGGCAATTCTGTGTTACGCCTTTATCCTGTCCAAATTTAATACCTGGTAATTGACTAAAGAGAGCTGCTTTTCCTGACTAAATAAATCTCATTTATCAACACAACAGAAAGGTGGATAATCCATTTTACAAGAGAAGGGAGGTAACATAAAGATATACTCATTTCTATAGTATATTACTCACCTTATTGGACCTCTTTTTTCATGGTGTCCTTTCTCCCGAGCAACGTCGGTTATTCATGCTAGAGTATAATACGAATATACCGAAGGTCGGAATTAGCTAAAGAGTAGAAATGCTAATGTCGTTGTTTTTGTAAGTTCTCAATTAACCTCTTGGTGATTCCCTTAGATGTCGTGCGACAATTTAAGATAAGCTTTTTGTTAATATTTAATTAATTATTTGAAAGCAAATAAACCTCGATTTTCTGAGATATTTCAAATCTATATATTAATACGATAGCGTGTGTGTTCGTGTGTCACACTTCCCGCACCTAGATTTAAAAAACAGTCAAGTCGCTTTATTTTCAAAACGTTTTGAAGTTTTTCCCTCTGGTGTAACGGTGAGCGACGTAGTATATTTTGACTTCTGCCCTACTGGTTTATAGTTCGATCCCAACCAACCTCTAAGATTTTTTTTCTACATTTTAAGAGGAAGGGGAAGAGAGGTAGGGAGGGGACGACCGGGAAGACACATATTAATACAATAGCGTGTGTGATTTTGTGTGTCATGCTTACATCGAAAGCAACGACCTTCCGAATCTTTGTATGCTACTCACCTGGTTAAAAATTACTTTTTTGTGTTGCTTTAAACTTAAAACTATTTTTTGTTTTATATTTTGGCGTTTTTAAGGGCATTGTTTATTTACGTTTTCTTTTGGTTGTAGAGAGGGCCAGTATTATTAATTTTTTTTTTTTTTTTTGAACGGATGGCATATCAATTTTTTTTAGTAGATTGTACACGAGTTACCATTAAAAAAAATTATTTCACTCTTATCTAGAAGGGGGGGGGCTCATAATAAAGGAAGTGTAACTAACAAATAGAGGGTGCTTTGTTACATTAGGACCCGCGCTAACTTTGACCCCGTCGTTAGAGTTAGGGTCAGTGTGGCAGACGATAACTTCGTCACTTTTTTCAGTTTTATTTTCAAGAAATGAGTAAAAAAAAAACGAACACAACACGGTGTAAGTAAAGATAAAAAATTTAAAATTTAAAAATTCCGTGTAATTTACACGGGTCCCGCTAGTTCATTCATTAATATTAAATGATGAAATTGATTCCTTTTTGCCATCCGGATATGTGTTGTTGTTGTTGATGCTGTTGTTTACATTTAATATTCATTCCAACTCCTTTAACTCTGCCTTGAATTTCTATTTTACTTGAATCTAAAACGATTAGATCAATACTTATTAGCGAACCGACTGAATTAACAGTATTTATAAATATTAGAGTTTGTGAATTTAAGCAATGCTTTCCGTTATATTGCTTCGATAATTGTTCATATCTTTATAATGATTTTGTTTTTCCGAGATGTAGTTGACACATTGTTATATCTAAAATATTCTAAATATAATCAGATACTGTGTAAAAGAAATACCAAGATTATGCTAGATAGCGGGACATAAACGACATCACAGTAATGCGTGTGTGCCCCAGAAATTGATATTTGAGCTTTATTATTCCTCATTTTCCTAAACTACCGCCATGGTGAGATCCTGTTCAAGATGGGTATCTTTCTGAATTAAAACAACGCCCTCTTCTCGACATGTGATCAAATCGAACGTACACATATTCAAGGCAATGGCTGAATATTCTAAAAAAATAATCTTCAGTTGGGTGTTTCATTTCATTTCACTCAAGTGCTCAAAAATCAAAGGGCGCGTTTCTGGTTCTAACACTAGATTTTCATATGGGATACAACGCCCTTTTTTCGACATGTGATCAAATCGAACGCACACATATCCAAGACAATGGCTGACTATTTTTTTAAATAATCCCCAGTCTGTAGTTTCATTTTACTACATTCAAGTTCTTAAAAATCAAGTGACGCCTTCATGGTTCTAACACTTAATTCCTATATGGGATACATATATATTCGAGTGTTCCATTAACGTACTCCCCGACCTCTCAAACGACGAGCCAGTAAAGAAGTTTAGAATATCAATGTTCCTCTACCCAATGTAGCAGTTAACTATGTCATAGTGTATCTTTATTGTGGTCTCTTGCTCTTACCGGATTCCAGGACAACCATTCATCGAGTCTGGGTGAGGTATATGATGCTACATCACTTGGAGATGGAGCACCATTTCTCGCTAGTGTAATGTAGTAATACAGAGGTGATCTTACTTGGGCTTCAAATAATATGTTTTTTTCAATATTTGGTCAGGGTTTACTTGTAGGGGGAATATCTTCATGCAAGGTTGCCCTGACAAACCCATGTACGAGAAACGTTGGACACTTGAGGGCAGTGTTCAGAAATAATTAAAGTTTTCTCTGTAGTGGAATGGGGCACACAATGGATGTTTACAATTAATGCTACGAAGACAAAGCTTCTTTTCTTTAACAATTATAAGAAACCTTAACAACCACCGATTATCATTACTGATAAAACCCTTCCTAGGTCTCTAACATACACACTTCTCATAACATCACATTCATTAACTGGAATTAATACATTGGAAATACTACAAAGTCTGATACAAAAAAGTGAGCTTCTTTTGTCAGACTAGGAAATTTCTCACACCAGCCAGTGTACTATACCTCTACAAAGCAACCATTCGCTCATACATGCAGTACTGTTGCCACATCTGAGCCTGTGCACCAAATAGACATTTCTCCCCCTTTGAGCAGAGTGCAAAAAAGCATCTCTAACCTCATAGGTCCCACAATGTTTACAAAACTCGAGCTGGATTCTTTCTTTTACTTGATTAACTTTTAATCATGATCGATAAAACAGGTCTTCCCTTCATGCGTGCGATAATAAAACTGTGTACTCTACAAAAATCATGAAATATATATATATATATATATATATATATATATATATATGCACTGCTTATTCTAATTAGTCGAAGTGTGAGAGCGAACAAAACACAAATGTTTGGTTTACACTGTAAATTACTCATAGCTACCGGTACTAATATTTCACTCTCGCATTTTCCGACACTTTCATGTATTTTTCGATACACGCATTAATTTCAAGATTGCCTCATGCCATTAGTATATATTTACCAAGCGTATGTGGCCTCGTTGCTCTGTTGTAAGTAACGGGTCTTGGTCGGGCTGTTTTGATATAGTCTAACCTGGTAGGTGATACGATGTTCAAACATGAAATGTTAGATACGTCGATGACGACAATTTCATCTTTATCTTATCTATTTTTATGTGACTCGAATAATTAGATTTATCATCTAATCTACGTTTTCTTACTGGTTATCTTCAGAAACGGCTTGGATTGTCTATACGTGCCTTACTATTCGGACACTAGATCGCAATCCTTAACTAGCTTCTAAATAACAACTGATTAAATATATGACATAAGTCAATGTCGATAAGTCAATGTCGATATGTCAGTGAACAATATTTTCGCTATGGTTCAATGGAGATGTACTTACTTGTATGTGTACTTGTTTCGAATTGCGCCTTTAATTAAAGCCGGCCGTTTTATTCGAACCGTCGCGAATGAATTCTGCCTATTGCGCCCGGTTGAGCATCAGGACCACATATAAGCTGAGCCATGTCTTCTTGTATCGACGTACACCGTAGATTTGAGGGCCAATGAGGGACGTGAGATCACCATTCACTGTGTCTAACATAGTCTTCAACTGCCCATCATGGCGGCGCTGTCGATGTTGATAGAGATTTAAGTTCAATGGATGTCGTTCAAACAGAAGAAAAGTACCTGTCAACCCATTTACTTAGGATTACATTCCGAAAAATATAATACAGTGTGAGCCAAATATACCACTTGTGATATCGTTAAAATATTCACTACTTATTATTTTAATCTAACCATATTTGGTAAATATAAACTTTTCTTTTATTCGCTACTTGTCCAGGATGCTGTAGTTACTACGTCCAACCGTATGTTTTAGCGGTGTTCAAAGATAATGACACCTAGATGTGACGTGTAAAATTGTTAATAACTCTGACACATTTTCTGAATTGAGCTGTGACAGTCCTTTCCACTTCAGGAAGTATTGCGATTATTTGTCAGGCAAACTCATAGATGGAAAATATAGAGGATTAAGGCCCAGGTAGTGCGAATCCCATTTAGGATCATACAACCTACTGATACGTTGGTCACAAAGATGTTCACGCATATAACTGAACATCAATACAATATAGACTGCTGGCCATTCATGACTGAACCTAGCTTGGCAAGTCAGGTATAAACTAAAGTTTATTTTTACCAAATATGGTGTATCGTAAAAACTAATTATACATTTTATTAAAGATAACAAAGGCGGTTGTCTGGGGGTCACCATGTACAAAGAACTTTATGTTTCACGATTTCTTTAGCTAGTTTCTATTTATTAACGTTGTTTATTCTGTTTCAATATTTGCGTATTAGATATAATTATAAACGCGTTCTAAAATCTTACTGTTTACAACCCCCCCCACTCTATAAATACCAATGTGTATGTATTTGTATATGTTCATATAAATAAATATAATATATCCGTCCTGTCACACACAAGTTAGTGAGTAATATCGTGTTTTTTCTAGCCTGCGGACGATAGAATTTCAAGTTGTGAAAGGATGCGAGAAGTAAATAGCAAATAAGACAATCACCCATGTCTGAAAGTAATTAAAAAGGTAAACTTTCACATTAAAATTAAAATAAACAGTAGGTGTTTTTTGGTAGGTAATTAGAAATTATAATATTAAATGTATTAAAAATTAAACTACTGCCAGAATGTTATGGTTTTATATGAATATTAGTGCTCACAATTGGCAGGGCATAACTGTTTATTCTTCTTATTTCAGTGATCTATATTATTTGTCAATTTTCTTGGATATATTTCTCTTGTTAGCTATTATTCTGATACATTAGCAAAGAGCTGTACTTTCAACCACACACTTTGCTGCAGACGATCATTTCCGTTTATTTATTTTTTACTTGAATCGCCATGCGGCGGTGGTGAGTGAAGATCTGCGAGAATTCTGCGAAAGAAAATTACTTTTTAAAATGTCAGCGAAATTATAAGCAATTGATTTAACCAAGACATTTAGAAGTAATTGAATTCGAAATCAGAATTCAATAAAGTTCAGAGTTCATTTGAAAAGGACAAGACATCCAAGAAGGGTCAACTCATCACTGATTTCAATGTATCAATAATTACAAATAAAACTTGGAATAGCTTTAAAAAATGTTTAGTGGTATCTTGTGACAATTATAATAGATCGTTTCTGCAGAGGATTTTTCATTTGGTTCTGTTTAGAAGAGATGTTGCTCGTCATTCTCTACGCTATCATTATTTCCATAAAAAGTGCAACTAAGCTCCAATCTTGGTTTCCTCCTCGAAAAACATTCGCACAAAAAACCTTTCTTCTGACACAACGGAAAAGTACTTACCTTTCTTGTTCCAACTGTCAAAGTTAAGTTTTAAACCGTATCTTTTTAGTCTGTCACGTTTAAACTTGAAATCTGCTTAGATAAAGGAGTAGATTGAATTGAAGAATTTTGAGAATACATTATTTTCTTTCAGTGAAAAATTCCTCCACCATGTTTTGGAATTCTTTAGATGAGGATTGACCTGGCGTAAGGAATCAAGTTCTGAGTTATAATAATGTTCAAGTAACAGTCATTTGGAACTTTAGGGTCTAATCTTAGATATTTAGAATATTATTAAGAATTACTCAAGATTTCGACCTTGTCATCACTGACGGGTCGAGAACGATTTACTCCTGCGTATTACATAACAAAGTCTAGTTTGAAATTTCGTTCATATTCCCGAGTTTGTACTAAAAACACCTCAAAGAGGTCGGTGTTTACATCGGATGAAACGGTGTGAGAATACCATTCAAAGCGAGAACAGTAGTCCGAATAATCGCAATAATGGAAGATTACTCTAGTTAAATATTTCCAAATTCCCCTTTTTAACTAAACATTGCATTCAGGTAGCAGAAATGAAAAGCTCACACTATTTCTCATTTGACACTCTTTCTATACACTTACTACAGAAATAGTACACTAACTTTAGGTCTCCCTAGTCAAACCACTGTTTGAGTAAGATCTCCAAGCATCTGCTTCATATCCAATACGTGATATCCAGCATCTAGAGAGAGTTTAAAATTGGTTGCTCGACTGGTTCAAGGACTATGGGATCTGCCCCACGAAAGCCGACTCTAATAGCTTAACCTTTTTTCTCTGAACGTTTATGCGGTGATCTCATTTTGGCCTACAATTTGCTCAATGGCCATTATGAGCCTAATCAGAACCTATTGTTAACTCCTGCATCAACACATAGCAACAGGGGCATTATCAGACACTTTTACCGCCGATTTCCATTGAAGCGGAGGAGGGCCGATTTCTCTATCAGGAGCCCAGACTCTTGGAATGAACTTCCGGGAGATGCAGTAAATGCGCCCACGACGTATTTTCGATAAGTAATTAGACAGTTGTTAGACTACTGCGTGCTATTCTGTGTATATTTCTACCATCCTTTCTTTACATGAACACTGCGGCATGCTTGTCTTAATTTGTTGACATATTTATTAAATTGAATTTAATAGACGACAATTTCAAAATAACTGTAGAACACGATAGCCACACTTTTATCAGAAAACAGTCGTCAGAGATAAATTCGTCCATTATAATTTAGCCTGCACTCTTAGTCCCAAGTTCGTATACATACCATATAAAATAACATGTTTCCAGAATAAATAAACGCAATTCAAGGGAAAACAATTAGCAGAACATGATTTTTAAAGAGTATAGATGTTTATTTATACTCTGC
The DNA here is from genome assembly GCA_963556195.1 of Sepiola atlantica. Taxonomy (NCBI): domain Eukaryota; kingdom Metazoa; phylum Mollusca; class Cephalopoda; order Sepiida; family Sepiolidae; genus Sepiola; species Sepiola atlantica. Next base: position 32,932,016 of record OY744528.1, read on the forward strand.
ATCCACAAAGATTCAACTTGAAGGTTCCTAGTAAGTGTATACACTAAACCCACTTAATCTATATATAATAACTTTTCATATTAGTATTGATCATTTATCACACATTGCCTTAGCCTTCAATTTAATCTCTATTCATATAAAGGTTAGGTTATATATTTGTATCTATAAGATTTATTCCTAAACTAATTAAGTGGGTATTATCGATGTTATCACACGACATGAGCGATAACCAGGTTAATACACTTTTTATACGATGTAAACGTAGAGGAACTGAAAACTTCCTGAAAATTCAGATACCTCCAAATTTTGTGAAATTTTAGCAATAGATATTAGACATGAATTCATGAATATTTTTTAACATTTCAGTTTCTTTTGAGTATTTTAAAGGGTTTTAGGGGGCAGAATATTAGAATAACCTCTTATTTGGAAATTCAAATATTTCAGATTTACATTTAATTGTATCCATAATAATTAGCCTACAATCAAGCAAAACTTCCTGAATGTTGTTTTTGAGCATCAAAAGCATATAATGGATTTAAATGAAAATTGCAATATTGATTCTAAAAATAAATTTTAATAGACTTATATCTAGATTTTATTTTTCCCAGCATTCGCATTGTTCTAGTACGTTATAAAAAACGAAAATGCTTCAAGCAGACCAAATGACTCTCTTATTTCCAAATATATATTTTCTTTGTAGTCTAGACATTCTGTTAAATTTCTAATATATTTTCCAGTTTTTTTCGCTTGTCACCAGTTACACTGAACTCTGAATAAGATATTATTATTCTAAGGTTTCTGATTGAAAAACTGTCTATCACCTTAAGGTTTGGCAACATTTTATCATATGAAACCTTTTGAACAATCTGTAGTTTTTAGAAACGCCAAAATTGGTGCATAAAAATGATACACTTCAACTCGGACTTTTATGCTTGATTACTTTTAATTATTTTTTAAGTAATACATTTTTAACTATCGAAATAAAAAGCTCTAAAATGTATTGTGTTAATTGAATAAACTAATATGTTATAGGATAGTAAGATCTGCTCGAGAGTTGTAATTCCCTATATTTTTGTATCTGGGGAGAACCTATATGACTCTGTGTGATAATAGGGGAAAGGAAGCTCTATTTTACGCGGAGAAATTTTACAGTTTGATATGGCATGTTTATTTACCTCCTCTGCAGGAAGTTGGGTATAAGGTCATGATGATGTTGATAAAACAGCGCATTAGGTGAAATGCACTGTGGCCGACGTTAAATGCCTGAACAGCCTCGTCGGCATTACCCGTTAGAGGGCGCCTCAGACAATTAGCAATAAACAACCCCATTCTCAGATAGAAGGTTACGTCTGTGAGGATGACTTTCTTAGACTGAACAGAACCATACTTTTACCCCGACAACAACAAAGACACTGTCAGACTGATTGTCAATGACATGTACCAGTTTGGTACGAACAACACCTACTCAAGCTGTCAGGTATGTTGGATATGTTATTACAAACTCTGATTCTCTGTAAAAAAAGTAAAACTGCAAAAAACAGACTGGGATAACTACATCCAAGATCGTTGCTCGTCATACAATATTAGCTAGCTCTCAATGGGGGTGCATTCTCGCTCTGGAATTAAAGTTCAACCGACGACACAAAGAAGAGAACAATATTTCGAATTTTGAGAGGAACCATTTTATTAGATATAATCGATTCTTAAGTCATTTCTTATCACGAATGTTCGCGTAAACTTCCAATCTAGAGGCCATGTACTTCCTTATACTATCTCGTGTGACGTCATTTCCTCTTGCTCGTGTTATCAGGTGGATATAATTCTCCCACGGGCCAGCCACCTGATCGTCGTCTGACCTTTATTTCCTGTTTACACGCTAAAGTTTTCTCCTACACATTTGATTCATTAAATAAGTACGAGCGGACATACCCTTCCGATTAAACATGAATGTCGTGTAGCTACAGTTATCTTACGGGGACGGTGTGCCAACATAATTATAGCCGTATACCAAAACACACAGATTAAAGTTCATTTAAAATAGAAAATAAAAGAGGGCTATTAGTTAAACAGCTAATCTATACTAATAAATGAAAATGTGCGTCTGTCGGTTGGATTTTTTTACGGCAGATAAACATTTTGGAGTCATGTAATGCTGAAATAAAATAAATATTTTAACCGATTCATTGTAGAGGATTAGTAGTAGAAATGTTGCTATTTGACTCATAGTTAGATGGATTATGTGTTAGTATCTTTCTCAACAGTATTAGTGGATTACTGATCACAACAGGTACAGCAATGTACGGCATGATCACGTTAACTCATCGGCTCTCGTTAGATCACCGGACTTAAGCGACGTTAAGCCTAGTCACTACCAGATGGGGGACCATTTTGGAATATTAGGCGCTGTATATGAAATGACATCGACACCTCCATGCAAAACCTAATGACTTGAGACCGCGTGATAATTTAATATTCCGTAGAATCATCCTCTTTCGGAGAAGCCAGCTTGATTTGCTTAGGGTAAATACCCCTTCGTTTCGTTTTCTTTTTCGTAATAAATCCGACAGGGTTCGAACCCGTCATTGCCAATTACGTTTGATCGTTTGTCAAGTAACTCCTTTTAAGATATACGACATACTTAATTTTCAATTAAATAGTATTAGCAATCTCATTATCGTAAACAATCTTAAAAGTTCCGTGGCTATATTTTTAGAGCGTGAATACCTCAGTAAAGTATGTCTATAAAATAATTTAATTAGAAAAGTCATTAAATCATTAATGTTTAATCAACTTAAAATCCATACCTTCATTAATGACTGTCCTAACGTGGTTATGCATGCGTGTGTGTTATCTTTTTTCTAAGAAAGATACTTAGACGTACACGTGCGCGAAACTCTCCGTGTAAGATGCCCATGTCAAGAAATAAAGACGAAACTTTCATGAAAATATAAATAATATTTTTGGTTTTCCTTTTTTCATTTTCCATTACGTTGTAATATTAGTTCCATTTTGTTATCATATATATATATATATATATATATATATATATATATATATATATATATATATATATATGAGAAAAAAGAAACAATGTTTTAGACAATATGTAAAAATAAAAATGGAATAAAGAATAAGCAATTCAACAACTAACAAAAATAAACTCAAAAACTCATGTTATAAAGTTCTACCGAGATATTTCGGCCGTCAAAATACGACCATTTACGTTCGGTTAGTAAATTCCCCCTTTTTTGTTGTTCTCTGCACGTGACATTTTCTTCCAATCGCATTCTTTGTATAAATTTGAAAACTTTTCCGTTTTAGAATAAAGTTTACTAACCGAACGAAAATGGTCGTATCTTGACGGCCGAAATATCTCGGTAGAACTTTACAACATGAGTTTCTGAGTTTATTTTTGTTAGTTGTTGACTTGCTTATTCTTTATTCCATTTTTATTTATATATATATATATATATATATATATATATATATATATATATATATATATATATATATATATATATACTTTTTCGGTTTAATTTCTATCATGATTTTACTTTTTTAAAAGCTTTTCCTAAAATTAGGAATTTAAGATTGTTTGTATTTACTTGGTGGGATATATCACTCCGGCCATTATTGTGGGGAAAACCGGGTCGTGAAAACTAATATGTATAAACAATAAAATGCGGTTAGTTGAAGATAAACAGCTGGCTTCCAGCGACTAAAACCCTAATTGACGTTAATGGCATGATTTATTTCAAGACTTCCTCAGGATGATTGGTCTGAAGTAAATAACACACAAAGTAACATGATTTGTATCACTTTCGTCTGGTGTCATTCTCTGACCTCTTTGGCCCCTAAACTCTTTCACTCAACTCCACTACGACTGGCGAAGAGGCGCGCAGACATACACACAATAGGTGGATATGAAATGAAACAAAAATGCGCGTGGGCGACGAGCGTTTAATTTATCTATCATTTAATTACTTTAGTCAGAATTCAATAGTCGTTAAATAGGTGGGAAAGCAGTATATATTTTTGTTCGGATTGTTTTTTATATATTCAATTATAATTGAGCCCTCAACAAGTATGTATCTATATACAAGCTATAAACGCAGAAGGAATTATACTGGAAACCGAATAACTAATTTATGAACAATAAAAGCGAGAAATAGTGCAAACTGTTTTGCAACACTTAGTTTAAAAGAAATACATGCTTTACTATGTATAACAAAAATTTTCCCGAAAATATCTTGTAGGTAATGCGTAAAATTTATAATCAGGAAAGGAAATGTTCTAACATTTTTTTATCTGCGTAATACTTATTACAATGTTATCTAACGCACGGTGTAATATGTATGCGTAATTAAAGTCATACCGTATTTCATGCGGTGTTTTAACTCGAAAGGTGAGAACTAATTACTGGGGGGTAGTCACTCATATCCCTCATCTAAAATCATGATGAAAAGAATACACGGTGAAGCAAATAAAATATATAAAAGACGTATGAGTAAGCGACTAAAACGAATACCAAGCAGAATTTGATACGAAACTTCTGTTTTCAGAGCAATAACGGTCATGGAAATATGGGAGATTCTGACTTTAATTTATAGATAAGATTATTTAGGATGTTTATATTTGAAAAGGTATCCACTGTAATGATCTTTTGCTTCGACGAAGTATTTGAAGTTTTAAGGGGGTTGTGTCCGCATGGGTCACTTAGAGGTAGGGGTAGTACATATTCGGCAGATATTAAGCAACGTACAGTTTAAGACAACTTCTATGGTTTTCCACATAGAATGTTATACATATGATATAAATTTTCACATAGAATGTTATACGTATGATATAAATTTCCACATAGAATGTTATACATATGATATAAATTTCCATATAGAATGTTATACATATGATATCAATTTCCACATAGAATTGTTATACATATGATATAAATTTCCACATAGAATGTTATACATATGATATACATTTCCACATAGAATGTTATACATATGATATAAATTTCCACATAGAATGTTATACATATGATATAAATTTCCACATAGAATGTTATACATATGATATACATTTCCACATAGAATGTTTTACATATGATATAAATTTCCACATAGAATGTTATACATATGATATAAATGTCCACATAGAATGTTATACATATGATATAAATTTCCACATAGAATGTTATACATATGATATATATTTCCACATAGAATGTTATACATATGATATAACTTTCCTCAAAATAAGACTATATTTAAAGTGTTAAGCTCCCTTACGTTAAGAGGGCGCTTAGAGATTCGTGACAACTTGAATTCTCTTTCCCTAAAAATGCTATACAAACAATTAAGATTTAACAAAAGTAGAATATATTTTAAGTTTGAAGGGGGTTATGCTGCATAGCGTTCTTAGGGGTGCATTTAGACATTCGAGAATATCGCCATTTTCTTTTCCCCGGTATATTTGACACTTTTAGAATTCATGTTCATTCTCTAACCTTTCTTTCTATAGGTAACACAACACACGCACACAGTCATACGTTGATTTTTATAAAGCTCTTTAGAAAATGAACACGATAAGTTATTTAGCATAAATTGAGATCCAGTAAACGTTTCAGTTGTCGAAAAAAAAAAATTCGGTTTGAGTCCAAATTTTAAAATATATGACAATGTTTTAATCACCATTTTTGTTTACGCGTTTTTAGAGACGTCTTAACTTAGTAGAGGATTCATACTTCATGGTAATTTATCTGTGAATTCCATTGTTTGAATAGATTACAGAGAAAAAATGCAAACCCTTCTCGCCATCCTTAGCATTGATTGTTTTCGTCGACAACATCAAAGCAAAATCGGTTACTTTGTGTCCACTGTGCTGCCAACAAGTTCATTAGAATATTTATTATGTTTTTCTAGAAGAATATATAATTGAGCACAAGGTTTGAAAATTTGTAGAACGGCTCTTCTAAAAATATCGTTATCTTTAATAGACACATCCGTTGATTAGAGTGCAAGAACAATATCATATATCATGATCGTAATTAATTTTACTCAGGCGTTAAGTACGATAATATTACATTTACTATACGGGTAAAATTGCTTTTATTATCGCCAAATGAGTATTGATTTACTCCTCTCCAGGAGTTAGGCACAAGGCCAGTTTTATCTTACTCCCACAAGTAATATGTGACCCAAAGTCGGGTCGGGAAGTGGGGTTTAAAAATTGCCTGGGCAGCCCCGTCGGCATTCCCGGTAGGAGCGCCTCAGGCAGTAAGCAATAAACTTACTCCTCCCCAAAGAGGGGAGGCAAAGCCTGGGAGGACAGACCCATAGACCGACGCAAATCAAGCCCCGAAGGCCAAGACAATACCAGTCTATGGGGTGCAGTATCCATCGGAACAGATACTACACTTTGATCTTAGCCAAAAGGCCAAGAAGATTCTAGAATATTATATATTGAGTTTGATGTATTGGGATATTTGGTTAAAGTCGAAGGACGCAACCGAACCTGGATGATGAGCGTCTTATTATGATAACTGTGGTGTATAGTACCTAAAATCAGAATGCAATCGTTTGTGTTTTCTTGTAGAACACAATCTTATGCGATTTCACACGACTTTCTAGCTAAACCTGGCGATTGCTACATTAGTCTATTCATCTTGCCTCTTTAGTTTAATACTCCTTCTTTTCTATCATTTATACATCTTAACTGTTTTTCAATTATTTTCTATGTGAAACCACGAAATATTTTCTGATATTAGGTTATGACAAAATGTGTTCTTAATGAAAAACACGTAACAGAATATGGCATAGAAGTAGTATTTTTCTTTTAGAATTAATTGTATTATTCGGATAACTATTCTGATCTTGGATTTTATTCTCATAACATTTCCGCCGGTGTAACCTCCGACTTCATTCAAGTGCGTATTGTCGAACTCGGAAATCTTCATGTCGAACTCGGGAATCTCTACAGAATTTCGAACGGAACACTTAATTAAATGCACGTGTCTTGATTGCTTGCTCTCGTTCCGTCAGTCATTAAGTAATTCGTAGTTGTATTCTTAGTGTCGCGCGAAGTGAGGATTGCACCTTCAACCTCCAGAACACTGTCACTTAGAAGTAATTATAAATTAACACTTATATCCGCTTCGCCACGAAGAAGGTGGCAAGCTTACATCGGCCGAAACGTTGTGAGAATAACATCCAAGATTAGGACAGTAGTTTGAATAATCTAAATAATTACAATTATCAATCCTCATTAAAAATAATTCGAAACGTAATGGAATCTTCTGATTTTTTTTATTTTAACAGGACGAAGACTAACGATATTTCAGGGGACTTGCTAGCTCGACTTTGCGATTGCTGAATATTTTTATTTACATTGTATTGCTTGGTTAGCGAACCTTCTTTAATATACATACTCAGTGTTTTTCAGTTTGAGAGATAATCAACGTTAACACAATGAGAAGAATAAAAAGGAGTATTGATTTACTCCTCTCCAGGAGTTAGGCACAAGGCCAGTTTTTATCTTACTCCCACAAGTAAGATGTGACCCATGTCGGGTCGGGAAAGTGGGGTTTAAAAATTGCCTGGGCAGCCCCGTCGGCATTCCCCAGTAGGGGCGCCTCTGGCAGTAAGCAATAAACTTACTCCTCCCCAAAGAGGGAAGGCGAAGCCTTGGAGGGTGGACCTGCTAGAACTGCACAGGACAAACCCATACATCGACGTAAATCAAGTCCCGAAGGCTAAGACAATACCAGTCTATGGGGTGGAGTATCCATCGGAACAGATACTACACTTTGATCTTAGCCAAAATGCCAAGAAGGAGTATTGATTTACTCCTCTCCAGGAGTCAGGCACAAGGCCAGTTTTTATCTTACTCCCACAAGTAAGATGTGACCCAAGGTCGGGTCGGGAAAGTGGGGTTTAAAAATTGCCTGGGCAGCCCCGTCGGCATTCCCCAGTAGGGGCGCCTCAGGCAGTAAGCAATAAACTTACTCCTCCCCAACTAGAACTGCACAGGACAAACCCATACACCGGCGTAAATCAAGACCCGAAGGCTAAGACAATACCAGTCTATGGGGTGCAGTATCCGTCGGAACAGAAAGGCCAAGAAGGAGTAGGGGATGAAGAGAAAAAGAAAAGACAACACAAGGAAAAAAGGTAGATGTATTTAAAGACAGGTCGATTGTTGAAAAGTAAGACAAACGGACGTAAAAGGCTGAAAGCTAAACTGACGTAGACTAGTACACCAATTTCTGGTGTTTTTTAGGCAGATTTTAAGCTAAACGAGTGACGCAAGACTTGTCTTACTAACACGACTGCAAATCACTTTTCCTTTTTCATTTATGCCCCAAACATTAAACGAAATTTCAATTAACATAGTTTTTGTGCAACCAAATTTCATCTGTTGAACAGGTTCCATACGATTGCTTGCTTCAATACTGCAACCGGGAAATCTTTCACATTAATGTCAATAAAAACTTATTATATTCCCCCATTATAAGTCATCATTTTTTATTCCTTACACTCATTATTTTCAATCCTCCCTTAATATTCAGTATCATTCAGCTGATGATCTATCACTCTCATCTTTTATTTAGTAAACCTTCATTTAAATCATTAATTCCTGTCGAATTGTTGTTCGCTATAAGGGAGGCAACTTTGAGACTTCCGGTAAGACACTGTGCTTCTGGGTTTTCTTTTCTTTTCGTCATTATATAATGTCATTCGATATTTTTCCATGCATTTTTGCTGATATATTGTTGCTTGGTTTTAGCTCACTATCGTAAAACAATCAATGTCTTAACGTAAACATATTAAAGTTTGGTTAACGATATTTAACATGTCCGAAATAGACATAACCCGCTGAGTCTGCTACATCACCACAGAAGTTCAACACCGCATTTTACAAGAGAGGCATTAGTAACTTGCTGAACTTTATCAGAAAGACAAACATATATCATTGTACTATAGCTGAGTCAATCAATGTTTGTTTTCTTTAGGCATTTTCCTATGTAGTTTAATCACGCAAACTATATTCTAAAGTATTCTTCTATTTTGGGATTCGGTTACTTTTAAATAATTTTACTTGTGCTGTAACCGTCGACTCCCAACGATGTGTGCCGTGGTTTTGTGTTTGTCTTCATATTTCGTGTTCTCTGTGTGGTCGTGCCGCTATCTCTCACTGGTTTACAAGTATACACAAACGGAGACTCACAATATAGAACACAAACTCCGACACATTTTGCACACATCAATTGTACTCTGGGTGTGTATGTGATACCTCCATGGGAAAGGATTCTTCAAAAACTAACGTACATATCTTAGTTAAGTTTCCGTATATTAGTTAAGACGTCGCTGATATTAAATTGTCTGTCGAGGCCATCATTGTCGTCGCTCGTCAGCTCATCGCAGCTGCTCGTCAACCCCGAGCTGCTCTTAACCGACTTTGATTCCATTCTAATTTGCTCCACTCAGAGTCGCAGACGGCCGCAAAATCGTCGAATGCAAAGCTGCGAAACTCTTGTGAACTAACTCAAATTCCTAAATATATTGACTCAAGACCAGAAATCTTTACCGTTTTGTCTTCTTCTGAGAGTTACTGATAAGTGGAAAGTGACTTGGCCACCCCTAGCTGACTACCCATTCTATTTACGATCGCCTTTCTGGGCTTGGTGAATTATTTCTTCCCATTGTCTGCGGTTCTCGCTTGAGGGGACAGTCTATAGTATCACAGTTATGATTATGCTTAATTTATAAATAACTCATCTAGTTACCCATCTCTTCATCATGTATATCTATCATAGTCACCCTCTTTCACTATATGTTCTTATTCTGTACGGCGTCGGATACAACTTTTGCTTCCTTTATTCTTTTCCTCTCTTTCTCAGTGTATTAACAGTCGAAGGTAATAAAGAAAGAAAATAATTTTAAAAAATATAACTCTTTTTTTAAATTCTAGTGATTTGGGGAATTTTTTTTTTTTAAATCTCACATATCTCATCTTAATACACAAAATAGAAAGAGCTTAAGCAACCATTGTGACTCTCGTGCGAAGTCATCGATCTTTTTTCTGTCTTAAAAAAAAAAAAAAACATAGCTGAAGAAAGTCAGGAGTTCGGACACCTTCCGAACTTAAAACCGACGGTACTGATGTTTTACTGATTTTCTGTACTAAATAATAAATAAATATTACGATCTTTACTTCGAGTCTCTCAATTAAACAAGCATTCTTTGGGGATTTTCTCATTATCTTACAAAATAGTATATACGAGACCTGTTTAAAAGTTATCCGACCTTAGTCCAGAAAAAATATGTTAAATAGGTGACGTGGTTGGGACCCTACCCCCTTCAAATCCATTCACTGCCGGAAACGCCTCTGGAAGTCTTCTTTTGAAATGGTGTTAATCTCCGCCATCGCGTTCCTCATTATCTCTTTTTACGCACCCTCAAAACAACAGTATCACCCCGAACAGTCTGGGGCCTGCCAGAACCCTTGTAACTCTCTTCTGATGTGCGGCTATTTTTGAATCGGTTGAACCACTCCTACATTTGTGTTACACCATCGTATCTTTTCCAAACATGTGCTGAATTTTACGCGACGGCGGAGAAATACACCATTCCAAAAGAATACATTCATAAGTGTTTCCGGCAGTGGATGAATCGGTTGGTTAAGTATGTGCAAGCAAAAAGGGCCTTCTTCGAAGAGAATAAGCGTGTCACCCACGTCACGTATTTGAAATATTTTTTCTGGCCTAAGGTCGGATACTTTTTAGAAAAACCTCGTATATATATATATATATATATATATATATATATATACATGCATATATATATTTATATATATACACACACATATATATATATATATATACATAAATATATATATAAATATATACACATATATATATATATATATATAAATATATACTTGAGTTGAATAAATATAAAGTAATATTGTTGCAACGGCATTTCTCATTAATTATCATAAAACATAATGAAAACATTAACCATGTATATATATTTCAAATTTAGAATTTTACTCGCTTTATTACTATTCGGTATATATCTGTAAACCTAACCTGCTTTTATCAATAAATTTTGTTTAATTTTGCATTCATCTCACTTGCTCGACCTTCCGCATCGTCTACCTACGCCGTACCTCGCATATTTGTCTTCTGACACACATGTCTTGGAAATTGCAAAAGGAATATTAATGAGCCTAGCACAAACAGCGACGACGAATGCTTACACTCATCTTCAACATCTTCTTTTCACTTTCGTTTGCTTAACATAGTAAACATTGGCATTTGTCTTGGTCTTTCGCGTTGAGTTGTTACATTAAATTTCTTATTGGAATAATTTAACAATTACAAATGGACACATAAAATCGTTGCTGAAAACGCAGCGTGTTTCATCAAGATGTTCTTCGTATTTAAACGTTGTAAGCCTAGGGGTTTGATATAGTAAAATAAAAAATATCACAAATTAATACAGCTTATAAACAAACACACACACATACACACACTCGTGCGATGTGTATATATATATATATATATATATATATAAATCTATATATCACATATATACATATCTAAACTACCATTCTCTACTATATATATAAATATATATATATATATATATACATATCAATATATATATATATATATATATATATACAATATGCTTTTATCTTCAAGGGAAATTCGAATTTTCTCTAGTAATAAAGTATATCTTTGAAAATCCATCGATTAAGGTACGAAAACGTATTTATATAACATGTGTTTACACAGTTGATTAATTAATACTCATTGCTCTTCATTCAATGTTTATTCTCATAACTTATTAGCTTATACTATTGCGCTATCTCTTATATTGAGCATTTACTATTCAAGATATAATATATATATATATATTAAAGGGATACTTTTATCTTTATTTTCTTACTGTACGTGAACAGGGTGAATGAAAAGTAACTCCCTATTATTAAGAGATCTTAATTTATGACTGAAATATAATTTGTACCATAAATGAATATGACAAGTGTATAGAATGGGTTTTTATTAAAAATTCGATATGGATGCCAGCAAGCGCCACCAGCTTCTAAAGCTGCCTGGAAACCGCATTCATTGATTTCACCAGGAACTAATTTTCTATTTTCTTTTTTTACTAATGAGTCAACACTAAAAAAAAACACTCAAAGATCAGGTTCAACAAAATGGATAGATTGGGAGGTGACCGGTTATGAATACTACGAGAGTATTGGAAACTACAGCCGACACAGAAAACATATTCATCATGGTTAAAAACATCGCTTGTAGAAAGAGAAAAATAACACATAATTCATAATTCTTCCTACCCTCATTACTTTCTTGTAAGAATTATGTATCAGTTATAACTTACGAGTATAACTTACAAGTATAGGTCGTTACTTTTCAATCACCTTATATATACAGGGTGGGCCAAAATAAGGGTCCTATCTTTAAATTTGAATAACTTGAATTTGAATAACTTCCACAAAATAAAAGTTAAACTCACCAAACTTTATGTGTGTGTAGACTGACCCTTCCGAGATTTTTTGAAATAAACAAAACAAATTTTAGCCGAAAAACACTTCTTAAAACTTACAAAAACTAAAGTATTGTTTTTTACACTGTTTTGAGTTTTTTAAGCAAAAATAATGTTTTCTAAATGAGGGTACGTTCCTTAGGGCTAATACGGCTCATGCTTGCTTCGGAAGGGGTCCTTTACTTATTCTAAAAAAAAAATTTTTTTAAATCAATAAATAAAAAAGTTATGAATTTTTAAAAATAGGACCCTTATTTTTGCCCACCCTGAATAAACATATATATATATATATATATATATATATATATATATATATATATATATATATATATATATATATATATATATATATATTAGTGTGTTTATGGTTTGCTGTTTATGGATGTTAGTGTCGAATAATTATACTGAAATAAGGAATGAATTAAATATTTGCAGAAACTTTCGGCTGGATGGGGGGGGGCGAAGACATTCGTATAGTAAGCAAAGAATACAAACGCTCTGGCGACGTGAGATTTCTGTTTACTTTTTAAATTCGTTTAAAGTATATTTTGATGCTTTTAGAAACACGTGATTGCTTTTCTGGACGTCAAAACTGACAATAAAATCAAGATGTATACCTTTAATTTGTTAAGTTATATATATATATATATATATATATATATATATATATATATATATATATATATATATATTGTATACACATTCTAATTTCCCATTCACCCCTTCGTGTATTGAGCAGTTTCATATAATTAGCGGGGTACCATTAGTGGATACGGCAAGTTATTCGTAAATGTATAGGTTGCTCTCATTAGATTATATAGTTTGCATAAACATGGCTTTACCTTTCTTTGCACTTGTGATACTGGTAGTAGATAACAAAATGTACTATACAATTCTATCCTTGCATATCTTTAAATGCAGAGTTTCTAATTTTATGCTCGAATCCCTAATTAACAATTATATTCTTGCTATACCATTTCTCTTTACATTGGATAAACAGCTTATTTTTGTCCTGTTTTTTTTTCTGATCCCGTTTTTTTGCCGACTATACCGGAGTTCAGCTTGGCACGTGTCTTGCTTACACTTTGTCTCTTCTGCCATTGTATTTGAACATTACAATTTAAAAATATGTTCTATGTTCGTACATTTCTTTAAATAGACTACACTCTGGATGTAAAGAAACACCGGATAAACATTCACATTTCTTTCAATATTTATTAGCATATTCATTTCTTAATGTTACGCACATATAACAAAAAGAAGGTACAGTATTTCTTTTTCAAATATATTCACTGTTTTCCTCATTACATTATTCTCACGGTAAGTCAACTGTCTTCCTGAAAAAACACATTATGCCGGTAACAATATGTGATACACATTCAAAACATATAAACACTGACATTACACTACTTATCCATATACCAGGAAATATGCATTCACCTTTAAGCAAGTTTGAGTGATAATACAGAGAGTGTTTCCTTTTTTTTCTTTTTCTGAGAACAAACTCAGACGTTTCTCTTAATTATTGCTTATCATAAAGTATTACTTGCATCAAATATTTATAAATTGTAATACAAAAAAATGGAAAAAAAGGCTGTGTGTTAATAGACATAAAATTTAGTCGTAACAGGTTAACTATAGAAGCAAATCAATCATTTAATTATCAAATTATTTATTTCGTATTTGTGTATCAAAACTTCTGCCTCGTTTTTGTATCTTCTTAAGGTAAAAAGAGATGAACAATACATCTAACCAAATTCCCTAAAAATTGTATGTGTGACAATATTAACTGGGCCTACGAAGGTCGGCGCCCAGCATACACGGCTAGTATAAATTGGCCCAGTAAAATATAATATAATTTCTGGTTTGAAATAAAAGTATCAATTTATATTGTCGGAGTGACCTATAGATTTCTTCTGTATCCATAAACATTAACCAACATTGGACCTCAAATAAACAAAATGAGAATTAGCTTGATAAATAACATTTCTCCACTAAAGATAAAAAAGTTCATATATCAAGTATATTGTCAGAGTAACCTATATACCTGTTATGTATCCATAAACATCAACCAACATTGGACCTCAAAGAAACAAAATGAAAATTAGCTTGACAAATAACACTTCTCTACTGAAGATAAACAAGTTCATATATCAATTTATATGGTCAGTGACCTCAAAACATCTTAAATCTTAGATGGCATTATTGAAATTGAACCTTGTTGTTTCCAATTGGAAAACAGTGGAAATGTAATATACTTATACTTTGGATAAGGCTAAACAATTTTCAAGTTTGTTTTATATTGTCCGAGTGACCTATACACATCTTATGTCTCAATAACATTATCGAAGTTGAACTTTGTTGTTAGATTCACAAGCGGTTTCAATATAAGTGAGTTGAATTTGAAAGAGTTAGCCAGTCGGTGATAAGCATTGGGCGAGCACTAGCCAGAGTTACACCAAGCAGATCGTGAATTAATCAATGAGAGAAACGGACATAAGCACCGTTCTCTATCCGTGAAATATATCACACCTATCGGGACACGTGTGTCCTCGCCCAAGCTTAGAACAGCTCGCCACTGATAGAAGGATAAATTGTACATCGGTCCAATTACATACCAGAGTGAACTCAACATTTTCTGGCCAACTGGCCTAGTGACTCAACAAGTGTATATTTTATTTCATTATTCATTATTAAGAATAATTATTTTCTAAGAACACCACAACGGACTTGATTTCTTCCCTTCAACAGTTCTGCATGAATGACCTTTCATTCCACAGGGATCCCGTGTCGCTGTTCCCCCTCAACGGTCACCCACTTATCTAAACAAACACAACGTGGGGGTGGATGTGACCTTATGAGAGGCCTCTTCGACAACCGTGGCCTTCTTCGGAGCAGCAACTGTTGTACCAACAGGATCACGTGACTAACCAGCCCAGGAGCGGCCAACTGGTGACGTCACGGATGGTTAAAGTGCTTTTCATATTTACAATAATTACTTTGTTTTAAAAATTTGATAACTGTTGAAAAAGCAAAACCACATTTAAATAAAAAGTGTGTCTGAAAAAAGCATTATTATAAATGATAACAGAAATTCTTAATTTTTTTCTTTATTCATTTCATCTTTCTTTAGCGCAAGACTCAAGTATTTCTTTATTTTCTTTTAAATTCCTAGTTGAAGCGACAGATGTTGATCAGTCATATGTATTAATCAAAATACAAACTACATTACATGGTTTCTGTATAGGTAGTAAGATAGAGAGAGAGAAAGAGAGAAAAAGAAAGATAAATAGAAAAAATAATAAAAGAAAAAAAGAGAAAGAGAGAAAAGGGGAGGGAAAGAAGGAGAGAGAAAGAGAAAGATAGACAGATGAAGAGAAATATAAAGAAATGGAGAGAGAAAGCAAGAAAGAGAACGAAAGAGCATGCATTTATTTATAATGGTAGAGAAGTTCAGATCAATATAGCATCATGAATTTCAAGCTGAGTTTTCTTGAGTTTTAATTATGAAGATGGTTAACGAGAGCGTTAGGGCGGTGTATAATCCAAGCTAAAGAACCCCAGCAATTAATTCGTCTAAGCCTCGTATCTCCAGCTTGAAACCTAAGGTACCATGTTGATCTGAGGTTCTGTAATATTATGAATTAATAAATATTATTGTATTATCAAATAGTCGAGCATTATATTGGATTCCTTTCCATCCGACGGAACATATATATATATATATATATATATATATATATATATATATATATATATATATATATATATATATATATATATATATATATATAAATGAAATAACAGATCTGTGTCATATCATACCGTAATTGAATGTGTCAGAGCTAAGACAAACTAACACGTGTTTTAGGAACATTTCAAAAATACTTGAAACATGTAAGTAGTAACACAACACTCCCGTCATTAGAGTGTG
>OY744528.1:32951027-32958527 GCA_963556195.1 Sepiola atlantica
CCAAAAATATTATTTTTTATTCACTAACATTTTGTTATATATATGTATATGTATATATGTATGTATATATATATATGCATTTGCATGTGAATTATTTTGAGAAGTAAAACCTGAATAAACTATAAATGTATGTTATTGCACAGTAAGGAAATATTTGCAAATGGGAGGAAAACATTAGGCATTTTTAATTACGTCGTATGGAAGTTAAGTTGCAAAATATTTCCCAAAGAAAAATAATTTATACTCGAGTTATTTCTATTTCCACTTCGAAAATGAAGATTAACGATAATTGCGAAATAACCCACTGAGCATAATAGCCTTAGTCCATTTCTACTTATTTAAATGTGTGCTCTTCGAGTAGTCGATTAGCTACTAGCTCGAATTACATGACTAGTTCATGAGAATAAGGCACATTTACAACATTAGACATGAGAACCTTTACTAGCTCCGAAAGACCAAAGCTATATACGTGGAAAAATCCAAAACATATTGTCATGATAAAATTGTGTAAGATTGATATAACATAACGAAATCCGGTAGTTGAATGGGGAAGTGGTTAACCAGTGGGAGGTCAGAATTTAACCCAAATCAACGAAATAAAGTAGCTTAAGGATGAGAGAACATTCGGTCTATTTCTGGCGACATTTCAAGCAAAAGAACGGGTAACATCTGGGGCGGCATTAGCCCTTGGCAGAGTCAGCTGGCTTTTTTCCGAAGGAGAAATTTTATAGGGAATATCCAATTTACAAGCGGTCCTGGAAATATGATATACAGCGCCTGGTATTTCTGAAATTGGTCTTTATATAATACTTCAAGTTAAACAGACGCGTAAAATGCGAGGACCGCGATTGGCGCGCACTATATAACTACGTTAAACGCAACACAAGCTATTTATCTGTCTGTGTGTCACTCGTTCCCCCTCTATACCTCTCTACCGTCGTAGCTAACATGTTAAAGCTTTTGCATCTCTATCACTCTGGATTAAGGAAGGATTCAAGTTCTTAGTATCAATAAACC
Organism: Sepiola atlantica; assembly: GCA_963556195.1. Classification (NCBI taxonomy): domain Eukaryota; kingdom Metazoa; phylum Mollusca; class Cephalopoda; order Sepiida; family Sepiolidae; genus Sepiola; species Sepiola atlantica. The sequence continues at coordinate 32,952,045 of OY744528.1, forward strand.
TGCTTATACACTAACATCGGCGTCCGAGTATTTTTTCTACTTTCCCGAAGACAACGGATGAATAAATGTGTATACACGCCACAGACAAGCAGGCATGTTACTCATATATGAATAATAATAATAATAATAATAATAATAATAATAATGATAATAATAATACTAATACTAATACTAATAATAATAATAATAATAATAATAATAATAATAATAATAATAATAATAATAAATAAATCATGAATAATAATTATATAATAAATAAAATAAAATAAAATAAAATTAGTTCATCTTATTTTTGTTTTTATTATTTGTTTTTATTTTTACAAAACAACAACACTATGACTGCCTAAAAAGATAAGAAAATGAAAAATAAATATGTCACACCCTTTTTCTCGAGGTGCAGTTTTCGGGAATGAGGTTTTTGTCTATTGGTTAACACTAAAAAATACGAAGCCTGTCAGACTAAAAATTCAAATACCTGACGGGGTCGCCACCCTAATCCCCTTCAAAGTATGCTCCTTGTGCTTGCACACACTTAGCCCACCGATCCATCCACTACCGGAAACACATCTCTAAGTATTCTTTTGGAATGGTGTTCATCTCCGCCGTTGCGTTCTGCATTATTTAGTCTCTAGTCTCAAAACGGGAACCTTCTAGTGACGTCTTCAATTTTTGAAACAACTAGAAGTCGCAAGGAGCCATGTCTGAAGATTAATAAAGTTGGCGAACGATTGTAATTCCATGTTTGGTCAATACATTTTGGATCAATTGGTATGAATGTGCAAGCGCGTTGTCGTGGTACAGTTGCCAGTTTTCACCGTCTACATGTCTGGTATTTTGCGCCGAACTGCGTCACTGAAACGCCGGAGAACATTTTAGTAGTACTCCTTTGTCACTGTTTGTCTTTCCGGTGCGTATTCGTGATGCCCTATTCCACATATATCAAAGAAGTTAGCATCACTTGTAAGACTTCCTCGGGATGATGATTTTAAGAAAAATGTCATTCAAGTACATAGAAATATTGGGTTGGCATGATGGGTTGATGAGAAGAAGTAGTAGCCACTACTGTGAGGGCAGGACCATGTGGATGGCTGTGAGTGAAAAAGGGGAGGGTTGGGAGTGTTAGTGAATTTGTCTTAGGGTGGGAGAGAGGGGAGGGGGTGCTGAGGTTTTGGTTGTGGTTAGGTGTAGCATCTATTTTGAGGGGCTGGGGAAAGAGGAGGGAAGGGGGAAGCTTTGTGCGTTTGGTGTGTAGGTAGTATCATAGTTTTAGAAAAAGATTTGAAGAAATGAAGATGATTTGAAAGTAGGCGGGGTGAGTGGGTAAGAGTGGAAAAGAAGTAGTCGAAAGGGTGAGATGGGTGAGGGGAGGAGAAGGGAGATTTTGTTGTCGTTAGGTGTGAAATATTTGGAGGGTAGGAGTATTGACCAGCTGGCTATGTCATGAATGTGTGAATATAAGTAAGTTAGAAGGAAAGTGTTGAAATGTGCCGTGAATGTGACAATGAGAGGAAGGAAACAGAAAAAGAAAGAGAAAGAGAAAAGTGATATTGCTTGGTCATGCGCTCCCAGTAGTGGCTACTACTTCTCCTCAACCCATCATGTCAACCCAATATTTCTATGTACTTGCATGACATTTTTCTTTAAATTATCATCCTTATGAAGTCTTACAAATAAAGACGAAACGTTGATAAATACATAAAAAAAACATCTTTTAGTTTGTTTTTTTTCATTTCCCATATATATATATTAATATGTATATATATATGTAAATATATATATATGTAAATATATATATATATATGTATATATATATATATGTATATATATATGTATATATATATATATATATATATATATTTATGTATAGATTATGTCATTGTAAGTTACAAACGCTGCAATACATACAAATAACAATTACATAAAATTACATTAAATATTTAGGTGATAAAAAACGTACATATTTATAGGCGTCATAGTTAAGGGGTTAAACGCTATACTATTGCCATCAACATTGACGGTTCGATCCTTGTATAAGTAAGCCATGCTGATGGCGGATGTGAACCAGACACACGTGTGTCCATCGCTTACTTTTATGTAAGTTTTCGATGACTAAAAGCTATATATAAACGAGAAATACGTTTTATTTAATAAAGGGCGACTAACAATGTAATCTTCTGCATTAATCTGAACTACTTAAGAAGGGAACAACGGTAGGAAACAAACACTGCAATACCTACAAAAAGAATTACATAAAAAACACATTAAATATTAATTGATAAAAAACGTACATAGTTCTAGGTAATGCGTCGTAGTCCAGGGTATAAAGCTACACTATTGACATCAACATCGATGTTTCGATCTCTATTTATGTTAGTCATTCTGATGACGACTGTGAGCCAGAAATACGTGTTCATGGATTACTTTTATGTACGTATAAAATTAATAAAAAAATATATATTAACGAAATATACGTTCTATAAAGTTAATGCACTCTTCTGCATTAATTTGTATCACTTAGGAAGTTAAAAAACTATAATAATAATGCAATCACCCACAACACCAATTGCATAAAATATATTTAATATTCAGGTGATAAAAACGTGCATAATCCTAGGCAAGGCGTCAAAGTCCAGGGATAAAACGCAAGACTATTGTCGTCAATATCGAAGATGCGATCCTTGCCTAAGTTAGCCATGCTGAAGACGACTGAGAGCCAGAAACACGTGCCCATAGATTACTTTAGTGTACGTATGAAATTAATAATATAGATATATAGATCGATATATATATATATATATATATATATATATATATATATATATATATATATATATATATATTATAAAGATGTGAGTTATTTATACTTATTCACCCAATCAGACAAAACACCGATACATCAAACCGCGACAACTATAGACCAGATGCACGGCAGTTTGGTCCTCATTTAAGCCCTTAAAAAGAGCACAACTAAATATAAGATTTTAACTCTGGGTCACCTTAATGTGAGGTGATAATTCTATCTACGCCTTATCATACGCAGTCAGACTCTACGAAGAAAATGTCGATAAAATCATCCTTGTTCTTCGTAATTAGTTCCTCTTCATTCAACCGTTATATCTATTATTATAAATTAACTTCCACAAAATTATGATAATATTTTTTTTAATTCAATTTTACTTATTTTTCCTTCAGTCAAGTTACTTTGATAAATCTGTGTCTCTATCTAAACCTATGCGAATCAGCTATTACAGAACGAAGCAACCTGTAATTCAAATTAGAATTAATAAAGGAAATACACTGTATTGCGGTTTCTCTTTTCTAAGCATGAAACTGAGTTCTCTATTTGACTGATTTAGAAAAATTTGTTGGTTTTTAATACTTCAATTTTATTTAAAAAATCTGATGTATTTATTGTTAAATAGAAATAGTTTACTTGGCGACAACTTCCGGTTTTAAACTCGTATATTTGCAAGCAGTTACTATCAAAAAAACAGTCCCTTACAATTTTAGACTGCCTAGATTTTTGCGGGATTTCGAAGTTCAGTAGTTTGTATACGGAAAAGTCAGTCAGGCAGGAAATTTGTGAAGAAGTAACTAAGGTTACGGTTGGTTTAGGCTTAGTCTAAGGTTAGCTTAGGATTAGGGTTAGGGTTAGGGTTAGCTTAGGATTAGATTAAGGGTGATAAAAACAGTTCGGTTCTAATTCTGTAGAAATAGAAAAAATATTTTCAAACAAAAAAAATTCCAATTGTTACAAAACTTGATTCATTTTAAGTAAAAAAGTTCCAATTCTGAAAAAGATTTTGATAATTGGTCGAACCAAATTTTATAGCTTCAAAAATGTATTCAGTCTCAAATATAATAGGCAACAGTTTTTTGATAATTACAAGTTGTCAATTTCCGATTTAAAAACGTCGTCACCAAGTAGGGTCTTTTCTATATTATCGTATTTATTGATATGACGAAGTAGATTGTTCTGTATTGCTGGTTTTTCTTTCTATGAAGTAAACTGGTATGTCTATTAGAGTGACTTTTCGTAAGAAGTGTATGCTTACGACAAAAGGGGCAGGAATAGATTCTACTTGTGTTCAGATGATGAATGATGACTATGCAAGTTGAAAAGATAAGACTTTGATGCGCTATATGTTTTCATATATAAAAGAATATAAATTGCTGCTATTGCTGTTAATATTGTTAAGCTGGTCGCACTTTAGCATAGAGCTAACTAAGATTGTGCCTCAGCATTGTCTGATCTACAAGAAGTTCTCATTTTTATCGCAGCTATTTGTTAACCTGCAATATTGCAGGTTTGTACGACCAATACAGAAAGCAACGAGAGTAGTAAGCCTCAACGGTTGCATGGACACATAAGGGGATAACGCAGAAGAAACATTGCTTCCCTCATTTCGATTAATTTGTGATTCCACGTCTGATAGATTTTTGCTTACCAGACACAGAGGAAGATACAACCAGAGTACGACAGGTCACGGTACCGACTCCTCCTGGATGTTAACCAGTTGCCTGTTAGCCGGGTTGCGACCCTATAGCGCTTGGTTTTAAACCTGTTCGTAATGGTTGCCCCTGCCAATGATGGGAGTTTCAGACTGCATAGCGCTTACACTACCACTTTGCCGCCACACTTACCACGGTGGAAGAAATGTTGGGCATTTAAGTGTATTGTTGGAGCTGTTGCATATCTCCCGCTTCAAGAGTCTACGTCCTCAGTAGTCAGAATATTATCAGCTGAATAAATTTATACTGGGAATAGATCTGCTTTTATTACTGCAGAAAATAGAAAATATTTATCTTTCTTATGACCCCCTTCTTTTTTACTGCGCTTTCAATGAATTTTATGAATATCGAAGTTTTTCAAAGAAATGATGATAAGAATTTATAGTTGAGTTAAAACATTTTTACTTCATTTAAAAACAACTTAAGCTTAGGAATGAGAAACGAGCTTTATTAATTCTGCCAACTTGACCACAGAATATGAAAGATCATTCACAGCCAAACGATGATATCTAGACATAAAAGACGAGCATTTATTATGTACTAACGGGTCACCGCTTATCAATTTCAAAAGACAACTCAGGATAAAGGTTGGATTATTAAAATATTAGTAAATCTATTGAAAGGTGCCTTGGTTTGAAATATGGTGAAATGTGTTTCAGTTTCCTAATGTTTATTAGTTACCCAACGATCTATGGTAGCACCTTGACGAGTGCTGTTAATTTAGATCTTGTTGATTCTCTCGGACTTGTTATTTTAATACCTATTAAACTAAGCGTTTTGTCTTTGACAACCAACGCTTTAATCCTTAGTTTCCTAGTCAAAATGAATGAACTTTTATTGAAAAAACACCCTGTTTTAATAACGTCTTAAGACCGATCTTCACCCCAGGTCTAAAATGGAAGAACTATACACATTGTCTTGCTAATGTGACAACGATATTACTTGGATCATTCTACTGCTCTAGAAAGTACCTGCCACTAGATGCATTCCTTTACTTATGTAAGCGTCAGATTTGTCCTAAGATAGAAAACTACTGATACATTTAGGTAGCTGTCCATCATTACCTATACAGAGTATAAAATTGGCCTACACATCTAGTTGAGGATGATTATCTTTTTTTTCTCTACATCCCCTTTCCTATTGTCCAAACGTTGCTAGTCTCTCTCTAATCTTTGGTTATTTTAATAAATGTGCTCGACTAAGCTACAATCACTGGTTTCTCCTTGTACGATATTCATAGCAGAACTTGTCTCCGATCACAATAGAGAAATGCTTTCCATTCTTAATTTATTTACCTAGCCTCAATCGGGATTTTCATAGACAGAGGTTCTTTGCAAACATTCCACCTCTGTGAAACACATTATCGTGGAACTGCTTCCCTGCAGCGCTATTTTCAATTCCAATGTCCACGGATTCTTGTCACAAACCGCATCATAAGTAATCAAACAAAGACTTAATATCATTGAGTTATCCTCATCTTTCGACGTACAAAATTTACATCTCATTACACATAATCATTAAGTGACTCTGGTCATTGAAAAGATTCGATTAATTTTTCATTCTCGGTTCCAATTGTATAACTCTGAAAAAAGTTATATTATTGTCGAATAGTGTAGATTTCTAGTACATTTGCTCACTTTGTGGTTATGTAGAATAATTTCACTTCAACAAGGAAGGCTAAAGTGACGGCATACATTCCCACTAGTGGTAGCCCCACTCCCACCAAAAAATACGATATATTATTTTGGGCTTTTTCAGGGCAAATATAATAATTTGTTTTCTTAATGTTGCGGTAACAAATGATATATTACCTCATTTTCATTTTTATTTTGAAAATATTAAATGATTAACGGATATTTATTTTTTCTATTGTTAAAGTGTATGTTGATACGCAAATCTGTCTGGATTCGTGTACTTAGGGTTTTTCTAATTCCTATTAGTTGGGTTAACGTTAGATGCGCACCTTGAAAG
>OY744528.1:32963527-32968527 GCA_963556195.1 Sepiola atlantica
AATAATAATAACAATAACAATTATTAAAATAACAATAATTATAATAATAATAACAAATATTATAATAACAAAAATAACAATAATAATTAACATAATAACAATAATAATAATAACAATAACAATAATAATAACAATAATAATGATGATAATAATAACAACAATAACAACAATAATTGCAATAACAATATTAATAACAATATTAACAATAATAATAATAATAATAATAATAATAATAATAATAATAATAATAATAATAATAATAATAAGGTATCGATTTTTTTATTTCATGTAAGTGTATAGAGAGTTTTCCTTGAAAAATCGATGGCATAACCCAGCAATTACAGTGTTTGGAAAGTGATGTCCTTTACCGCAATAAAGTGAGAAGGCTATGCCTGGGAGGATAATATCATAAAAACAGAACGGATACTAAACTACCCCCTGAAGTGAGAAATAGAAGATAGTAATAGTATAGTTGCGGCTTTATATAGAAGTAATAGTATAGTTGAGGCTTAAGATATAGAAGCAATAGTATAGTTGCAGCTTTATATATAGAAGTAATAGTATAGTTGCGGCTTAAGATATAGAAGGAATAGTATAGTTGCGGCATAAGATATACAAGGAATAGTATAGTTGCGGCTGAAGATATAGAAGTAATAGTATAGTTGCGGGTTCATCAAGAGAAGTAATAGTATAGTTGCGGTGTAAGATATAGAAGTAATAGTATAGTTGCGGCTTAAGATATAGAAGGAGTAGTATAGTTGCGGCAGAAGATATAGAAGTAATAGTATAGTTGCGGCTGAAGATATAGAAGGAATAGTATAGTTGCGGCTGAAGATATAGAAGTAATAGTATAGTTGCGGGTTCAGCTAGAGAAGTAATAGTATAGTTGCGGCTTAAGATATATAAGTAATAGTATAGTTACAGCTTAAGATATAGAAGTAATAGTATAGTTGCGGATGTAGATATAGAAGTAATAGTATAGTTGCGGCTTAAGATATAGAAGTAATAATATAGTTGCGGCTTTAGATATAGCATTAATTGTATAGTTTCGAATTCAGATATCGAAGAGATTTGTAGATTGCCACTTCAGAGACAGAAATAATAGAATAGTTTAAGCTTCAGACAGACATGTACCTAATCTCCAAGAGAAATATATTTTAGAGTCATTTATCCGACTCATCGAATCCTCAAACTTACATTTCCATCCGGCCTACAATGACAAACAAGTCTGACATTCTTAGATAATATTTCTGAATAAATAAGGTCAAAGAAAGACGGATATTAATATTTTTTGTGTAGAAGACAAATAAAGTTCAGGTGTTTGAAACCAATGAATAGAATTACAGTAACAACAACGAATCAGTTTCAGTTTTCAAGAAAATGTCAAATGCAAGAATTGTAACTTTTTCCACAATTCATTGTGGGATTTGTTTTGACATTTATTTGAAAACACATGACAGAATACAGAATGAGAAAAATCTTCATATCTGTTTTTATTTTTTAAATGTTACAAATGTCCTGTCATGTCAGAAATGACACTGAAATGTGACCAATGGCTGTGAGATATATATCGCGATAAAACGCCTATAGTGGTGTTTGAAACATCGATGGAATAACTTCAGAATGATGTTCTATATGTGTAAAGGAACATATGTGTAACCGCACCCCATTACTAGTCTAATTTATTTCGTGGTCTATTTCGAGGTTTGATTATTTCTTTGTGTTGATCATATGTATTTACTTTAATTTGCCAGGGTGTATTCCACGACCTAAAATAAGAAGGGCATACATCCGCAGGATGCCGACAGGCGCTACATGTTGGTTATCAAAGAAGCTTCTGTCTCTAATAACGATTCAATATTTCTGTTATTCCACAATGCGTTTATATGTGTATGTGTCACTTTCTTTGGTGTATGTTGTATTCTGTAACCGGAGTGCAAGCAAAAAATTAATCAGTACATGCTGAACTGCTTTAAGGAATTATTGAAGACTGAAACACTGAACAGTATTATATTTGGAGAAATAATAAAATAAATAATAAAATAATTATAACGAAGTGTTGAAATAACATTTCCGGAGGTGTAAACCATCGATTACTAGACTCATCGAAGCGGCTGAGATCAAAGGGTAGTAGCTGCTCTGTGATCAGTCAGAGAAAGACCCCCCCACCCCCACTGATTGACGCCGACATGTACTAGACAAAAGGAATCGACAGTATTTTATCAGAACAGATACTACACTTTGCTCCTAGACAAAACGACAAGGAAGAAAAACGTTTAGAGTCATACTTAGTTCCTCACTAAATTCCTACTGTAACATCCGCATACTTCTACAGCCGGAGATAAACCTCATATAGAATACTGTACTAAGGCCTGGGCTCCAGAGACTAGACATGGACATTGGAATGTAATATTGAAACTGTAAAGCGTACAAAGAAAGGTCTCAAAACTAATAAGTAAAGTAACGGACTGCAGTTACAGGGAGAGATTGGACAAATTGGGATTGACTACTTTGCTGGAGAGAAAAATAAGAAGTGATAGAATTGAGACTTTGAAGATAATTAATGGCATTTCTGACTATAGTGGACATTTTTTAGTATTTCTACTAGATGTCAAGGCAGTTTTCACAAACTAGATCTGTTAATCAGTTAAGTTTTTTGCTCACAGAGTAATATGTTTTTGGAATAGGTTGTCGGATAGGAATAAGAAAAGCAATAGCGTGGATCAGTTTAAGATGAGGTTAGATGAATTCAGAGAAAGTGGTAGGAGGGAGAAATTAAGAGGGCACTTTTGGGAGTAATCAAATGAAATATTTAACAGAATTTGATCTAGATATCGACACTCTACTAAGAGTTTGATTTTCTTTTTGTTAACAGTTGAATTGAGAAGATACTTAAAGGGCAGATACCCAAAGAGGCATAACAAACAGATAATAATAATAATAATAATAAGAATAATAATAATAATAATAATAATAATAATAATAAGAAGAAGAAGAAGAAGAAGAAGAAGAAGAATAAGGATGATGATGATGATGATGATGATGATGATGATGATGATGATGATGATGATGATGATGATGATGATGATGATGGTGGGCCGAAGGTTTCCGATTGCGAGTTAGTAAACAAACCTTTAAAAGTCGAATCAGTTTACTATTTGAAAGCTGACCGAGTACAGTAAATATGAAGGTATAGTATCATAAAAGATACTACATTTTGCTCCGAGTACAAAGGTCAACATTGGACCTTTGAGTGTCTCTCGAGTAAACTGCCGGATACACAAATGTGTCTTTCTTGGAATATACACACGACTATAACAAAAAATAGACATTCACAAAGGCTTTATATTAGAATCGATAAATTCTTTGTGGTTATTTATATAAAAAAACATACTTTCCACTCGTTTGCACTTATCAATCTCTGTGTAATCATCTGGTGCACTTGAGCGGTGCACGTGATGTGTTGCCATCGCAACATCAGGGAGTGTGTCCTTGGAGATATCGTGGTCGCACATAAGAATATTCACTAAGAAGGTTTCAAGTTATAATTTAAGGTGTTAAATAAAAATGGTACTATGTCAGTAAAGAAAAAGAAATATAATCTTGTCTTTTTTATAGTGATTTTTTTTCATCAAGGTTTAATATTAATATGTGTTTCAAGACGATATAACACTGTGCATGTCACATCATCCTTTGTCTGGAACTAGGATATATATATATACATATATATATATATATATATATATATATATATATATATATATATATATATATATATATATATATAAATCTGCCCTTTTGGATGAAACCGTGGTACATTGCTGAAATATGTAATATACAGTATCTAAATAAATTATATTAGCTCTCTTATATGATCGAGCACTTTATTTGATTTCTTTTCATATACAATCTGACACTATATACATATGTATACACATATGTAGTACATGTATTGTATTTGTTTTTATAGATGTTATCCAATGACATTCCAGTGTTTATAAAAAGTGCTCAATAAAAAGTAGAGCTGTTTTTAGTACCATCTTTCATTCATATAAACATTATTGGTTACATATGTGCATATATGTTTCAGGGAAGCCACAAAACAGGCATTTACAAGGCAAATAAACCAAAGAATACGATAAAATAAAACCAATGCATGGGCGTACATCATAATGACTATGTATATCTATATATTCCAGAAACAAAAAAATAAAAACTAGGAGAAAGGATTTACATCAGATCTACTCTAGCGTGAGGTATAGTGACTTTTAATAATATAAAATACTGAAATATGATAATAAATCAGAAATTAAATAAAGTAAAATAAACAAATATAAACAAAAAACTAAGATGATATAAAAAGCAATAAAAAATAAAAGCAAATGTAACGTAATAGTAGGTATAGGGGTCACGTGATTTCAGCTATTAGTGTTCATCGGTGGTTGTAATTTAACATCTTCTCATGACATGGTTTAATTTAATCGTATTTTATTTTGTTTGTTTTTCTTGGTAATGTCAGTTTTGTGGGTGTCTTGAATTAATGCTGGAGCCGGTCTAAATGTGCACAAATAGAATAGGGATCGCTACAAACGAGAGACGCAGACAGAGAATGTGATCATTTTCTGCCTATAAGCGGTATGATATGTGCAATATACATATAATAGAATCACAGTGCATCGAGAAGTATGAATCAAGAATGACGGATATTCACGTGTATTTACATATTTTTTCAGGATAAATATCGGTAGGGTTACTCCTAAATTCATAGTCCTGGTTTTAGCAAGACCGTGTGTATTTAGTAGTGACCGTATGCCGTATGTATATTGAAGAAATTGAAATAGATGTATGTCCTTACGGGGAAGGAAAATGTGATGTATGAAGTAGAAATACTTTCTGCGACAGAAAATTAAATACCGAATGTATGGGTGTGTGTGTTTAAATGTAATATATATATATATATATATATATATATATGTATATGTATGTGTATATATATATAT
>OY744528.1:32973527-32976027 GCA_963556195.1 Sepiola atlantica
CAAACATTGCTCAATATCAAATAGAGATTTTATATATGATTATTTTTATTTACACAGACATGTACAAAATCTGCGACACTGGCATGTCGATGTTATCGATCAACAGTTATTATAAACTGAGATCTCATCAGGGAGAGTTAGAATCCGATCTTAACTTTAGATCATATTTGGAAAGAATGAAATCTGATGATATCTCAGTTTATAATAACTGTTGATCGATAACGTCGACATGCCAGTGTCGCAGATTGTGTACATGTCTGTGTAAATAAAAATACACACATATATATATATATATATATATATATATATATATGTAGAGAGAGAGAGAGAGAGAGAGATTGTGTGTGAGAGAGATCCTTGTACATATATCCGTCAAACATCACTGAACAATTATTCTTTGCCAGTGTTTGCACTTATATTGATATGGAACCATAGAATAACGTGGTTTTTCATATGTGCATTTTTATTAACATTTCAAACCCCCCAAAAGAGATAAATACACCAATTGTCTATTTTTTTTAAATTTAGCGTGACTTTCTATTTACTTTCTTGCTTTCGTGTCTTAAATGATTTTGCACGGGTTTTTAAGTGGCGGTACTTTATTAGTCTCTCGGCGTCAGTGAATTCCGGCAGTTTACGTAAAACTTCGGAAAGCACCGAAGCTGTGTGAAGATGAATAACTGATTGAAATGAATAACTGATGGAAATAAATAAGCAGTCGACGTCCTAAACGTGATAACTGAATTTTCGACGTCTTTAAACAAGTCTGTCCAAACCCTGATCCTAATTCTTAATCATGCCCTAACCCATATTTTAAACCTGAATAAGGGTTTAATAGATCGTCAGTTACACGATGACCGCCACGACGAAATAATTGGAAACACTGGGTGGAATCGCAGAAGATTACTTTTTTAAAAAGTATTATCAAAAAGGCCGACTCGATAAGTATTGCTTAGCATTAAATTTGAAGATTACCATGATTTAGTTGGTTGGCAAGCAGACTCGTGCTATCGTGTTTCACAAAAAGATTTTCTAGAGAATAAACTTTTTTTTGTATAAGTTCCGTTTGGTTTTGCATAGAGCGTTAGAGAAACGAAAGTTCTTATTTTGTGGTTGTAGTTAGACGAGTTCTTGCTGTGAATGTTTTAAATGGGAAACCAGGGGTTCAACTCAATTAAGCATCTACCATAAACATACAGATAAAGTATAAGGAGGCTTGCAAGATCTCTTCTGCGTGACATAGGCTGTAAGGACGAGAAGAGATCCTTCCCCGCTAGTGTCTCTCTGTTTGGCCTTTGGTCTCTCCACGTAGATGCAATTAAAACCAAGGCCTATAACAAGACACAACCGTGTTTTTAGTTAAATAGTTGTATTTTTTTATAAAGGAGTTTTACAATAATTATGTGGTGGATTCATTTGTTTACGAGCACCAGGCTAAAAATAGAACATTTCATTTGAAGTCAAGTTTGAGGATAAGCTATGTGGCAGAATATGACGTCACCGCCTGCACATACGAAATGTTATGCCACGAAAGACATACATTTGTTTATAACATACAACTAAAATACTATTGATATTTTTAAAAAGTATGAATAAACATGTTAATATGGATGTAAAAACATACAGGCGTACTAAATTATGTGCATTTAGTTTTAATATACACTTTGATTCTTGTTGTTTTCATATACGTATAAACGAAGAAAAAGATTAGGATGCATTTAATAAGATCAGAGTAGGCTCGGATAAATTAAAAGATATAGCCGTTCGATTTATAAAAAGGTTTCTATATATTAGGTGTTATAAGGCAGTAAATATAACCTTATTGGTTATTCTCAAAATGTTCATTCACAGTAATCTGAAAAATATATCAATTAATAAAAAGTTAAGTATTTGTATGTTATTTTATATTCTTATGTATTGGATTCAGTTGTGAAATAATTAACTAATCATTATACATTTTGGAATACACCGGTTAAGCGTAATGAGTCAACTTTTTGCGATTAATTTTAGTTTCATGTAAAGGGTGTGTATAGGGGGTGGAAGACCTTCAGGAAAATTCAGATATCTCCTGTTTTTGTAACATTTTAACAATAGCTCTTAAATATCAATTAATAAATATTCCAAAATGTCAGTTTCATGTAAAAAGTGTACACAATGGGTGGAAGACCTTCATGAACATTCAGATATCTCCTCTTTTTGTAAAAATTAAACAATAGCTCTTAAATATCAATTAATAAATATTCCAAAATGTCAGTGTTCATGAAAACTTCAATATCTCCTCGTTTTGGAAAATTTTTACAATATCTATTAAATATCAATTAATAAATGTTCTAAATGTCAGTTTGTTTGGAGTAGTTTTTATAAGTTTTAAAAAACATTTTCGGGTCAATAATATGAACTCGACAATGGTATAATATTTCAAATTTTAAAATCCAAATATTTCCGATTTTCATTAAATTTAATCCATAGTCATTAGACACTGATTAAGCTAGATTCGCTG
>OY744528.1:32978527-32988527 GCA_963556195.1 Sepiola atlantica
GGCTATACTATAGACAGTAGATTACTTATATAAACCTGAAGGACATTACTTTGTTTCCATTTTTACTACAGAGTCACTACTTACTAAGGCCCAAAGCTGTTCGAGGATGAAGGTAAATAAAATCAAATGGTTGTAAGTTGAGAGATGAATAATTAAAGGAAAGGTTTGTATGATGTATTGAATGAATTACATTTGATTACTTATGGGAACGGTTAATGGCAAATATTTGTTGACATTTAATTTGAAGGCGACTATCTTGTAGTATTGAGGGAAGCAGTTCCATGTAATATGTTTCTACAGAAGTAAAGTTATTGCATAGTAGCTGTGTATATAGAAAACCAGCTCGATATTTTGATGTTAAAGCTTTTTATTAGGTTGGAAAGAGAGGTGCTAGTAGTACCATTATTATTGTGTTTAAAAGAGTAGATATGGTTAGAGATTCGGGTCTTTATGGGGAAAGCACTGGCACCAATATAGGTATGAATTTTGTGGGGGGTTGTTATTGTATTATTTGTGTTGTTTATATTATTGGGGGTGCTTACGGTTTGTATGCTTGGATTAACGTACTTTAAGGAAGAAAACAACGTTTTCCGTTGTAGTAGAAAAAATGAGTACTTGCTGTGAATGTCTTAAAGTGAGGAACAACAGTCGGGTATTTGATATTGTAATAATAATAGAGTAGAGAGAGACTAACAACGTCCCTTCCTCTGAAAAAGGGGGTTTAAGTAATAGAAGAGACGATCCCCAACAAAACAATTGGATCTCAAATCAGTGACCAAAAATGTACTGCAAAATATTAAACTTATTAGAGTACAAAGTGTTTTCTTCTAAAATAATACATTAGGCTTTTAAACAATGTACACTCTTCCCACGTCAGATCAGCACTACGTAAAATAACTCGTAGGAGAAAATACATATACACACTTAACTGTTCATACTGACAAGTCAAGCGGAGCTTAACAAATACTAAACATACTTCAATTGAAATATGTCTGGGCTCGCTTCACAGTCGTACAAGCTTTAAGATCATCCAACCCAATCCAAATATTTGGTACATAAAACGTATACACTTTTTTGTATGATTTAATTTAATTTCAGTTGATTCCTTCCCAAATTAGGACCGGATGTAGTTTAAAGTCATCGGGGTCCAGCAAGCTTTTAATTAAAAATAGGAAGATTTTATGCTTGGGAAGATTGCCCCATGAAAAAAGAACACTACCATCCCACCAGATAAAAAAGGCGAGATAGTTCCTGGGATCATTGTCTCATGACAACAGAACAGATACTACACTACTCCCCTTAGAATAAGTGACGGTTATGCCTAGGGAATGGTATAATGACGAAATAACACTTCCTACAATACACCTATCAAAAAGGAGATATTTTCTTAGAAATGATGTTGTCATGACGAAGAAGCATATACTACACTGCCCCCAAAGAAGGAATTAATTCCTCAAAGAACAGAACAAATACTACACTAACTGTCCCCCAATAATATAATTTGCCATCATTCCCTTACAAAGTAATTATTAATTAAAAATCTAGAAATGTATTATATCATAGCCTTTATAGATTATTTCTGATTGGTAAAGCTTACCGACATCTGAAAGCCTCAACAGAGAAGGGGTGGGATGTTGCTGCTTATCAATTTAGTCGGAGTTATTTATTTAGAGTGAGTATAAGTGAATCAATCTTATGCAGCTGATTCCGTTCAAATACTTGTAAAACAAGCACAGATATGCAAAATTGCGGCGATGGGACAATGGTTGGATCTTGCTAGACAATGTAGGACCTATTTGGTATAGTTTTTTTTGATACTGTCTAAGAGAGAAAAACTAGTTTTTGGTGCACCAACACAGATATGGCAACATTACTCCATGCAAAACTATACTTGATTTGTACAAATATAGGATATAAGCAGATGTGAGTAAATGTTACACCAATGACTTTGAATGTTGGACTCTCTTTAGGGTTTGTTTCTGTTGAGCTGAGGCATGCCATTTTTCATTCCTAGGAGGTCCACTTTCCCAGGCATTACCTTCTCCCTGAAAAGAAGTTAGTTTATTGCTAAGTACACCTATTTTTGTAAGAAAACAAATATAAAGTAGATAAATACATAAAAGCAAATACATATATTAAATATCGTCCTCCATAGACATTTTACGACTCATCAGTGTGGCTAGACGTAGCGAGAACTAAAAGCATAGATTTATTTTTTTTGAACACGTTGCCATACTTTATTTCAAATACTACTTCAAGGTATTACCATACTTTAAAAATATCTATTGCTAACGCATATACACAACGGAAGATTGTTTGTGTAAGCTTTTCATTTTTTTTAATTAAGCGGTGTATATATTTGTTTGATCATTACGACGTTTATTTTTCTAGAATCACTCCCGTTAACAGACATGATTTTTTGCTTCTTTTACTTTGTAAAGTTGAGACATCATCTCTTAAAAAAATGTCACAGACTTCGGAATCTTTTTAATGATTATTGACAATTTGTATTTCTCATCTTCACTTTGATAATTAGAACGTTTCTGATGATGTCACCGTCGACATTCACGTTCGACTTGAATGTGTTTGTCGCTTTCTAATCCCCTATTTGATACACATGAACAGTAAAGAAGTGGACGGCCATGCTATATTAAAGTTTCTCCCGGTGGTGTTCATGCTTTGATCAAAGTGTAGCGAGTACTTGATCACCCACACATGATTCCTTTGTTTAGTTCAGTATGAAAAAACAAAACGGTTGGTTGGACAACTAATTACACATTAAATGCAGGATAATAAACATTAAGAACCTCCACAACAGCATACAAAAGTAACCCACTTGTACAGTACAGCTTTTTAAAAAGATAAAGAAATGTTGAGCATCAAACTCATGGGTTAACTTTTGCGTTAGGGTTAGGGTTATTGTCGTTAGAGTTTATGTAAAATATTTATTAAGTTTCAGGTTTTATTTAGACTTATTTCGCCACCTAAGCGAACCGTATAGAAAATGTACATATTTAAACATGAAATGTTACGTATTCTTTAAAGGTTAATAATCAGATAAGAACTCATCTTCCACCAGAACATTATCAAACAGAATTTATAAAGAATAGAGTTTATTTTCCAGAATACCTATGTGTGGAACCTTATTACAACTAGTTTTATTTCACGCAGCCTACAACTTGGTCGCCCTACTCCCGGTCCTGGATATGACCTTAAACTACATCCGATGGTGAGATCCGGCTTACGGACTTTGGGGAATGTGGAGCCTCCTCTTAATTACCATTGCTCCCAGGTCCACCCTGACCCGGAGTGGTAGTACCTGTTAGGGTCCCAACTATGGGTTAAATAGAAACAGATATTAAAAGGGGAAAGAAACAAAAAAGAGAAGAAAACAAGACCAGATTCGGCATTAAATAACCCAAAAAGGGTTGATATGCCGTAAAACAAAACTACCAAACCAAACCAAACAACTTGGTCGTTCTCAATTCTGAAGTCAATAAATACGTGCTATAAACAGACCCCATAAGAATTCAAACTCGCCCATGAAATTATTTCTTTCAATCGATATTTTAGTATGAAAAACCAAATGATTTATTTTAACAACAACTTACACCTATTAGATGATTCATATAAAGAATCTCCACACTCCCGTAAAAATAAACCAGTTTTGAGGACAGCGTTTAAAATTGATTAATAATTAATATTATTAGAAGTTAGTGTGAGGTATCCAGGTAGAGTTATTGTTTAGTGTTTGTCAAGTTTAGTATGTTGATTTGAACATTTTGCAATAAAATCGAACCGTAAATGAAATTTACAAACTTTAATATGAAATCTAAGTATTCATTAAATGATTGAAATCCAATAGAAACTCGTCGTATTACCAAACAAATAAGAACTTGTGCCTAGCATCAAACGGAATTTCCACCAAGAAGGTTTGTTTCCAGACATTCCCACCTATGGAAAACATCACTTCTCAGCAGAATACAACTTGCCATAAACAGTCCCAATAATAATTAAGAGTGAACCCTTTACATTCATCATTTTTAATCCTGTCATAAAATTATTCATCATTAAACTCAAAATACACCCATTTCATTAACCCTTTTCTCGAATGGTTTTTGTCCTTGATAATTGACACACACTTATTGTTGTGGTTGCAACCACTCATTTGCATATACGAATAACGTTACACTATAAATAGCAAGCCTAGGTTGGCCTTAGTGTGTGTTACCTAAATGCCACCGGAAGTGACGCCGAAGAGCGTACATGTCCTCCCACCAAGACTCTCTGACTCGACACCTTCATTTGTACATACTGTAACTATACCTTTTCTTTAATACACTTATTATTGCATTCTCCTTGTTGTTTGCGTCTTCATTGTATTCCTCACTAATTATTGTTCAACCTTGCAACCACAACACTTATTAAAAGAGAAAAGAAAATACGCGTGTTTCGTTATGTAGATTTTAAGAGATATACTTTACTCTCTGGTTCTCCTAAAACCAGAGCCCAGTATTTATACTGAAGAATGACCAATATCGCAACGGATAGTATGTTAATGTCTGTTTAAGTTATTTTGCTCACAATCAATAGCCTCTTTTACAGCAAAATTATTTTATAAGCAATCAAATTAATTCATATAAAATTCAATGTTAAAAATTAAAATATTTTTACTTAGACTGCTATAAGTTTATAGATGAGTTAGTGTATAGATATTCATTCTATCGAATTTACATATACGAAAATGTAAATATCCTAAAGTAAGTGATCTTCAACGTGGAATGTTCAATGGATAATACTTGGGCAATAAAGTGATCAACAAATATAATTATTTTTTATTTAAAGACAATTAAAAAACAATTTCTTTGTAATGAAAACGTATTTAATTCTAATCCCTTGGGTATTGTGTTCAGTAACGTTCGACCGCCGACATATCATAAACAACAGCCAATGAACGTGAACTCAACGCTTACAATTAGATATGTCATGACAAAGAAATTATTTGTCAGTTTTATTTATATAATAAATAATTATATATGTTGATCTACACAGAAGCGTAGCTATCCAATTTATTTCCTCATAATTGTGTATCATCACTCACGAAAGACCAGTATGTTTCGACTGGCGACGAGATATTTAAAAACAATCAAAATGTTTTTCACTGTTGACGAATATTTAAAAAAAGAAAGGATAACGATTTCTCAAGAGTTATTCGAAAAAAAATTCAAACACAAACAAACATGACGCTATAATTGTATGTATTATTTACTCCTTTCCAGGAGTTAGGCACAAGGCCAGTTTTATCCTACTCCCACAAGTAAGATGTGACCCAAGGGTCGGGTCGGAAAGTGGGGGTTGAAAAGCCAGCGCCCGAGAGGTGAGCACTCTGACCATCAAAAATTGCCTGGGCAGCCCCGTCGGCATTCCCCGGTAGAGGCGCCTCGAGCAGTAAGCAATTAACTTACTCCTCCCCAAAGAGGGGAGGCAAAGCCTGGGAGGGTGGACCTCCTAGAACTGCACAGGACAATCTCATAGACCGGCGTAAATCAAGCCCCGAAGGCCAAGACAATACCAGTCTATGGGGTGCAGTATCCATCGGAACAGATACTACACTTTGATCTTGACCAAAAATGTATGTTGACGGATGACAGCATGTCTACATTATAAAAAACAGAAACACAGAACACAACCTATGCACACTTATATAATACAAGCAAATGATACGAAAGTTTATATGTGCATACCAATAATATATATATAACAGATAAACTTAATGTATTAGTAAAAACACGATTCGATCGGATATAGTCCAACTTTATTAATTAGTAATATGTCTGAATATATCATATATATATATATATATATATATATATATATATATATATATATATATAGAGAGAGAGAGAGAGAGAGAGACAGACAGACAGACAGAGAGACAGAGAGACAGACAAATAGAAAGAGAGCAAAGTCTATTGTAGATCCAATGACAGAACAGTATATATTTCCAAAAAGAACACCACGGAAATGTTATAATTTAAAAAAATATTTTCCATATAAGATGTGGGACATGTGATTCAAGTATTCTTCAACCCGTTATTTTGTGACCTTTGTGCTAGTGAGTATTGGATTAGCATTAACATTTTTCTCTTTGTAAAGGGTGTGTGTACACATTTCTATCTGCGTATATATATTTTTTTTCATTTTACTTCAGTCAGAATTCGCAGAAATCAAGGGGCTCCTTCTTAGGGCTAACACTTGATCTCTATATGAGATACATAGATTCACATCATTCCCTCTAAAGACTGACCCGGATGGGCGTGAAAGTACTTGATACACAAATGAAAACTTTGGCAGATTCATCAGCCAATTCCTCTTCGAAATTAAAATTCTGATTCGGACAAGGGAAAAGATCTACGAAAAGATATCTAGATATAAGTTGTCGGTTATATATATATATATATATATATATATATATATATATATATATATATATATATATATATATAACATATTTTTATTTACACAGACATGTACAAAATCTGCGACACTGGCATGTCGATGTTATCGATCAACAGCTGTTATAAACAGATCTCGTAACGCAGAGTTAAAATCCGATCTTAAACTTAGATCATATTTGAAAAAGAAATGAAATGGGAGAAAAGAACAGAAATGTAACATAAAAATATAGAAAGTCAAGTGGTTGGGATTGTTAAGAATCAAAATAAAAAATAATAAATAATATTAACTAAAAATATATAAAATATAAAATATGATACATAAAATATAAAATATCAAATTATGAAATATAAAATAAGTTCAAATAAAATAAAATAAAGAGAAAGAAAGAAGGAAAGAAAGACGAAGAAAAAGAAAGAGAGAGAAATAATAAATAGATAGCGAAATAGACATGTAGATAGATAGATATATATATAGATTAATAAATATATATATATATATATATATATAGATAGATAGATAGATAGATAGATAGATAGAGAGAGAGATAAAATCAAATAAAATAATAAGGTAGGTGATAAAATAAAAAAATAATATCATTTTAGATAGAGGAGAGGAAGGGAGGCATGAAAAAAGTGGGTGATGGAGAGGGGGAGAGGGTAAAGAAATGGGGAAGAAAGGAAGACACATGCGATAAGACGTGTCAAAATCAGTCTAGGGTCATTGAGAGGTTATATGTGAATTACTGAGAAAATGTGCTCTATTGTGTCTACAGTTAATTTAAATCCCTCTGTTATTTTGTTTAGAAGTATACCCCTATCACTAAATCTAACTATCTCAAGTTTTTCAGTTAGGCATATGTAACACAGTGAGTTAAAAGAAATGCAGGTAATGTTTTTTCTAATAGTGCTCCAAGTCACTTTTGGTGATTTATTATAGAGGGTGAAGTTCTTTTTGGGAAGACATACTTATTAAATGAGCATTTATGGGCGGTATATCTTCTTTTGAAAGTATACCAGCCTATATAGTATTTTCTGGCATGGGTTTTCTTTGGTTGAAATTGTAGTTTTCTGTACTATTTGGGTTATTTGGCAATTTTGTTGTAATGGCCATTCTGTTTTGTTTGTGCAGTTGCAAGCCTTAGCTTTTGTTGTTATTTCTGCAGTATTTGTGTTGCCATTTAGTATTTTACTGTTATGTTTTTGATGTTTTTTTTCTAAATTTACTCCACAGCTGTAGCTTTATTTAAGGGTGTTTTTATTTAAGATTTTATGTAGTATATTATTAGGAGGGAAGTGTAGGTTAATTGGTATATTTAATTTGGATGTTTCTGTATCCCCTCTCTTTAAGTGATTTATTGTAAAAGGCCTTATGAGTGTTAAACATTGCTTCATTTGAGGAGTTATTGCTGATTTTCTTCGATTTGTTTGATTATAGTTTTTGGATGATTAGATAATGGGTAGACATACATTGGATTCGCATTATCTTCAGTGTACGATGTACGCGTTTCTTTATTTAAGTTAAGTGGTACGTCTAATAAGTGAACTAGTTTAATATGTTATGTTATTTCAACTTTAAGAGTCAATCTTTTCATCTCTCTAAGGATAATTTTTTTCATTCTTTCACACTTTTTCCCATTTGATTTTTTTACCATCAATAATCAATCATCCCTATATAATTCTATGTCTTCTATGTTTATGTCTTTAGTAAGGTTGTATAATATGTAGAGACCAACTTGGTCGGTTACTTCTGCTGAGTCCAGAAATCCATAGAGACATCAAAAGATCCCAATTGATTACAATTTGTCCATTGTTCCTGTTTACAGATTAGCACTGTATTTCAACATTTTCTAATAATCTTGATTTCGTCTTCAGAAATATCAGAGAGGAGAGTGGCAAAATCAATAACATTTTCGGAAGTTATTTTGACATGGAGAGGTAAAAATTTATGATGTCAAACTGGATGAACGAGCAGTTTGTTTTGTTTGCGATTTTACAAAAAAACAATTTATAGTTTCAGTTGTGTTTAACCACTGATTTAGTTTGTAAAATGTTTTATTTGTTTATTTACTTTTTCTACTATCTTTTACTGATTTTTCCAATTTCTTGTCTTGTGGGGTGAATAAGTCTAGTTGCTGGTTTAGTTTGGAAGTCAGTTTAATGGTCTTTGAGAAGGATATATGCTTCTGTTACTCTTAATTTACTTATTCTATCGCTAATATTAAGTTTATCGATACTTGATTTATTGTCTATGTTGATATTTAGTCTCCGTTAGACTTTCTGCAGTGTTTTCTTATGTTATGCCATTTAATTTATCGTATTCTTGGGTGGTTAGTGAGTAAAAGTGTTAAGTTTTATCAACTTTAGCTAGTATGTATTCTGAACTATTAATTTCCTTAAGATTGTCTAGTCTTCTCTTAAATGTTTTGTTTTTGTGATGGAATGTAATGTCCCTAACAACATTCATTAAGTCATTTTAAAACCGTCGAGTTGTTAAACACGGGCAACCGTAACTTGGTTTTTGAATCCATAGTAATCCCTAGATTCATTGCATTTCCAGAAAAAAACTCGTTATTTTATGTTATTTTATTTTCTAATTTTATTTTTTCTAATTTTATATTTTATATTTTATATATGTTTATTTTTATATTATTATTTATTATTTATTATTTATTATCTATTATTTATTATTTATTATTTTTAATTTTTTATTTTTAATTTTTAATTTTTATTTTTGATTTTGATTCTTAACGGTCCCAAGCACGCGACTTTTCAAATGTTAATGAAACATTTATTTTCGTTTCTCCCCATTTCATTCTTTCCAAATATGATCTGAAGTTAAGTTTGGATTTTAACTCTGCTTGATCAGATATCAGTTTATAACAGCTGTTGATCGATAACATGCCAGTGTCGCAGATTTTCTACATGCCTATCATATATAAAAGCTCAATTTGATATTGAGCAATTTTTAATAAGCCGGGTTGAAATTCTTTAAATTACTATCCTGTGGATGTTTACCTTGCCTAGAGTATATATATATATATATATATATATATATATATATATATATATATATATATATATATATATGTATATATATATATAAAATAAATACCTTTTGAAGAATTAAGATGCGATATCAATTTTTTTTATAAAAAAGAAAAATAATAAATCGAAACCGATTTTTTTTTATTTTTTTTATTAAAACTAGCATTTTTTTTGTTAGTTTAAAGTGATACAGATATTTCGCCAAAACCTGGCATCCTCGGTGTGTAATATATCCTGATGTCAGTGGATTTGTATTTTTTTTATTTTTATGTTTTTATCTCTTTACCGGCTTGTTGTTATACAGCCGGGCCAAATGGGCAATATGTTGTTTCCCATCATCAAATATGAAGAACGTGAATGCAGCACGTGATTTGCCGAGGATGCCAGGTTTTGGCGAAATATCTGTATCACTTTAAACTAACAACAAAAAAATGCTAGTTTTAATTAAAAAAAAAAATCTGTTTCGATTTATTATTTTTCTTTTTTATAAAAAAAAT
>OY744528.1:32993527-33016027 GCA_963556195.1 Sepiola atlantica
CTTTGCTCTACTCATTAATTTTACCTACATATTCAAAGTGCCTGCTTTCAGAAATATAGTCCATTTAAAAATTGAAAACATCAGTGCATGTTACAAGATCTAAGCGTTTGATACGTTTTTTTTATTTCTTTTTTCATTTTACTCGGCATATTTTGTATTGGTCAGTGGGGGGGGGGGGGTGCTTCCTTATTCCATCAATCAATAGACGTATTTAAGAAAACATCAGCTGATGGTTCCTTCATATTTCTCACATATCTCTGACCACTTGAAATTTTGATAAACCAGTGTCAATATAGAGAAACGATAAAAACAATTAAAGAAAAAGACAAAGTTACCGAAACTACTGACAACGTTTCAAACCTTCCATGATATTTATGTTTTCTTAAGGAAGGTTTAATTAAAGTTTGAGTCTGAAGAATCCACCTAAAATTATTACCGAGACATTACCATGACTTTCACTGTATATATATATCAAGGGAGGCACGAGAGCGCTCTATCCCGTAATAGACTTTAAGAATCGCCTATGCTGGAAATCTCATTTCTTTGATCAATCATTACTCAAAAAACAATAAACCAAATTATATAAGTTCTATAAGTGTGTAGAATTTCAGCATCATTAGTCAAGGCAACCCAGAGATCCAGAAAGTTCAATCATGAAATCATGTTATCTGTGTGTACGTACGTACGTAGGTACGTAAATACGTACGTATGTGCCACCCTGTATCTCATCAACTATTTGATGGATTCAGCTGATTTTTGGCAGATATAGAGGTTCTAGGGTCTAGTTGATGGCATTTTAATTTCAGTTTACCATATACCATAGTTCTTCAGAAAATTCCAAAAAACCTTTAAAATTACCAGTGTACTGAGGCATAGCCTTTACAAAAGTAGTGACACTCCATGATAAATGCCAGTATACTGAAATCATATGCCCTTAATAGGGTTAAGATGAACATTCAATAAAATGACAATAAAAGTGTAAAAATTTGGGGATTTCCTTGCTTCTTACATTTAGTGTATATGAATTCTCATCTTAACCCTATTAAGGGCATATGATTTCAGTATACTGGCATTTATCATGTAATATATATATATATATATATATATATATATATATATATATATATATATAGAATACAATTTTGTTTACGAAATCGAAAAGATGTCAAGATCTTTTTATACAGTTAAGTAAATACTTCGGACGATCATCCGTCTTTTTTCAACAAAAGTAAGAATCCGACATTGTTATTATATATTTTTTTAAATTCTCCACACCAACCGTTTTGGAGCGAACTCCCAACGGCGACGCTCTTCTATTCGTAATGTGAAGACGGTGTAGTGTCGAGATCATATGATGGTTATAGTAGTACACATAGTTGTGAAAATAAGCGACCAAAAGCTCATAGATAATAATGAAATGAGTTTTCACATTTGAAGTCACTTTTTTTAATGAAATATAACTTTGTTTTGGAAATCGATAAGATGTCAAAATTTATCTTTTTTTAATTTTAAACAATAAATCTAATATTTCGAACGGTATAGTGTCGAGATTATGTGATAGTGATAGTAGTACACATAGTTAGTAAATAGGTGCTGATACATAATAATACAATGGTTTTTCACATTAGAAGGCGTTTAAAAAAATGATAAAAAATAAATCTTGGCATCAAATTGATTTCTTGAACAAAATTATATTTCATTTAAAAATGCTTCTTATGTGAAAAAACATCATATATATATATATATATATATATATATATATATATATATATATATATATATATATATAGAGAGAGAGAGAGAGAGAGAGAGAGAATTTATCATTTATTTCGACTTCTCAGTCTTCTCACAATGCTAACGGTGCAGTTACATATTGGCATTTTCAATATGTAACTGTCCTGGGCGCATTCTGAGCAGAATGTGAAGTCGAAATAAATTATAAATGCTGACAGTTGCAATGTGTTTGTGATTTTCGTCTTTCTATATTCTATTCTTGCTCTGTTTTTTACATTGATCCCTCTTACTAGGATTTCTTACCAACATTATTCACTTTAACACACACACACTATATACAGGCTGATTCATAAGTCACTTAGCTATTTAAAATGATTACCATATGAAGCACAAAATACTATCAACTTATGATTATTGTTATCTTACTCTCTAATTACTGCTATTTGTTATTTTACATTTGTTCGTTTATATATTTGTTTCTATATATATTTATTTTTATTTATTTAAATTTGTGTAAATCATCATATGTGCTTTTTTTTAAGGCAGTATGTAATTTACTATTGAAGAGCGAATTTTTATTGTTATTCATATGGCCAAATTTGATGAATCTCCCACACTTGTTGAAAGGCAATGGACACGTGATGTGAACAGAAAGCCTCTTTCGCACAACACGATGCTACAACAAATATGCTACAAAGAGTCGTACATTCCTTGCAAAAAAGAATGGAGCTATGCATGCAGAACGAAGGTGGACATTTTTGGAAAATTTGCTGTAATTGTAAACTCCTATAAATGAATTTGTTGAAAAAATATTCTGTTTTGTATTACTGTATTTTCTAACAATAGAATTTCAAAAATAAATAGCTAAGTGACTTATGAACAAACCTATATATATATATATATATATATATATATATATATATATATATATATATATATATATATATACATATATATATATATATATATACATTATATATATATATATATATTTCCCATAGCATTAGATTAATTTAACTTGGAACAGTTATTAGTTTTCTCTACATAGGAACCATCCAGAGGTATGCATTTCTCCCATCGTTTGATGCATTTATGGACACCGTTTTCGTAGAACACCCCACGTTGGTCCTCCAACCACGTCGTAACGTAAGAAATCAAGGCTGCATCATCTGGAAAACGCTTTCCTTTCAAAAACAACTTCATGACTGGGAAGAGATGAAAGTCAGAGGGTGCAAGGTTAGGAGAGTAAGGTGGATTGGAGGATTTCATAGCCACACGCCCGTGCTTCTGATCTAGCGACAAGCGAGTTGTGGACCGGAGTGTTGTCTTGCAGAAGGAGGATACATTTGCTGATCTTGTCCCGCGTCTTGATTTTCATAGCTTCTCTTAATTTCATCAAAAGTGGAGCGTAATAAGCTCCTTTTATTGTTGTACCCTTAGCCAGGAAATATATCATCACTATACCCCTCTGGTCCCAGAAGACTGTGAACATGACCTTGCTAGCGGAGGGCTGCACCCTTGCCTTCTTTGAAGGTGGTAAGTCCAAGTGTTTCCACTGCATTGACTGGGCACTTGTCTCTAGATCATAGTGATGGACCCAAGTTTCATCTTGTGTAATCAGTCTATTCAAAACCTTTGACTTATCTTCTTGGCACATTTCCAAATTCATCCTCGAGCACTCGACGTGTGCTTGCTTCTGGAAAGGTGTGAGCAACTTGGGAATCGATCTGGCAGACACCTAATGCATATGCAAATGGTAATGAATGATAGTTTCCACAGAACCTGTACTAATCTTGACCTTATGGGCTATTTCGCGAATAGTAATGCGTTGATCTTCCAAAATCGCAGCCTCAACTTGACGGACAGATGCTTCATCAATGGCAGTAGAGGGACAACCAGGTCTGGGAGCTGTAGCACAGACTTCCGGCCATGTTTGAATTCACGATGACAGCGTTTTACAATGTCATATGATGGGGCAACATCACCATAAGTGTTATTTATTTAATCAGAAGTCTCCTTTGGTGTGCGTCCTTTCAAATACAAAATTATTGAACGCCCCTTGTATCTATATATATATATATATATATATATATATATATATATAATATTAAATTTTGTAGAAAGCCAAGAACGATATATGCTTTTTTTTTAATATAGACATTTCATTACTTTAAAGAATCCATGCTACAAGCTTTCGGTTAAAATCATTTTAAAGCAATATTTTATAATATAAATTATCGTTTTTATTCCTTGGAAATGTAGAAATCTCTCGTGAATGTCCGTTGATGTGTTGACTGGACGATTTAAAAGTCTCGCGTTAAAATGAAAAACGGTTCCTGCCCGCTTACATACATCTCTTGACCTTCTCTTCCGATTACTTTACAAAATACATCCAGGATGTGTATCCTTTTCAATGATCGTAACTATATTTTTCTTTAAAATGACTGATGAACAAATATGTTTATCATGTTTTCTTCACTCTTATTTTCCTCGATTCGAAGATTTCATCATTTCTATTCATGTCGTAAACTAAAGATTCTGAGGAAAAGGGAACAATCTTTCGTAGTAAATTGACAGAATATTAATTGTCATAAAATTTTAAGTACTTGTCTTGGCATTGGTAGTTTCCGGATATCTACGTAGACGGCTGAAAATGAATAATTAAAAGTCGGTTGACTGAGTCACAAAAATCTTTAACAAAGCTAGATGTACAACTAGAAAAATGTTTTTTACACGTAATTTTTTTGAAAGAAAAATGTAACTGAACAAGTGTTAAAACTGTTTTATGGTAAGGGTTGGGGTAGGGTTAGGTTTTATGTAAGAGTTAGGGTTATAAAATTGTTTTTCTGCATATAGAAGTTCGTTTTACACCGAATAAGTGTTAGGGTTAGGGTTAGGGTTCGTTAAAAGTAATTAGTGATTTTTAAAATTTTTATTTCCAAAGGGTGATTTTCACTATTCCATTAATTAAAATGTTAACTTGTCGTATACTAATTTTCTCGTATTTTGATTAGAAAAGCGCTTAGGCATTTCTTGACCGTCTACGTAAACATCCGGAAACTACCGACGACAAATCGATTTTAGCTTGGGTCCCTACCTTTACGAGTACCAAATTTGTGATAAAAATGTTGAAATAAATAGATACATGCAGTATATATATATATATATATATATATATATATATATATATATATATGTATATATACATATTGTATGTATAAATATATATATATATCTATATCTATATCTATATCTATCTATCTATATATATATATATATATATATATATATCTATATATATATATATATATATATATATATATATATATATATATATGGGAAGAGAAGGATGAAGGTAATCCGACGTGATGGGAAAATGAAAAAGGAAAACCAAAATATGGATGTTTTTTATGTGTACATCAACGTTTCGTCTTTATTTATAAGACTTCATCAGGATGATAATATAGAGAAAAATGTCATGCAAGCACAAACACATGTAGGGTTGACATATTGGGAAAAAGGAAGAAAATAATGGTCACTACTGGGTGGACGTCCGTACTTGTGAAAAATGAATGTTGATGAAAATGAGAGGGGAAGAAGTGGAAAGATAGGGGTGAGCAAGGATTACTGTGGCTGGTAGTAAGAGAAAGAGGTGGGGGATGAGCAGGAATAATGTGGATGGCAGAGAGGGAGTGGAGGATAGGGAGGAAGGAGGTGTTTGAACAGATGGCTGCGGTCAAGACTGAAGGGGAAAAAGTAAGTTGGAATGTGTGTGTGTGGGGGGTGTATGAAGAGAAAAAGAGGGTGGGTAGAGAAGGAGGGGGGATGTGATTTTGGTAGGTAGGCGAAAGTTATGGTCTTCATTTTCCCATATATATACATATATATATATATATATATATATATATATATATATATATATATATATAAGAGGGTAGTGCAGTATTAGTGCAGTTCCAACGAGAGAAATGTATATATGTAAAGTAGTAAGGCTACCAACATTTATAAAAAAAAATTTTCAACATTTATTAATTATTTTGTTATTTTATCATTTTATAATTTCATATAACGTATTTCAAGCGGCGGTCCGCTTCCATCAGGTATGTAAATCCAATAGATTTACATATCTGATGAGAGCGAACCACGACTTGAAACGCGTTATATTTAATTAAAAAAATGATAAAACAACAAATTAATAAATAAATGTTGAAAAAAACTTTTTACAAATGTTGGTAGCCTTACTCCTTTGCATATATATATATATATATATATATATATATATATATATATATATATATATATATATATATATATATATTCCCGAAACAGTTTTTCATGGTAAACAACTGATGATCCCTTAAATAATGTTAGAAACAAACTAATATAATAACTGTAACAACTAAATTGACTTACATGAGTGATTTTCCACTTAACGACTTGGGACTTAAGGTTGTTTTTTATTATCTTTTAGTGTTAATGGTTGAGAAACTTCCGAGATATATATATATATATATATATATATATATATATATATATATATATATATATATTTACAATATACTGATAATTTTCCGGGAGTGTGTGCTTTCTTCAGTGCCTAGGAAATTCACGCATTCGCCTGGAACCAGTGCAGGGCAATTTAAGATTAATTTAATATTTATGTTTTTTATTTCTATTTCTTGTTATGTATATTTTTTATTTGCCAATCATATTATTCTAAGAAAGAGTTATTCGACGGAAAATTACTGTTTTTCCTCAGGTTTATCTGAATGTTTAAATTGTCCGTAAGCATGTGCGTTTCACTTATCATATTTCATCGTTTACAATCGATAACAATCAATGTTCAAATTTTTATTAACAGGCGATGAACATTTTTACTAACAATATTTGTTTGTGTTGAAAGTCTTTCTTCTACTTTTTATCTGTATTTATATGTATATATATATATATATATATATATATATATATATATATATATATATATATGTGTGTGTGTATGTGTGTGTGTGTTTGTGTTTGGGTGTGTCTGTGTGTGAACTTATATTATACGTAAGGTGCTGCATTTCTTCGTGATGCAAATTTTTCTGCGGCCAATATTCATAAACATGCAATCTATTTTATCCGCGTTTTAACGATAGTTTTGCTATTAAGTTCGGGGTTATTGCTTAGAATGTTCCCCTCATACAAGCTCGTAAGTAACATGTAGGTGCCACCTTTCGATTTAATGTATTATTTATCTATTCCCATCTGCACAAACTAAATAAATCGTGTCATTATGAGATAACTCGCTAAAACGAAAAGCAGAACATGCGATACTGTCATAAATACATAAATAAATATATATATATATATATATATATATATGTATATTTACATAACAAATAAAAGATAACATACATACGATGGTGTGAATTAAAATGGAAAAACATAACGTTTCGCCCAGCTGTTGCGTGCGACTTTATCAGAAGTTAAAAAGCTAAAACTAGCAAAAAGCGAAAAGTCTGTAATTTCAGCGAATATACATAGTCATAATCGAATATATAAAGTTAAGGCGAGTTTTTCTGTACATTTTGTAGAATAGGAAACTAACCACATGCATCACAGACTACCACTATATTACGCTTATTCAGTGGAGCTTAGTTTAGTAAATATGTTATTATTTTTCTCCAACTAACACAGAATATTACTGTTTGACTACCATCTTTGGCTCTTCTCAAAACATACTCTATATACGTGGTAGCAAAAACTTTCCCTCATAACACTTCAGTACTGATGCTCTCCCTACGACACCGGGAACTAAAAAAACAACGTCTACTTTTCAAAAAGTGTATTTTATTATTTACTATGTGTTTGCTATAGATTTACTACAAAATACAAAACATCACGCACAAATTTAATGGACGCTGACTTTCGAGAATATCGGATTACATTATTTCTACTTATTACGTATACATTTATACTCATTCCGGGGTTTAGAGAATGCATTTAACGAACATAGTTCCTTGCAGTGATTCATGATTTAACATGGCGGCTGCAATTTCAGCAGCGACTCAACTTTTGAATTAAGTCAAAATACGCCAAGCTATTCGACAAAATCGCATAAAGTTTACATTTCTTGAATTCTACACACGCACAATATCTAATAATTGGAAACAAACATCGATTTCTTCGTATACAAATGACACAAAACGTGTGACTGGTTGGCTTAACATTTGGTCGTCTTCAGCCGGATCGTAATATAAAATGCATGTCAGCCACACGATTAGTTTAACTGACCTATTTTTCAATACCTTGTCTACTCGTTTTCGTGGCTAAGTCGAAGTGTTCCACTAGTATTATATTTTCTGAGAAACAACCAAAATATCCGGAAAGACGATCAACCATTCGACAAGAATGATAAGATATGCATATGCTCCAGGATAGCAGACACAAATCTTTCTTTTTGAAGTTTTTCGATAAATTTGAATAAAATATTCCTTACTTTCTGGAACTTCATATATTTTTTTTCAGTGTTCTGTTATGAATTAATTGAAACATTTCTGGTTTTAAGAGTACGTTCCCATAGAGTAAATATATTAAATATTAATAAATGCTATATACATGTCGTACTCATCTCATGCAAATCTTCTAGATTTGTCGAATCCGATTTCAAACATCGGATTGAACCCGTTAATAGCTAATTATTAATGTTACTAATATAGTTTACGTACAACGCAAGATCAGCGACCGTCTACAATCGAAGATTTATTGTAATGTTGTGAGACCCGTCGCTTTGTCAAACACCGAGTAGTTACTGACAACGAGGAAGGCGGTGAGTAATATGGGCACATTATTCTTTTTGTAAACATCATTTCAGGAGTGTGCGCCCCCCCCCCCCCGCAAAACTCACACTCACAAAATTTAGATTGTTTTAAATAAACCATTTACAAAAATTGAATATGGAAAAACATTTTCTCCATCAAAAGAGTTTCATCAGATAAGTGTGCGCGCCCGTGGGCGTCAATAACATTTATGTACGGGGGTTGACTCTTTAAATATAATGAACTTAATATTCTGAATCCTGGAATACGTATTCTAGGTAACATGGGTACATTATTCGTGGTGTGGCCACGAACACTCCATGCTCATCTACACACCCAAATAAAAAAAATAAAATATGGTGGTTACGATTTACTAATGAATAAATAACGTATTTAAGTTGTCAAAATATTACGTTTTGTCACTGACGGGGTAGATAAAGTGCATGTCTATCTCTTGTATATATGTAATTTAAAAATATGTAGCTCAAAATGAGATAAGTATTGCTCATACTAGTAGTGAGACGAGTATCTTTCTAGTATATATATATATATATATATATATATATATATATATATATATATATATATATATATTGAAATAAATAAACAACAAACACATAAACAGCCGAAAAACACGAAATTAATTAGTATAGTTTCAACTGTCTTAGTGCATGTGCATTATATGGGAAATGTTTATTTTCCTTCGACTGTTCGATGTGTGCGGTGCCCTGCTTTTTTATCAAAAACTATTAACTTCATGTTGGTCTGCAGTCTCAACTTGTTTACGCTTGTTGCTGGTCTCAACATTTCGAAGTGCCAGAGAGTCCAGCTGTCGTAGAAAACTAGATTTATTTATGTACAATCTCAGTATAGATACTCCTTCATGCAATAACTCTTTTCTGAATGAAGGAGTGCCACTCGTCTGACAAGACGCTGCGGTCATTATATATATATATATATATATATATATATATATATATATATATATATATATATATATATATATATATATATAATTTGTTGTGTATATACATTTTTCGCATCAATTTTAATAGTTACACGTTGACTAATTATTTTTATTTGGTGTTAATCGAATGTAAATAAAAGTGAAATACCGCAAATTAAAAAAAAAATGTTTATCCTATTTAAACATATTTCAATTACAAAAGGTAATTCTTCAGAATGGGTTTCCCTCTCTTTGAAACAAGTTTAATAATAAATAATTGTTATCGTTTAATAATAGTTAAAACACTTAATGTATTTGAAATCTTAATCATCAAATCAAACTTTTTTTTATATATAATTAGAATGATCTTTTAATTTTAAAAATATGTTTGAATATTTTAATTATTAATTATTAACCAAATTTAA
Organism: Sepiola atlantica; assembly: GCA_963556195.1. Lineage (NCBI taxonomy): Eukaryota > Metazoa > Mollusca > Cephalopoda > Sepiida > Sepiolidae > Sepiola > Sepiola atlantica. Next base: position 33,003,433 of record OY744528.1, read on the forward strand.
TTATATTAAAAATTAGCAAACACTTATTAATAATAATTAATTCAAATTATTTTTATATAAATGATAAAAAGAAACATTTCGACAAAAACTATCCGGCCTAAAATAATTTTTGATTGACACTGGTTCGCAATTTCCTAATTTAGATACGGCGACCATGATGAAGTAGATACCTTCTATTTTACCACTTTTTCTGGATGTAGCATTCTGAGCAAATCTTCGAGTATTTAAAGATGAAAAACCTCGGAATGGATTCACATAAAATAATTTCTAAATGGAAGTTAACGAATTAGTTATAGCTTTATAACAATCTAGTTAATTAATCATTTAATAACGAAATGATGAAGTTTTAAAAAAAAATGATAATTTTATAAGAATACGAAAATTAAAAAAAAAAACGAAGTAAAATGAAATTAAAAGACTCGTCGCGTATGTACAAATATATAACTAGATGAATACATGTCCCAGGACAAGTAAAATAATTTCCCCTTACATAACAGTATTGTACTACTTTAAGGCCTCTGACGGAGATCAACAGCAAGATATAATGCTATCAATCCTTACGTATAGAATCATTATTCTAGTATTGACCAACATTCATTACATGATATTAATACTTGAAAATGTTAAAAAGCATGCTTAAGCTTAAGGAGTCTTTTGAAGAAATGTAAATTCAAGAAAATCTTTCTTAATGACCATGGATCAAATTCAATGAAAATCTGAAACATTTTAATATTTCAACGTGGTGTTGTGTCTAGATTATGTCTCCTTAACACCCTTCAAAATACTCCAAAAAAACTGAAATCCTGTGAATATATTTCCTCAATGGTTAATACTTATAGCTAATATCCCACAATTAAAATTCGACGTATAGAAATATTCACGAAGAGCGTCTAGCATTTATTTCCCTTTTATTGAATAAAACTAAATTAAACTAAATGTATCCAGATTTGTGACCCTTTACGCATAGCAGCTGTGTTTTAATATTCATAATAATCGGGTAAATATAATAGAAATAAATCATGTACATACAAATATATAACTATATACACATACGTATTTTTATAGAGATTTATCCGAGGTGAATGCCTTTTTAATTCAAATGTGCAGATCTAATTCTTCTCGCCACCACCATGCAGTGACCCCCGCCCCAATCCAGTCTATTGCCGTTTCTTTGCCCGTCAATCTCACTTAATATAGTCTACCTTCCATGAATTGATTATCGATTTAAAGTCAATAAATCCGTCTTTTTCCCCATATGTCTTCATCTATTAACTACGAGGTAGGTGATGAATTATATAGCGATCAAGATTCGATTAACATCGGTTGCCTTTCGCCGATCGGATTACTTCGCCTTTCTCAATTGCCGTCAATCAAGAAAACGACTTCAACATTTCGAAAGTAAACACAGCGTTTCGTCATATTCCGAATTTAGACGTACTTTTTGTTTCAATCTATATATTATTTAATTGTTATTTTTTGTGTTTGTTCGTATGCAAGTAGAAATATGTTATTTGTTGACAAAAAAGGAATAGGCAGAATACACATCACTTAGGCAATAGTTTTACGATTTTATAACCAAGTTCGAATCTCCCGTAAGTTGAAAGGATAGTAGTAATGAGCTACATGCTTGTTTTTTTCATTAAAAAAATTGACATAACAGAATAAGTTAAAAAACGTACGTAATATTTGTGTAACAATTTGGGAAGTTTTATTCAATCACAAATAAAAAATAAGTAACAAATATATTACACTGATCTATTCGGTGAAAATGTAAACTGTAGGATTAATAATTCAATAAATAGTTAATAAACCCCTCATTCGTCATATGGACATTGTTTAGTTCAATATCAAAAAAGTCCTTATATATAATTGTATCACAGTCCATAGTTGTCTTCGAATTTCTGGCAGGCTTGGCAGGCCGAGAGCAGACTCAAAGCATTTCCACAAATAATGGCGATAAAGAGGCGCTCGTGAAGCCAAGACACTTCGCGATTGTCTCCGGTGTTGCGCGTCATTAATAGACCAAGGCTGCCGAGGAAGTCGCGTGTGGAAGAGCCAATCACTCCAATCGTCTCCACAGCGATCGGTTGAAATACAAATAGGTGGAGAAGATTGCTATATTTTGACTGCTTGCGGCTCTTTGCTGACACTGCTGTATGTCCGGATTTGTTGCCGATTCTATCACAGACGGGGGCGCAAAGGTGACGACACAAGTCACATCCCATATCAGTGACTCACCGTTTGTAAATGACGTGTTTGGATAATAAAGACAAAATGTATTCGACATTTGTTCATAGCAAATGATTTTTGTCTTAAAAGTATAATTTCTAATGTGTATTGCCAATAAACACAATACGTAAATACATTCATCGGAGTTACTTACTCTCTCATGCCAATTTCACAAATAGTTTTCTACACACTAGCTATAAAGCGATAGACGCTAGGTAAACATGGAAATTGACATACCTATGCATGGAACTAAGAAACAGCTATAAATATGTATACACTCAGAAAATAGTCAATTATTTTTGTCAAGGTGTATTTATACAAGTTATATATAATACATGAATAGTAGGTATTTAATAAATGTGCCGTTACATGAACAATGACGGACATAATTGATATATATTTTTTCGAAAGCATCATCCAAACATTGTAAATAGAGGTACTATTTATATATCATCATTAAACCTTAAATAAATGAAATTTTAATTCAAGTAATAATCATTACCATCAGCTTAGTTACAGTGGTATTTTATTGCTATTTGACAGAGTGGAGGCAAAAAGTTATTCACACTTCAAATAATCTGGCGTTTGAGTATGAAGTCTCAGCCCGAAAAACTTGCTATAAACAATTTAAAGCGTATATATATATATATATATATATATATATATATATATATATATATATATATATATGTGTGTGTGTGTGTGTGTGTCTGTGTGTGTGTCTGCATGTATATATATATATATTATTTTTATTCATACAAACAAGTACAAAAGTCGGTACACTGGCATGTCGATGTTATCAATTAATAGTTATTAGAAACTTAGAGGCGGTAATGGTCTGATCTTTTACTCATACGTTCATATTGTATAAATAGCTCTATTTACTATTAGACACTTTTTATAAGCCCGGTGCAAATACTGTACCTGGATTACTATATATATATATATATATATATATATATATATATATATATATATAAAATATATGCATATATATACACATATAAAATATATGCATATATATATAACTTAATTGGATTACTATATATATATACATATATATATATATACATATATATACATATATATATATATATATATATATATATATATGTAGAATTAGGCAGCATTCCTTCTTTTATGGATGTTTAATTAAACAGGAGTGCCAACTTCTGCTTATTCAGCTTTTGATCCGTTTTTTCTAGTCTTCGTACGACGGATTTGATGTTACAATCCAAGGAGTGTAAAAAATCTCCGTATTTTGTGCGAACGTTTTCTACCGACATCGGTGTATTGAAGTGTGATTGAAATAATTTAAAAGAGCGCCCTCTTGATAGATTCACCAATTTATTTCATTTTACAACCGCCTGACGACGACCGATGTCGGTCGAAAACGTTCGCACAAAATACGGAGATTGTTTACACTCCTTGGATTATAACATCAACTCCGTTGAACAAAGACTAGAAAAAACGGATCAAAAGCTGAATAAGCAAAAGTTGGCACTCCTATTTAATGAAACATATATATATATATATATATATATATATATATATATGTATATTATATTTAAGAATAAATAATAAATGATTGATACCTGCAGACGCTAGCGTTTCAAGCTGATTGCTCTCATCAGTGCAGGAAAGTAACAATTTCAGACTTTCGGGAAGCGCGAACACAGTTACCATGGTCAGGTTACGATCTGCAAGCGGTCGCCATATCCAGTCGGCCACCAGAAACCTTAAGGTAATTAAAAGAAATTAAGATCTATATGTACCTAGAAGCGAGCACATACAGAAGACTAGTCGAGAGTGTTCGCCAAACGTATTCTGAACTTCGCATTAGAACTATTTTGACAGTCTATTTTTAACATTCCAGAGCATGATCGATTTTTATTTCTTACAGGAGCTGATTATGATATTTATAAATAAATATTAAATTAGTAATACATACAGCCGCTGGTGTTTCAAGGTAATTGCAGGAGAGTAACAATTTAAGACGTCACAAAGTCAGCCTAGGATCGTAAGCGGTCGTCATATCCAGTCGCAAACCAGAAACTGCCACGTAATTAAGGGGAATTAAGAACTATATGTACGTAGAAGCGGATACAGATAGAAGACTAGAAGAAAGTGTTCGACAAACGTATTTGGAACTTTGCCATAGATGTATATACATAACTTACTTAAACTTACTTAAACTTAATTACGATAAATATATTTTTATAACTTACTACCTAGCTCTACACAGATATTGAGCACTGTTGAAGTATATATATATATATATAGTTAATTGTTTACACAAAGAGCATTGTATTTTACGCTAGTGGCATTTAACGATTTCACTGACTCGAAAGCTCACCCAAAGAAGGAAAGCATATTTCGTTATCTACACGCATACTGTTTCGTTGTGTCACAGCTATATGTACGGTTAGACCAGCAACTACCTCAGATGGAAACTCGACCGTTTACACGAGAATTAATGCACCTAACCACTTGACCATTATCGGGTTGCTGCTGAGATTAAGCGCAATTACAATGATAAACATACTTAAATACCGAAAGCTCCAGACTAGCTACTGCCTCAAGCCTGAATTGAAACTGCACCGTCCTGATGACACACACACACACACACACACACACACACACACACACACATACACGTAACTATTGTTCCGGACTCCGAATCGTACGACTGGTTATAATCGTTATTTTTACACTGATGATTCCGCGAGGATGAAATGTATACGTCTGTAGATAATTAAATATTTATCATAAAATTATTATGTGTAGCTCCCACGCGACCAGGCGCTTTAATTAAAAGTAATGCAGGCCGTCAAATCAAAGTTTAAATAGGAGTTACTTATTATTTAATACTGTTATGACGGCGGACTCTCGTTGCCCGCCTACTCGGCATCATCGTATTGGTTGCTCATCACATTGTATAGTTATTCAGATTAGCCTCGTTAGTTAAGGCGTCGGAATTCGGAGTTGAAATTGAGTCTTGTTCGGGGTCCGAACCGTGCAACTGGTTTGAATAGTTATGTTTACACTGATGATTCGTCAATGGTGAAATATATTCATCTGTAGATAATTAAATATTTATTATTAAATAATTATATACACACGCATATATATATATATATATATATATATATATATATATATATATATATATATATATATATATATATATATATATATATATATATATATGTATATATATATGATATTTTTTTTTCTTTGTTTTTTTTTTAAATTTATATACGAGCATTAAACATAGCCAGCCAAAGAAACATATGCATAGGATACAGGAACATTTTATAATTATCTTAATAATAAGCCGAAATAATTGTATGAGGTAAATAAAAACAGATTTTTTTACAAAATGTTGTGAATCTGTTCTTCCTGGGATTTGACGTTGTTTTAAATTAAATAAAAAATAGTGCATACCATAGCGCTAGCCTTACACTATGAAGCCATTACAATAGCTTCATGTCGTAAAAGTTATTTAAAAACTTTAAATCTAAATACATACACATATATCATATATATATATATATATATATATATATATATATATATATATATATATATATATCACATATATAAATATGATATATATATATGTATTTACATTTAAAGTTTATATATTTATATTGAGTTATCTTGATGACTTGCTAATATGGCTGCTCAATTTTCCATTTTTGACGTTAATTTACTTTCCCATTATAAGGCAATGCGTGATGGACACAACGGTACGCGCTCCGACTGCTCAGTCAAGTATGAGTTTCGTATTGAGGTTAAAGTTGTGTGACTGGCAGGGAGTGTCTCCTCGCATACTGATGATAGCAAGTTTGGCATGAAACACATGTGTATATTGGTTAATGTAAAACTACTATTTATAAATACTTATATATATATATATGTATATATATATATATACGTATATATATATATATATATATATATATATATATATATATATATATATAATTCCTATATAATGTTATTGCTAGCTACCATATTGCAGAATGGTTCTTGGATGTAGTGTTTAGATAGTATTATTATTATTATTTTTTTATTATTGTTATTATTAATGTTATTTGATATGCACATTACTATATCATACGGTAGTCTTAAGGGTAATATTATTGTTTTATCATTATTATTATTTATTTATGTATATATTAGTGATAATTTAAGCTGAATTATTCTGACACTTGATTATTGGGGAAATTGTAGTTTGATCAGTACCATTGGAGAGCCATGAATATTATAACTGTCCTGTTTTTAAATCTCCGAAACAGTTACATGATAAACAGCTGATGATCCCCGTGTTAATATTAGATGCTTAAGGTCTCCTGTTTTTGTTTCACTCTTAGATAATTAACCCCCGTTTTTTTTTTCGTTTTTTTTTTACTTATATTTTTTCATTTATCAATTTTCCAACGAATGTTAAGCTTGCAATATCTTTGATTTAGTTAGTTTGTCTGGGGATTTAAACTGCATTTTACATTTTTTTTTAATGACTCAAAGCTTTTTTAGACTATATATATATATATATATATATATATATATATATATATATATATATATATATATATATATATATAGTTCTACGCAAAAGTTTACAACGCCTTACAAAAAGCTTTTTTCAAACTAAGGTAAATTTATGTCACTTTTACTGCATAAATTGTGTGTGTGTCCAGCTAAAGCTCACAAGATACTCCACAAGGCAATCACATTTATATTTGTTAAATAGCGTCGCCTTGGACGCATAATATCGACAATTTAAAAAAAAATGTAGTCTTTGAGAGTCGACTGCGCCGGGTTTCGTAAATTCATCGTTATGTCAAAATTTCAAAATAAATCAAGTTTACGCCTTTATTCAAACAATCATATTATTTTAAATATAATCTGTACAGATAATCTACCAAGAAAAACAATGTTTCATTACGTAACAGTTTAACATACATTAATTAAATGATCTGATAATAGTTTCTATCGTAATCTTTAGAGTTTATTGCAGCCAGCTTATTCTCATAAGAACTTCATGAATGTTTTTATGTTTACTATTTTATTATCTTTTAAGAAAAAACACCCGTTTAGATTATATTGCCTTTGTACGCTGAGACATTTTCGGGGCGAATCTAAAACGAATTATTCTACCAACAGAACTGAATAGCACATTTATCTGATTAGACGTCTTTCTAGAAACAAGTCGATCTGTTTGAGAGTAAACACTTCGTTTATGGAGTTATGATTCGATTATTTTGCCTTTAGCAATTTTCTTAGATCTAAACATACATTGAACATATATGGAAACAGCTGAAACTGAAACTTAAAACAAAGTTCTTACAAATCTTGCATAACATGAATGAATTATTTCGTGGGAAATGAAACATTAAATGATAAACATGCATGCAATTCATAGAAGAATGCTTTAAATGCCTACTTATCAATATTAACACGCTGTAATTATCATTAATTATTACGTTACGAAATGTTATTATATGATTAAATAGATATATTTCAAATATTTTCGTTATAAAATATTAGTTTTCGTTTGTGGGATATTTGTATCGAGTATTTTTTTAAAACATGTTTATTTTTGCATTATTAGAAATACAAAAATCGGTAATCTGTGTTAGAAATATATGAAGCCATATTTTCTGCAATGTGTTGTACACTTTTTTGTTGCAATGTATATACATGATTTTATAAAAAAAAATCCTCAGATAAAAATAAATTTCCCGTTTATGTTCTACCTTTTGCTTTAGTTAAATTTAAATTATACTTAAATTACCTAAAGTTGGGGAGATTTTTTAAGTAGGATACATTTGAAGAATTTAAACATTCTGCAATGGAGCTTAATGACAAAATTGGATAATTTACAGAATGTTAGAATTCAATCATTTTACCACCTGTTAATGCCACCAGAAATAATAAGTATATTATAAAAGTGAATGATATCGTCAGCAACCACATAATAAGTATATATCTTTCTTACTGATATGCAGTACATATATGTATGTAGCTAAAAGTACGTCACACTTCAGAAATACAGTGCCTCATATTATAGAAATATTTCAAATGTTTTTAGTTATTAATAATTATTTCTCGTGTTAATATAAATTGCTGTGATTGGCTATAAAATGTATGTTTTGCGTTATATCGAGCTTTTAGCAATGTCGAACCACAATACTTCAATACTTGCCAATTTAATCAAGCTATTAATTGACTGTTTACTTGAATAACAGACGTATGGTTATATGCATATGCGTATATGTGTATATGTACATACATGTGTAGGTATATATGCGTACGTCTGTTTAGTGTGTATTTATGTACTTGGGAAGGAGTGCATAAGTTTCGCATGTTGTCATATATTAGTATCTAATTATTTGTTATATTAATGTTGTCTTTTGTATATTTGTATTTTTATTTGCTTTTTTATGAAGAATAAATAAATTGAGGATTTTTGTTGCAAAATAACTTATAGGAAATCATTTTTATATTTTTGTACTTTAAACGATGTATTTTTTATTAAGCCTACACAACATCATGAGGGAGAGCCTTATGAGACTAATAGATACACTCATAGATTATGGAATCAGATTACACGTGTTCAAATGTGATCGGATCTATTCTGTCTGGTTATGAAGCAATACTTTTAGGAAGAATATGTACATAAAATAAAATTAAGTGGTGAAATATAGAAAAGTGCAACAGGCCATGTAGAATGACAGTTAAAATTTGTGCACCTCTATATATTTTTTGAAGGTTTATTTCCAAGGCGACTTTAATCTTAGATATAATAGACATCGTTACTACCTCTGGTAGCTTATTCCACAATACAGGATCATGGAAACAGAATGCTGCCTTTGTTCGAATGAGACGAAAGCGACTATTGTACACCTTCTGCTAGGTCCTGGGGAGACAACGATATTGCGCTTGGGTAAAAAAAAAACTCATCGAAAATTATACTTCAATTCTGGTTGATTTTTATTTACGCCAAGAACGCCTCCCTGCGGATCCCCCACTGCTAAAGTTAAGTGTAATTATCCTAAGACCAGCAGTAATGTCTAATCCAGCGCGAGTTTGAAGTATTTGAGCGTCTGTAGGCTGTTTACAGTTACTGACAGGCTGTTGCACGGTGCAATGACCCAAAGATTTAGCCGTAATCGTCTCAAGTATAGTTTTTCTGCATTTCCACAAAGCTCTCTCTGTGGAGCTGGTACGTGTATAATAAACCCGCATGGATGTAGTGCATAGAGTTTATTTAAGACAAAGTGTTATTGACACATAACTGAGAGAAGAGAAGTCAATGTGTTTATCATTCCGAACAAGATTAGTGTGTAACTAATAAGAATGGATCCGATTCGGTGTAGATGACATAGTTTTCGAAGTATTCATTTGTTCAGTAATTGCACACTTTTATTATATTCCTTATACGAGGAATAGTGCACTGTCTCCAAGTAATGTTGCCTTTAGTAACATCACTAAAATGTGATACTTCACAATACTAGATAGATTCTTGTCCTTAAATTTAATAGGACCAAAAGACGACAAGAAACATATACTATAACATAGTTAACTGGTCAATTAGGTAAAGGAAAATTAATGTTCTTAACTTCTTTCCTAACTCAAGTTAAAAGAGAAATTTCATGAAACACTCGGATATCTATGTACCTTATATAGATAATAAAGGTCAGTCCCAGGAAAAGGGGCTCTTAATTTTTGAGAACTCATACTGAAGTAAAATGAAAAAAAAACGTAGAGAGTGTGTTTACGTGTGTGTCTAAACACATTTGTAAGTTGGCAAGAACAGTTTGCAGACGTTATTTTCTCAAACTGAACATGTCACGCGCCCCTCCATGAATCCAATTCTCCGCGATATTTTTATTGTAAAAAAATCTGCTGTAAAAGCCAGCCTTCAATGTTAATACTAAATATTGCGTAAGTATTTCCTCTTTCCGTTCACTACTTGAAACGATTTTACTCATTACCATTTGCCTTATAAGATGGAAGGGCATATATTTAATTATGTACAAATAAATACACATTGGTCTTTATTATAGGTTTGGATATACTTGTATAATGATTATGGAGCGCTGGTCTTTAGATAATTTACTCTCAGTTGAGCAGAGGTTGATGTTTGGGGCGTGTTTCTGGGGCAAAATTTGAATATACATTTCGTGTTTTTTTTAAATTTTTACGTTAACGCCACGTCATAGTCTTTACCAGACCAAGTAAAATATATACCAAAGTCGCTTTCGTCTCATTAGAAGAAAGAACGCATTCTCTGTCTGTGTTAATGCTCCGTTAAACAGCTTACCAGAGGGAGTGACGATGTCTATCATATCGGGATTTAAGGTCAGATTGGACAAAAAAATTCAGACGGTATAAAAATGTATACATATTATTTCATTGTATATTGTACGTTTCTACTTTTTGCAAATGAATTTTGTTTTATTTCATTTAGTTTTAACGCGGCGCACGAACTTTTTTCCAGTAGATTAATAACGGGATAACCCGAAAGAAAAATTGCCGAAAGCGAAAAAAGCAATGGCGATTTTTCTTGATTAAGATGCCGCTGTCAATTCATGCTAATGACGTTTAATACATTTCAGGAAAGGGAAATCTTCCTTCTAGTAAGATAAATTAAAATCCAATTATTACTATTAAATATCGATTAATTAACTGGATATCTGATTAATAAAGTAATTGTTAACTAAATAATAACAATTCTAAAATATTATCAAAATGCTGTTCAGCGGTTGGATATAAGTGATTACCTTTCCAATAATTGTATAATTAAAAATGAGTAATTATGTCAATTCAGAAGTTAATGCGGCAATTGAAGAATTATATTTCTCTCTCTATTTCTCTCTCCATATATATATATATTTCTCTCTCTCTCTCTCTCTCTCTCTCTCTCTCTCTCTATATATATATATATATATATATATATATATATATATATATATATATATATAAGTTAAAATCTGTGTATGTGATGTGTGTGTGTTCCCTATAGAAATAAAAGTTAGAAACTCTACATAAAATCATAAAACTGTGTCGTTATGTAAAATTTATCAGTTTTAAGAATGGGATTGTTCCTGAATCTTTAAGTGCACCTCTAAGGAGTGTATAAGGGAATAACCCCCCTTAAAACCTCAAATATATATTATTTTATTAAATATAAATCAAATATAACATTTTCTGGGGAAGACAAAGGGAGTGATCCTGAATCTGTAAGTGCCTTCCTAACTTAAGTTTAGGAGAGTAAAATGTTAGAATTACGATTACTTTCGACAGTCTCGAAATCTCGCTTCCCTTATTCTGTACTTTAGTCTTCACATTCCATGAGCGATGTTTCTGCCAGATGGGGAATAATTGATGTTTGCTGGGTGGGAATCTATCCATGTAACACTTATCGTTTGCTAGTTTCTGAACTTGAAGTGGTAATTATTTTTGGCTCATTACATCTAGTAACCCCATGTCTTGTCTGGAGCGATTTCCATGAAAAATAAAACAAAAGTTAGCTATGGAGTCTAGCCTTCGTCAAAACTTCAAATATATCCTATTTTGATTAAATTCATATTATATGTAAAATATTATCCCTGAAACATAATGGAAATGGGCTCGAATCTCTACTTTACCCTCTATGTGACGAAAATCTACGTACCCCCACCTCTATATGGCTCATGAGGATATACCCACCTAAAAAAATTTAAATACTTATATCCAATGTAATGAGGGTTAAACAAACTGTATTCAAAGAGTTATCTAATATTGGAATTTCTTTCAACTATATTAGGATGTGGGACGAAGGAAAGTTGGCAGTAAAAACACAGAGTGTAATGTGGTCTTATGAACATAGAAAAAAGTGGTTTCATTTCTGAACAACGTCGGATCTTCCGTTAGTTTTTTTTTTATAAAAGCCATTTGGCGCTCAATCTTAACAATCATTCCCTTAGATCATGTTTAGATGCTACTAAACAATATAAGTCCTTTGTTTGTTATGTTTTCTATATAAATATACGTAAGGTAAAAGAGTGTCATTGCCGAAGGGTGGCTAATAGGAGCAAATTTCAAGGCTATACAATGCCCCTTGCGACGCCCGTTTCACTTAGACCCTAAAAGTGTATCATACCACTCGAGGATACGTCTTCAACAATCTTTCCGACAGTTCCTGGCTGATTTTGAATCTAGGTGTTTTTCTTCTATCAGGCGAGTATATGGTTCGAAGCAGTCTTAATAAATTCGTCCACTAAGCTTAATCTTCTAGTGTTTTCGTTCGTTAATTGCTAATCGCCTAGAGCTTCCTACTGTTTTTGTGAGCTGATTACTTTCCAATTCCTAC
>OY744528.1:33018527-33061027 GCA_963556195.1 Sepiola atlantica
CTATTTCAACTTCGATTGTCTAATACAAGGTGTACTCGGTAAAAGCATGTTTATTTTTCTTTCCTTAGGCTTTTCAAAGATTAATTTGGACGGTCTAATTTATATGATTCATGATTTCGATCATGATTATATATTTACAAATTAAATAATCTGAAATAAGATTAACAACATTTAAAAGAATTATTACTATAGTCATTTGCAGAGCTTCTGTTACAGACATACATACACGAACTATATATATATATATATATATATATATATATATATATATATATATATATATAGTAATCTACTGACAGGTGTTTGACCATATCAGGTTTCTTTAGTGTAGCTAGCCAAGTCGTCCTTCAACCTTAGATTGTTAACACACATATCTATCTATCTATCTATCTATAAGTATATATATATATATATATATATATATGATAACTATTATTTCATGTACCCACATTAGATGTTATAAGGATATATAATTTTGTTATGTAGCAATTATAAGTATTTTCTTCAGCAGTGCTCGATATGTGAGTAGAGCTAATTACTAAGTTATGAAAATATTTATTTGTATATATGTTTAATAAAATAAAATGTTTTAATGAAAAACAAAATCCCTCACCTAAATTTTACAAATATAAAAAGTGACGCATTCCAAATTTATAAGCTACTTACAATGTTTTCTTTATAATTTCTGCACCCATTTTGATTTTAATATTTACAATTTCTTAATGTTTCGATGACCATTTTTTAAAGTAAATAATTCTGCATAATTTATTAAAAAATAATATTTGATGAAGCTTCTTACAAACTGGATCTCTATACGTATTTTAAGAGCGAATTCACCAATTTATATAAAGAAATATCAATATTTACTCTAAAATCCAATTATTATAATCAACCATAAAAAAACGAAAAAGGTGTAAAAGAAGAAAATATCGCTTCTGATTATTTTGGTTTCATGAGTTTGTAATGATTTCGCAATTATGTTGTTTACCTGTATATACAACGAAGTGCTAGGGTGTTTGCATTTGATCTTTTTTCTGTCGATAAAATTATTATATCTGAAACGTATGTATACATCATAAATATTTTTTGACGTTGCCTCTATGGAGCATATTACGATAATTATGTCACAGGTTCTGTATTCTACAGAGTTATAATTATATAAAATATTTATATTTATATATATATATATATATATATATATATATATATTTATATATAATTATTTCATGTATCCACGCTAAATTTTATAAGGAGATATCATTTTTTACGTATCAATTTTAAGTATTTACTTAAACAGTGCTCGATACGTAAGTAAAGCTAGGTAGTAAGCTATGCCAATATATTTATGGCAATTAAGTTACACGGAGGCTCCCGCGTTTCGTCCTCCGGGGAATCTTCAGGCTTAAATGCATTTTAGCCTGCAGATTCCTCCCGGGGATGAAACGCGGGAGCCTTTGTGTAGTTTAATTGCCATACATATATTTCAATAGCTTGCTATATATATATAAGTCAGTTCATATTATATTCCAATAACCATGGTTTTGTTTTTATTATCTGTAAGATATATTTTTTACTGTCCGTTTCATTTGTCTTGTGCCAAACAAAATTTGTTATGTCAATATCGTCTCTGCAACACTACAAAACCATCAGAAAAAAATCACAAAGGGTAACAAGTTTTTGGATTAAAGTGTCTTGAAAAAACCTACACTATACAGTAGTTTATTTTTGGGTGAAAACAAACAAAAAACAAATTAAAACAGAGCAAAAACTCACACGTGGGGAAACCCACTAATATGCCATTTTGAATTTTTCGTTCAAAGCTAATACATCCTAAAAATTGTGCGAACAATTATAAATTTTAATTCAGTAATATTTCTTAAAATAGTTAATAAGTCCTATAATTTATTTATAAAAATTCAAACCACTTGGTGTTTTTGTGGAAGATATATAGTATTTATTAATAAATCGTTTCCATCAATACTAAGATAAACTTAATTGCCCAGAATTCTTCACTTAAGTAGTAAGTTTCAAATTAAATGCGAAATAAAGGGGTGAATTTGTCACTCACAATGAAGATATCTTACAGTTACCTAGACAAGATTCCAAAATACCGATGGGAGCTATTAAATATTTATTTATTTATTTTATTGCTTAAAGTATTATGAGGATTCAAAAGTAGTTTTTACGGACATTTGTACTTAAAGTTAATCTTGACTACGTTTTAAATTTAATTCGCATCATCATGTGAATACCGACAAGCACGAATGTCAATATTAGGTCCCATTTTAATTTCATGTATATATTTAATATTAGGTCTTGTGCATTCTATTTTTTATTTATTAATGTGTCTATTAATATACATATACGACGATGTTTAGTATTTATTAATAAATCGATTCCATCAATACTAAGATAAGCTTAATTACTCAAAAATTCTTCACTCAAGTAGTAAGTCTCAATCAAATGCGAAACTAAGGGGGGGGGGGGATTTGTCACTCACAACAAAGATGTCTTATAGTTACCTAGACATGATTCCAAATACCGAAGGGAGCTATTAAATATTAATTTATTTTTTTAATTTTAATTTTTATAATATTATGTTAAAATACCTAATTTTAAAGTATTATGAGAATTCAAAAGTAGTTTTAAGGACTTTTTATAGTTAAAGTTAATCATGATCACGTTTTAAATCTAATTCGGATCATTATGTGAATACCGACAAGCACCAATGTCAATTTTAAGGTCCCGCTTTAATTTCATGCTTATATTTAATATTAGGTTGTGTGCATTCTTTAATTTATTTATTAATATGTATATTAATATACATACACGAAAATGTTTAGTATTATTTAATAAATCGTTTCAATCAATACTAAGATAAGCTTAATCACCCAGAATTCTTCACTCAAGTAGTACCCCTCTATTAAATGCGAAACACTAGGGGGGGGGGGAATTGTCACTCACAACGAAGATATTGTATATAGTTACCTAGACACGGTTCCACATATTGAAAGGGAGCTATTAAATATTTATTTATTTTATTTTATTTTTTATAGAATGAATTTTTCAAAACATCATTTTTAAGTATTATGAGGATTCAAAAGTAGTTTAAGGACATTTATACTTAATGTTAATCGTGATTACGTTTTAAATCTAACACCAACTAGCACCAATGTCAATATCAGGTCCCACTTTAATTGTATGCTTATATTTAATATTAGGTTGTGTGCATTCTGTTATTTATTTATTAATACGCTTATTAATATACATATACTAAGAGATCCGAACGCAAGACGCGACAAGCGGCATTTTCAAAATTCTGAAACTCTCCCTACAAAAATGGTTGTATTTCAACACACGACGACACCCTAACATCATGTGTTAAATAATATGATACCAAATAGTTTCTGATGATTTCCATTAAAATAAGCTTTCAATCGAAGTCCAGATTTAATATATTCGTATTTTTTATTGTTTAAGGTCTCAATTTAAACGAATTGGAACTATCGCACTCAGCGTCCGAACCTCCCACACACATATACATGTATACACACACATATATATATATATACACATCCAAATACACACACATATATATGCACATACAATACATATACATATATATATATATACATTTTATCTATTTATTTATTTTTCCTATTGAACATTTATTTGGCATTATATTTTAAATGATTATTGTATTATTAGTTTTTACTCCTTCCAAAAATATCCTATTCACTAGTTACCATTTCCTCACTAATTAATACAGATGAAAACCAAAATGAAAAAAATTTCTACTGATGCTCTCATAATCTGGCCATCTTACCATTTTATTATAGGATAGATATAAGCTTAATTGCTTCGGTCATTTTAGTTATGAGTGATGGGTTCTACATCTAAATGTTTTATATTGAGGTATTAGTATTCTGTCATCTACTGGTTTCTATTGTCAAGATAATCTTATAATATTGCTATACCTTAGATACTTTCATATTCATGTTGATGAAAGGGTTACTGCCACAGGTATTTTATATGGGGCTGTAACGGGATGGGATATATGCGGTGCTATGTAGACAGTTCTGAATCACTTCCTGTCTTTTATTTAATAAATTTTCTTTAGACATAACTATATTGTAGGATTCCAGAATACAGAGGTTACATCTCTTAGATTTGTTAGGTTTATATTTCCCTTATCTACCTAGTACAGACCATTTTATGCTGTATTGTATGTTTTTACTGTTTAGTTCTCTTACATGTTTAGCTAAAGTCGTAGGGACCTTCTTTGGGTGTGTATTAGGTTATTTGAAAGAGTGTATATGGTTTCTAAATCTGTTCTTGAAACTACAGCCCGTCGACCCAATGTATGTTCTAATTCTGTTTTCTCTATGACGTTACACTTACACACTATATCTGAAGTTAAACATTTCTCCTCTAAAGCGCACTCATTAACATTTCTACAGTTACATTGGGAGCTGTTATTCTGGTTCTGGACTGTACTAGTATCTAAGTTACTATTCTATTTGATTTTTGTGTTATTTGAACTTACTATAGTTGATGTCAAGTTTATCGATTTTGAAAAGGATAGCTTTACTCTATTTTTATTTATAACTTTGCCTAGTGTACTTTCTTTAGGAAAATTTCTCTAGATAATTTGGTAAAATTGTCTAGGTATGTTAGTGAGGATGTTTAAGCCATAAGGAGGTTTTAACCAGAGTGAATTTCTACGTCTGTTTTTCTTCTTAGGATGGTGGGTTTGTTAATCCCCTAGTGTTAAGTGTAGTACTAGGTGCAGTATTCCGCGTATTATTAGTATTTATTCTCCTATTGATTTTTTCTGGGATATCCCATAGCCATGTTGTATGATATTATTTTAGGTGCATTCCTAAGTGCCCTAGAATTATCATTGTGCTTCACCGAGCTTTCTTTTATGTAGTTTATTTTCTCAGTATATTCAGATCTGGCTAATGCTTCATTATAATATTGTTTATTCTTATTGAATAGTGCCTAGTTAGATGATAGTTTTGATATTCTCTCAGAGATACTAGGGATTATTGCTTTCTTAATGGGTCCCGGGTGATTATAATTAAAATCTACATCATAGAGAGTTTGGTTGGGTTTATGATATGGTTCATATGTTCTATTGTTTAGGTCTAAGCTGATGTCTTAGAAGTTACCTATCTTATGGTTTAAGCCTATTGTTACGTTAAGGTCCAACTTTTTTAAAAGGTTATGTATATCCTGTTTGGTATTCTCTAACCTTCTATTGCCAGAGTAAACGAAGAATAGTCCGTCATCTCTGTATAAACCGCCTCTTAATTGTGGTAATTCTTTATGGAGCTCCTTCAGGATGTAAAGGCCTACCAAATCCGTTACCTCCGCAGAGTCCGGTGGCCCATAGTAATGTCGAAGTTATTTTTCTGATCTTATCTTGTCCATAGTTAGTTATTATACAGAATCAGAGTTCTTCTAGTTTTATAATGTCTATTTCTGGTCTAATTATATTCGTTTCTATTCTAGCCATATCAAGAGCTTTGTCTCGAAGTGTGGGGGAAAGTGATGAGTAATACCCATCTATGTCAAACATGATAAACTTCCCGTTAATCCCTT
Source organism: Sepiola atlantica (assembly GCA_963556195.1). Taxonomy (NCBI): domain Eukaryota; kingdom Metazoa; phylum Mollusca; class Cephalopoda; order Sepiida; family Sepiolidae; genus Sepiola; species Sepiola atlantica. Next base: position 33,024,135 of record OY744528.1, read on the forward strand.
GGGGGAGTTTTGTAAACCAATTGATGACTGCGTCTGACGATGACCATAACTTGTGAGTTATCTTGGATTTAATGGTGGGTATAATTCTATCCAATATCCTACTGTATAGTGTAGGTTTTTTCAAGACACTTTAATCCAATAACTTTTTACTCTTTGTGATTTTTCTGATGATTTTGTAGTGTTGCAGAGACGATATTGACATAACAATATTGTTTGGCACAAGACAAATGAAACGGACCGTAAAAAATATATCTCACAGAAATATTATGTTTTTTCGAAATGTGAATAAATAAAAATAATAAAATAAAACCATAGTTATTGGAATATAATATGAACTGACTTATATTTGCTCTGTTATCAATAATTGACAATCATTGAGCTGAATCTTTTAAGGAACCTACAAAGTAAAAGAAACTGATAGCATATGCTGATACATGTATTGTCATTAATAATTACATATATATATATATATGTATATATGTATGTATATATATATATATATGTATATATATATATATATATATATATATATATATATATATATATATATATATATATATATATATATATATATATATATATAACCAATGGATATTATCTGTACTGTAATTGATTAAGTATATATGTTGATACGGAAAATAAAACTGTAATCTAATTAGTGATAATAAATTGTGTTTGAAACGCACGTGAGAGAGCTGTGTGGGTTTTCGATATACTGTTATACTAATGTTGTTTAATTTAGATGGGCGTGTGGAAAAAATCTAAGAATATAACTTTTTCACTTAAAGTTAGAATTTAAAGAATGTTAAGTGTTTATTTTCTAAGCTTAGTTATAATATTTTAAAGTTTAGTTTACTATGCAATAACTGTTATAGCCTGCAGAAATAATACATGTATGTATATATATATATATATATATATATATATATATATATATATATATATATATATATATATGTAGAGAGAAGGAGAGAGAGGAATGTATTTAGTCGCCGTCAATCGGACGTGTTATATATATTTATTAATTATTTCATGAATTAATTTTTACGTACAAAACTCTATCGACACGTGTTTCTGGCTATGAATACTCATCATCATAATTAATTAATATATATATATATATATATATATATATATATATATATATATATATATATATATATATATATATATATATATATGTGTGTGTGTGTATGATGATACCGGACAACCGCTTGAAACGCGTTATATAAAATTATAAAATGATAAAATAACAAAATAACAAAATAATAAATAACTTTTGTAAAAAAATTTTTTACAATTTTTGGTAGCCTTACTTCTTTACATATATACTTTTCTCTCGTTGGAATTGCACTAATACTGCACTACTCTCTTTTCTCTTTCTCACCCTCTCTCCCTCTCTCTATCTCTATTTCTATATATATATATATATATATATATATATATATATATATTTATAGCATACACAATGTGAGTTGTCGAGAAGGGGTTGTTTCGCAGAGGCTTTCTTTCCTTTATATTTTCATTAAAAACATGATCGTATATTATTTAGTTCTGGGATTTAGTTATGTTTAGAAAAATGTTGTAACTGTTCTAATTAGTTATTATTAATGTAACGCATTTCCCATCTCTTTCTTAGCTACCTATGTTACCTTCGACTAATCTCACTCTATCGTGATTAACCACTCTCTAATATTTTTTGTGTATGCGTAGGCATTTAAAAAAGAGTGATTCTCTTTGTTTATAGACATCGCTCTTGATGCAAGTAGCTAAAAATACTACTTCAAGGTCAAAAACTAGCCAACAATAAGTGTTAGATAGATAGATTCCGACCCAGAAAACAGCAATTATTTACCCTTTGTCAGAAACATCGCACATGGAATGTGAGGACTAAAATACACAATGAGGGAAGCGAGAGTTACGAGCCTGCTGAAAGTAAACCAAAGGTTCACTCTCTATTCTCCTTATATTTCGTGGCTATCTATTTTACACGCGAATGTCTACACACAACGCTAACACGTCTGTACATTTGATGCCAACATGATAAAGTAATTTATTTTTATATAAAAATTATAATGACTTATAGTAACTGAACTTGTCGATTGAAAGGACGTATCTTTGTTTTCACGAGAAGTATGTCAGTCGCTTCGTGTGCCTTCATTCATTTTGAAGACGCATTTCTCTTGATCTCATTCAGATTAGTCCACGTATTTCTGTAGGCGGTTAGGTCCGTCCTTATGTTTCTCCGGTGTATTGTCGCGCCTTAAATTTTAAACAATATTTTAACACGCATATTCAATGGACACATTTTAAGAATACTCGTGCATGTTATTCTAATAAGTTACGTCACATACGGGAAGTCGTAGTATGACGTGCGAATGAGCAGTTGAGATATATATCCTTTCACTGAATTGACTGAGAGAGCGGTCGGGATTTTGAATAGCACGCCATTCAAATATTGTAATATTTACATGCGAGTGTGTAAAAATAATGTCAGAATAAAACATTTCCACGTAAGTTTCTAATTAATTAAAGTGGAAGTTTTCATTAGCAATTTAGTAAGAGACCCGTCTCCCTGTAGTTACGTCACATACAGGAATTTACTAGTTAGACGTGGCGAATGAGAAGCTGAGATCTTTCTGTTTCTCAAGTCGCTAATATGACGTTGTGAATAAGGATTTTTAGATCTGTATTTGCCTACTTAATCGATGCAGAGAGAGAGATAAAGAGAGAGACAGAAAAAGAGACACAGAAAGGGAGAAAGACAAAGTTGTATGGGCTTTCGATAGCATGTTATTCAAATATTGTTTTTTTAGATGCTGCTGTGTAAAATAATGTGAGATTAGAACTTTTTTCTTCTTCAGGTATCAGGTCCGTTTGCAGACATCGATGGGCATGGCTCTGCATTTGTATTGGAATATTTTGTTTCACCATGATGTTCCTTGCAAAGAGGTTGCTTTGCAATTACCTTCTATAGGGCCAGTACTCTTACAGAGCAGGAAGTCTTAGCGATTGTACAAAAATCAGTATCATCTGCCTAACACAAAGATTAGAACCTATCTACTTAAAGTTAGAATTAAAAAGAGGGACATATTCCATTAGCAGTCGAACAAGAGCCCTGCCCCGACACTGACGCCACATACAAAAAGTCGGTAGTTCTACTTGGCGGATCAGCAATTAAGATATTACTCTTTTCACTGAACTGAAAGGTATCCCCCTGTCTCGGCAGTTACGTAACATACAGGAAGTTGCTTGTGTGACGTGGCGAATAAGCAGTTTTATATATTTCTCTTTTCACTGAATATACTGAGAGAGAAGTCGGGGCCGTACATAGCTTATCTATCCACATGAGGAGGAGTTATAAGTATTATATGTGTAAACATATACATACTTTCAAGAAGAAATAGATCTCGAAAAATATTGTTAACACACAAGTGAATTTCTGCTGTACTTTTCTTATTAAATAAGACATTTTACTAAAGCAGTTATTAAATAGAAGAAGAATAGAGAAAATTAAATACTGCTGTATGTTGTCTACTTACAAGACTCACATTTTTAAGTGATGAGTCACCGTGCGGATAACTTGCGTGTGTATAAAATAGTGATCACCATTTTATGGTTTATTTTAGAAGTGGGAAGCAACTCTGTCGTTATCTATCCGCAAATGGGAAATTCTTCGATAGAACTTTTACAGTATAACGTTTACTGATTAAAAAGTGCGTATTTCAACAACTTGAGGTAGAAACATATGTTTTCTAATTATATGAGAAAGCCATTTAAGTAACCTTGTATAGACGGTTACCTCAACTAGTCGTTCGGACGTCGACACGTGTCGATTTTCTTTCACACGCATGCAGATCAAGTAAATGAAAGGATTTGGAACTTCCCACGCGTTGTTCTCTCACAAAACACGGCTCTGAAATGGATGCAATTACAGTCCGTTTTTTTCTTCTTTACGAGTTGTCTTATTTTTCTTTTAAAATGAAAGTTTTTAAATGGGTGTTTTTCAATGACAGAATCCTTTCCTTTCGTATTTTTTTGTGATTCATTGGAAAGTTTAAAATTAATCCTGCCATAAAAATCCATGAAGCAAGGAATGTTGGATGCGTTGACGTATGGAATTAAATGTTTTTTTTTAAGTGAGAAACCGACGAAAACGGATTTAATAGCCGAGTGGGATTAATGGAGACATTATTTTAAGATTAGGAAACGGATGATTGGTTAGGCGAAAACAAACACGGATATTCTTAATATGCGACCATTTATTTTATGCGATCTGCTCAGAAAAAAAAGCCATTTTCAACGAGCATGCTATTACAAATGTAAGCGTAACATAACTATCAACATATCACAAGCTTAAGCATAGCTAACGAAAATTATATTTTAATCCTTTCATGAATAATGTTGTTCCACAACATTAGATAGAAAAGTTGTCATAATCTATCATAACCTTCGATTTGACCAATTATATTTGCTTTTGTGAGAGTCAGGGGCATCAAAGAATACGTGTTGCTGCCATTATTTATCGCTATGGAGCTTTTCGGAAATCAGCTGAACTTAAAGGCACACGGTTCAAAAACAAGTTAGATAAGGTACGTAGAAATTCTGTATAAAATCATCCATAAAGACGCTTTAACTTGAGTGTTACGAAAATGCTATCCAAACTTGCATCTCACAGATCAGAGAAACTGAGTTTTTATACTTAAAAGTAACAGACGTATTAAATTCTCTTGTAAAGAAAATAGTATCAGATCATCAAAAATTCAAATTTAAACTTAAGCGTGACCCACTGATGTAAATGCTATTTAAACTTAAGTCTCAGAGATCAACAAAAAATATTTTCAAATGTGAGCGCGGCAGATTACATAAATGCTGACAATTAAACACACGTGAATTAAAGCAATATAATAGGGAGCATTTCGTTAACATATCATTTTGAAGTTTATTCACTGTTTACAAAAGACGAAAAATGGTCCTGACCCTTAGACTGTCAGACATCATTTGTACAAAATCAAAGCACTGATCAACTCTGACCTAGTGCTCACACATTTTGATCCAAATAAAAAAATAGTCGGGACAGCGGATGCATCAAATCACGGCGTGGGAGCAGTTATCTCGCATATATTCACAGATAGAATTGAGAAAGCTATCATGCATGCAGCCAGATCCCTGACACCCGCTAAACGCAAGTAAACTCAGGTAGAAAAAAAAACACTGGCACTATAAGACGTTGTTTGGGCGTCACTTTACACTTCTGACAGACCACAAACCACTATATTCAATATTTGGCTATGAGAAGAGTATTCCAGTATATCTAGCCAGCCGATAGCAAGCAATCGTTCTACTGGTACGATTTCGATATACAGTACGGTTGGACAACAAAATTCGGGCAAGCTGGTGCCTTGTCACGACTCATCAGTGCACACTCAGTTCTGGACGACGACACTGTCATCGCTGACATCAGCATCGAAAGCGATTTTCAACGCACGCTCACAGATTGTATCCGGACAATTCCAGTGACAAGGATTGATATAAAACGAGAAACACAACAAGATCCAATGATACAAAAAGTGTGCAGATTTCCCCAACATTCATGGCCTCCTAACCTCATGGGAGACCTCCAACAGTTCAAACGACGCAGTAGCTCTTTTTCTGTCATTGATGGTTGTTTGATGTTTACAGATTGTGTTGTTGTTCCCACTAAGGTCAGACAACAAGTCCTTAAACAACAACATTCGCAGCATCGAGGCATTACTCGAATGAAATCACTAGCCCGTAGTGTGGTCTATTGGGCTAACATAAACACAACCTTTGAGCGTACTGCCAAACATTGTATACAGTGTATAGAAGCGCAGAATTATCCACCTCGGATTGTTGCATCTCGATTGACATACCTAGATATACCATGGCCCATCATACACGTAGACTTTGCTGCCCCCTATCAATGACCTTAGTTTTCTCGTGGTTGTGGATGCTCATTCCAAATGACCAGAAGTTTGTTTCAATGCAACAAACTGACACTCAGTCTACGGTAACAGTACTCAGGCGGCTATTTAGTCAACACAGCTTGCCCGAGACTTTAGTCTCAGACATCGAGTAACAATTTCCGTCAGAGTCATTCCAACAATTCAGTAAATCGTGTTGCATAACACACGTCCGGTTGCCACCTTATCATCCTCAATCCAATAGACAGTCGAAGGTTTTTTAGACACATTTAAACGGTGACTACTCAAAGCAAGTTGGAAGGAACAATAAAGGAGAGGCTACATGTTTTCCTCCGTTGGTGCTGTGAAGAATGGTCTGTCACAAGCAGAGGCACTTATAGGGCGAAATCCGTGTACCACACTGGGCGCTTTATGGCCCCAACGACAAAGGCAACAGCCAAGCCCTAACAGACTAAAAGCATTTTCAGTGTGTACACCAGTGTTTCTCGAAATTACAAACTTGACAAGCCTAACTGGATACCTGGCATCATCCGCAAAATAAATGAACAAGTCCTCTATGATAGCCAAGTCAGGAGTCAATTCTGGGCACCGCACAAAAACCAGTTATGTCTCAGATACGTTGGAGACAACTTAGTTGATAACAGAACACCTATTCCGCTCGATTTATTAATGAACACATTCAAACTGTCATCTCCATCACCTCCCATGCAGACAAATACACATGAGAATTATGAAAGAGCTGACAGGAGTTGGCCAAAGCGCAGTCGTAGTCGAGTAAATCACCTCCACGTTAATCCTAAGTGTGATTGGTACAGTTAAACACTAAAACGAGGGGATGTTAGGGCAACCTTGCAAAACAGAATAAAAGTATTTCCCTTGGACCAAAGTATCGCAATTGGAGAAAAGAGTCGTCTGTTATGACAGTTGAAAAGTAAACAATGACCTACGATCAGACTTAAGCATCTCATGCGTCCAGCGATGTCTACATTTCATTTAATCAGTGTTTTTGTTAAATAAATTCGTTAAAGGTTCTACTTCGTCTTTCCTTCATTTTTGAGTTGTTATTAAACCGATAACAACGTTACAGTTTCCTTTGAGAAAAAGATTGGTATCTTCTCTGAATTTATCAAAACACGAAGAGATGAGAAAATAGAGAAAAATCAAAATACCATGAAGGGGGTTACTCTTACAATTTTCCTTCATTATATCCAGATGAAAATTAAACTTGACAGCGTAAGTGAAACTAATTCTCCTTCAATAATTAATTATTATTTTCGTTGAATACAATATTTTACATGCACCAAGCTTCTACTGAAAGGTTGCGGTGGGTACAAGAACTTTGGGAGGCTTATTGTTATGCAAATCCAAGAGAATACATATTAGCAAACGGCTGTAGCCTTAACGCAAAATGATTTGCAACGGTTGTCGTAAGAGGCGGTGAGTGCTGGGAATCTGAGAAAACTTGGTGTCACACAGACTCCAGCCCACGTTACTGGTTATTTTTAATAAGCAATCTCTGATAAGAATAAGTTTGTAAACTCATAGTGTGTAAATAATCATAAAATAGTTACACCTACCTCATGTATTACCAGACAAAATGCCATGAAGGGGCACAGAGAATTGAAAGATCGAGGAGGGTTTACACTTCACATACCCACACTGAAACGGTTCGGTGTGTAGTTGAATCGAAATCTGAAATTCAGAACAATGAATTGTAAATGGCTGTTTCCATAACGCAAACGGTTACGAAAAAAGACGGAGAGTCCAATTCCAGGAAACGTACTTTTTATTGTCAGTGAGCAATCACTGATAACGACTTGCGTTAACTATCCTGAGTGACCAACAACATCGACAGGAACAACAACAACAATAACATCAAAAACAACAACAACAAATACATCCAATCACAGATAATTGAAGGCTTAAGGATGTGCATAATATCTAAAAAAATTATAAGATTTATTGTGGAAGCAATTTAAACCTTAGACATTCCCAGTTAAAAATCGTCTTGCTTCCAACACTGCGAACAACTCACATTTTTTTACTCTATGTACCTAAAATCAAACGGAACTTCCATGAACAGAGTTTATTTCCAAGAACTGTCCACTTGTGAAACACGTTATCGTAGGAATGGTTCCCTACAAACTTCAATTAGTCGTTTTTAAATCCATTGTCAACAAATATCTGTCAAATTTTCCTGGGAAATAATCTCAATCCTTAAATAATATTGTTCAATCATCCAACTGAAAATCTCACTAACTTTTCTCTTTGAGTGGCTTTGTGCCTTGGTAAGTGGTTAGACAATACTATAAAAAACATATAGACTTGCAGTTGAAGAGTAAGCCTTGCCAAATATAAGGAGAATACGGAGCTGTATGTTATCCAAGAATTAAAGAAAAAGGATAGTAATGGTGTGTAAAATACTCCGTGAATGATACAATGAAGAATCTAGAAAAGTACATAACCAATAATATAGTAAAAAGTATTACCACCTCAAATGGCACGGCTAAAATTAACGATAAAAACAGGTTGAAACTGAAAACAGAAAGGTGATAAAAGAAAAAAACAAGATGGAAACAGTAACATGTACGACTTATAAACTTAGCCAACAAAAATTCTTATGACAGACCAAAGAAATGGCTCATGAAAACACATGGACATTGTTACAAAATGACACTACAACAATGAAACATAATCGCCACTGACAGCCTAACAAAATAATGCGATCAGAACGTTCTATATGAAAAACAAATATAGACACAACTAGGAAAAGTGTAAATGCACACTTTGTTGACACGGAGACTAAATGGTAAACAACATAAGTGGATGATACACACTAGCCCATAAGGAATAGAAAAAATGCACGACCCTGTTGGGAAATTCAGTAGACTGTGAAAAATTCAGACCAATAAGACAACGTAAGAAAGTGAAAATAATGAAATTATTTGGGCCATAGCAGTACAACCGAGCGTGATGATAATAAGAAATCAAGAAAAACCCTGATGTACAGTTCGCCGTCACAGCAATTCAAAAATTAAGGCTAAAGGATGAGAAAAATAAAGCAAATGTCTAACACTTACCAGAGAGCTGAACAAATGAAACACGAAGAAAATTAGTGTTATACAAATTTAGCAAAGAAAAAACTAGGAGACATTTTAATCACAGGTAGAATTAACGGTTCAAAATGCACGGTAATGCTAACAAATATTTAAAATACAAAGGAACCTCTTCGAATGTGGAAATCAACACACCTAATAGCGAACGTCAACCAATAACAAAAAATGGAAATAGAAGTACGACAGGCAACATATAAAGATCATTAAACGAGTTCGAGGGAACTGAAACTGCTATTAATTTAAAATTCTAGTATTAACATTTTTCTAGTAGGATAAATTTTGCTTAGATACTAATTCAAGTTAGTAAAAAACAAAAAATAAATACATTTGTTTCTATTTACTTGCTTCCTCACGAGGGAAGATAATGACATAAAGTCGTTCTTTAATATGGGGGAAATACAGCCTCTCTAAAAAGTGGTAATCTAGATTAGAAACATAATTTAAATTGACTCAGTATAAAAAGATTTCTCCTTCATTGAAGTAGAACAGAAAAAGTTAAGTGCAGCATAAGAAGATATACTACACTTTGCTCATAGCCAAAAAGCCAAGTATATTTATTATTTTTATTAGGTTAATGACAATTCATGGACACTATTTAAACAGTAGAAAGTTCACAAATTATTCTCAGAATAACACTGAGCGCATTATTGTATTATAAATAGTTTGTCAGTTACAGATGCTATTGTACGGCGTCCATTAAATGTGCGCGTGTGATGATGAAAATGCTATTTCAGACTTTAGTGTGACAGACGAAAAATACTATTTATACTTAAGCTTGGCAGACCAAAAGTTATTATGTCGAACTTAAGCCTAGGTTAGAATACCTATCCCATTTATACACACTTTCAAACATAAAACTCACAGCGCCCCAGCCAAAATCAATCTCTCTACTCAGGTTATCTATCAAGACAAAACAACTCTTTCTTTACTTAAAATGATCTCGAGGCTCTTTATTCTTATCCATTACGACTTCATTATTTTTCGTTGTCTTAACAAGTTGTCAATAGAAATTAATTACTTTCTACGCTTGCATCACAGATGTAACTGTTGTTTTGTTATTATTAGCTTTGGATATTATTTTTAAGTTATAGATTATTTGGGTGATCCATGATTATAAAAATCTTAATTTCTGTATATGAATGCTTGCGAGGATATAACTAACATTGGTTAATAATAATAATAATAATAATAATAATAATAATAATAATAATAATAATAATAATAATAATAATAATTTATTATTATATTTATTATTATTATTATAATTATTATTAACCGATGTTATTGAGAAGACAAGTATTTGTAATGGAGAGAATAAGAAAAGTGTTTGTTGGAAAACACAATTTAATATTACAATTCCAGATGTGGTATTGTATGGTATTGTGGCAATGGTCGTGCCGATCATTCTAACGATGCTAGTACCGGTGTGGGATACTGGTTGCATGTTGCGTCATTCGCATTGTTCAGAAGTGAGGCGTGACGGCGAAGTGATGGTTATTGCAATGAAAACAAGTGGAACGAATGCCTCAGAAGATTAAAATATAAATAAAACAAACAAATAAATTCGGAAAACGAAAAAAAAGCAGGATACACGGCAAGAAATCAAAAAGAATATCAACCAGCAATAAATATTGTGTTGGGTCAGTGGGTAAATGGTGAATTATTTGGGAAATAAAATGAAAAGCACATAAGACAACACATCATCTGAATGTTATTCGCGGCAAATAGGAAGGAAAGGAAAAAGTATGTCGGCTTTCGGAGGAAAGAGAACATAATGACACTTGAGAAAGTCGTTATTTTCTCCCCTTTGGCAAAGTTAATATCTTGTCCCGCAATATTTGATATTGGGAAGATGTATTTACTTTGCGGGATGATGTTTACAGTAGATTGTTTACGAGAAAAATATTGCCGGGATTGGATTTATGGAGAGGCAGGTCACACGTTCAGTTGGAGAAAAATAACATGTCTGCAAACTGTTCTTGCAAAATTACAAACATGTTAAGAAACGCACATATCACACACACACACACACACACACACCCACCCACACACACACACACACACACACACATATATATATATATGTATATATATATATATATATATATATATATATATATATATATATATATATATATATAGTCCCGGAAGTTTCTCAACCATTAGAACTATATTAAAAAAAACAAAAATAAAAAAAAACATTTAGTCCCAAGTCTTTCAGTGGAAAATCACTCATGTAAGTCAATTTATTTTTTACAGTTTTTATCTAACACTATTTTAAGGGATCATCAGCTGTTTACCATGAAAAATACACACATATATATATATATATATAGTAACCCACAAAGAGACTGTTTCATTGTATCACATCTCTTCATAGTGTCTAAATATATAAGCATATCTATGACGGAATACATTAAATAATTATATTATTAGAACAAATTATCTCATCAGATACACTAGTTCTAATTTAAAACTTTTGCTACGCTATTATATCGACCAGTGTGCAATTATTTGTATGTGAATAAATATATTGAGCTCCGTCTTGTAAATAAATTGTTAGCATGTAAAACACGTAAACTTTTCCAAGTAGTGAGGTACAGCGAGAAAGCAAATAACAGTTACAACGCAACTGCAGACCTACCGGGGATCTGAAATAAATTCGTAAAGCACTTCTCTAATCTAAAATAAAAAGACATCAACGATATGTGTTTTTTTTTCTTTAGCTCATCACAAATGACAATAATAATTCATATATGAAACATTAAATCACTGACGTTATTAAACGATTTGATATTTAAGTAATAATGCATATTTAAGTAATATAGTAATATATCGATATAAATAGCAATTGCGAACATTAACGAAAGGTATACACAAATACATATATATATATATATATATATATATATATATATATATATATATAAGTAATGGGAATTAAGAAGGCGGAAGGCAATGCAGAAGAGTAGAGTGATCAGGGATGTTAAGAACACAAGAAAAAACAATCGAAAAGAGGGCAAAGGTGATATATTACAATATATATTTATTTGTCGATCTTTCACATATATATGTCAGCAAGTATGGCATTTACCGTACATATTGTCAAGGATGGAGTTATACTATTTCATATTTTGGGAGTAAAAACGGACACAGACAAAATGACCAGTTATCATAAATCCATTATGGATGGACGCACATTGGAATCAAAGACATATATATATATATATATATATATATATATATATATATATATATATATATATATATATATATAACAATATTCATATATAAATATTAAATCATTTTTAGCTACATAAGACGTCGTATCAAGTGTATGCTCTCATCAGTGTAGGGAAGCGTAATTTCAGACGGCCACAAGGCACGAATCCGGTTCACAGAGCTAATCCAGATTCCGCACGCTTTCACTCTATCCTTAAATCCATATGTAATTAGCGCGTGATATGCGACAAATTAAGTTATATTCATGCCAAATACAGCAGGCTATATATATATATATATATATATATATATATATATATATATATATATATATATATATATATATAGATGAGGATTAAATGGCCGATATATAATAAAATGAAATGCCGTGAAAGACAAGATGTATTTAATAGACAAACGCTTGCTTGTAATAATTCACAACTAGCAAAGGGGGAAACAATATGAATAATTAAAGAGGACAGCTCAACAAAAAATTGTCTACATTGGACTTAAAAACGACTATGTTTCACAGACGGGTACGTCTAGGGTAGAAACTTTACCCATATAATTTGCGTTTAGTTTTAGGTACATATATTATAATTCTTGACTTCATCTTTTTCTCTTCGGTCAGTGAAAGAGAACTATTTTTTGCCTGAGACAATATTATTGTCATAATATAGAGTGGCTCTTTATTTTGAGCTGGGTTGTTACCACATTAAAACAGACCCTGTTCTTGTTTCTGTTTACATTGGGGACATTAAATAGGGTATCAGCTCCAGCTTCAAATCCCATTTACCAATAACAAATTGTTAAGCGACAAAAGCTCACGTTCTCCGACCACGTGAAGAGACACGACGGGCTCAAGAGGCATATATCGGAGGGATTATCGCAGGGAAGCTACCTAAACGATTAGGGAAGTCTCTGAGTGACGCGTTCGGATCGTTGAAGACCGCGGTTCGACTCCGAACTAATCGGGGCAAGTTGCACCTTGCTTGCAGGCTGCAACGACTTTAGCAATCCACGCTATATTTTCCAGATATATTTTCGTTTGTAAAATCATTACATAAACGATTAATTATGTTCACAGGTCCGGGTATAAATAAAGAAATGCACAAAGTAAAAAAATGAGACTAGTACAGTATTCTCTACTATACGTATGACGAGGAATTAGCTCAGCGGGGTTAGTCTTAGAATGCTTTACTAACGAGCCAAACGGTTAGAGAAAGCTAAGATTGTAGTAATAACTCATCCTTCAAGTATTGAGATAAAACTTGCTTATAAATTTACTAGCGTGTTTATACCAATCGAGCGAATGCATTGAACTTATTTATGTATAATAGTGTAATTTATTTCCCATAATATATGATGTATTCAATTTATTTTCTTGTTGGCGCTCATGTGGTGCGTACGTAAATCATTAAATAACCGATTATATAGGATTTAGATATACTCGAAGCAAGCATACAAAAATAAATGATTAAGTGGATAACCACGTTCAGTACAAAATATAAAAGGGTAAATAATGACCGTAACAAACCACAGACCAATAACTTGATTACTAGCGATATGCACTATTTTACATTCACAATTTATTGAACAGATCAACAACTCCCTTAAAAGTGTTAGCCGTTTCCTCAAGGAAAGCGACAAGGGCGTTGATCGACTTTAAGAAAACATTTTATGAGTTTCACAAACGGTTATATAGAATTTAAATGACACTTGTTATTATAACCCCTAATTGTAATTTTAGTGTTGATTCTGCAAAAGTTGGATTTCTTTGGTTCGTTTTATGTCAAAGCACTTAATAAAGCTTAAGCTAATGTTTTCCATTCATATGACGGAATGTGTAGGTTGTTTTCTTTTTTCTAGTTTTAAACAGTTTCTGTTTCAGTATATGGAGATGTTTTAAAATGTTTTTATTACTTCATTATAAATAATACGCTGATTGCATTTATCGATTGATCTCCGTGTTCTACTATTTTCCCTCCTTGTGGCTACATCAATCTGTCAAACTATTTAATCTGTTTTGTGTCGTTAATTTTATTTTAAATTTGGTTTTGAAAAATTACTGACAAAGAAGTATCAATTACAAACTATAAACTTGGAAATGCTTCGAATAATATTGCTAAATTCTTCGGATTGTATCAGAAGATGTCATCATGTTTTTAATTTAATGTGTTTCTATTAAATTTTTTGCAAGAAAACATATGCTGTTAAAATCCATAAGTTTCCTTATAATCAAAAACAAATTAGTAAATAACAATATGAAAAAAATCCAGAAAACATTTTATACATTTTTCTCGTCAATCAAAATTCTTGATTTGCATTATTCAATAACAAACACGTATTTTATTTAATTATGACTTACGAGACATTAGGCCGCTCCTTGGAGGGGGAGGTATGTACAAAAAAAACGGAGATACCCGAAGACGGTTTACTGACGAATACAAAATATTGATCCAGAAAGGATGCATCAGGAAATCAAGTAAAAAGAAAAAAATAAGACAAGATCAAACTTTTTGTTTTAGATAAATAGTGATGATTACTATTATTTAAACTTTTTGGACTACTATTCTCATCGTGGATGTTATACTCACAACGTTTCAGCCAGAGTAAGCGCCAACCTACGTGTTATTAAAATGGAAACGTCATGCAACGAATACAGATTTTAGTGGCAGTCTTCTGTAGTCTGGAGGTGCATTTCTTTACTCAAGGCGGTATTTACAAAGAATAATATATTTTATTTTCTTCTGATTCTAACGGGTCATGGCTTACGGAACGTGATAAGCCTGTCAATATGAATCGAATAATAGTCCAGCCAAATAAACCTCAATTTTGAGAAAAGGTCAAACTAATTGCGACACAAATTTTTCTTCTGAAGAATGAAGAATTATATAAGGTATCTATTTTAACATACTAAAAGTCTAGAAAACTCTACCGGTGCAAAATATGCAAATTTGTCATTTTTTATGAACAGGTGCACTGCATGTTTCAGTGAACATGATGTATGCTACCAATCGCACCAATGCATTATTTTAAATTCATAGGTAAAGATTAGGATAATAAATTATGTATATAGAATTTGTCATTAATCTCACAGCAAAAACTAACCTATATAAGATGTAACTTAGGGTAGATCTTAAGTTTTGAGACCATTTATTTCGTTAAAATAAACCCATTTTTCCGCATGAATTCAGAAATACCTCCCATTATCAAATTATTGGGATAGTTCATAGAATTATTTTTTATATATACTTCTACATCATCATGTTTCAATTTTAAAAAATGAATACATCATAAATTACCCCCCCCACACACACAAAAAGGTATGATTTAATCATCGTTTGTTTATTTTTTGTCCGTTTGTGAGCAACTTTATGCAAAAGATAATCACCAGATTGTAATGCCTTTTTTTACCAAAGTTGTATATTGGTCTAGAAGAAGTCCCATAATACATTCTGAATCTGATCTATTTCAGTATCTGAATGCAAGACTTTTTGGAATTCAGAAAGTCCCTATTTTTCATCATTGTCAATTTTGAAAAATAAATCACATCTCAGTAGATTTCTTGTTTATTCTTTTGAAGTTTGAAACATGGGTATCAGAGAGTATTACATTATATTAAATAACACCAGGTCAAATTTCACCTCGATTTAAAACAGATTCAACATTTGGCAGCATTTTACATTTTAACATAGAACATCTCATATAACAACTTTATATGACTCTTCGTCATCTGGTATTTCTAACTCAATCTGTTTAAACTTTCCTCTGCTTATATAGTGTCTCATTTTCAAAATCATTACCAAGTTTCACCTGCATAGTAGGGTAACATACACCTTGGCGGAGGGTTGTGTTCTCCTGGTGCTTTTTTATTCCATTATTTTGCCATAATGTAACACAAATGTATCTTCATACACTGACAAATTAGCACAAGCTGTACCACACCATTCTCCAACTGTGTGTTGAACAATTAAGTCGATAAATTTTACATGTACACCGTGCTTTATTGTTATATTTTTTGCAGTTTCACCAGATCAAGTTAAGAAGAGTTTCTGGTGATTGTAGCATGTTAGTTATTTCTGGTATGATGACACCATTGATCACATGCCATACCGCATTGATAGGATTTAGAAAACGAGTCACTTACCGTATCTGTAATTAAAAGAATGATGCATAGCATAGGATTTTGCATCAGCTGTTGTGTGAGGAAAGATATTTAATCCACTGTGATTATGTTGTATGTATGTTTTTGGAAAACCGGTGATAGCACAATTATTTGAAGTTCCCTTCTGGCGTTTTACATTTGCAACAATGCTTTCTTCTGATTCCTCAGAGTGACAGAACACCTCAGCACCATGTTGTAAGTCTTCTTTTGTATTTTAATAACAACTGCATTGCATGAAGTTGTGTCACATCAAAGTAAGGCATAAAGAAAAAGTAAATGTACGCATATGCTGGTGATAAGATCAGATTTTTATCAGTGTATATTTTAACAGCAGTTCATATAATAAGACAATATAACCATTGGCGTGGATACACCGACGCCCTGCTCGTTTTAAACCTTTTAAACACATATGGATAGGTCTATGGTAATTAGATTTATTTGCCAGAAAATGTCCTTTTTCGTTTCTGAAGCCATAGTTAATTCACAGTGTACAGATACAGTATTTAATTTACTTTCCCAAATAAATGATGTCTTTTACTAAAAGTTGTTTACTGTAACCATCAAATATAATAACGCATTGTTCATATTTGCACAGTAGGTGATTAATATATACATACTATATTTATCAAAATGTAAGAACATGATCCCGTATGATCCGATATAATAATACCCCTCCATCCAACACAAAGTGTTTACCAGTTGGAAGTTAGAATTATTGGCATTGCAGCTGGCTTCATAGGGCACTTCCTAAAATTACTTTGCTTTCAAATCTGAAAGAAGCAATGGAATTAAACATATATGATGCTAAACGACACAGTTCTATATTTAAAAGGTTGTGTATATTAAATATTTCTTTATTTTCAAATAATGTTAGGCGTTGAAACAGTGTTTGTGGATGAATATGCACTACTTTTTTGTCTATAATCACATGTTTTTAATTCGATGGTAAGTGCGTGCTTTTTTAACTTGAATGAATTGTTAGATACCACATTGCTTTCCATGTATTACAGAATCTCATAGCCAACATTTTCAGTTTGATCTAAATTTACTTAAACCATATACAACAATAGTTTTTATAATGCTGTGCAGTAACCTCAGATTTACTGAAGGAATCTTTGGCTTCGAAAAGGGTGATATGTATGTGTTTTTGTATCTGTGCAGTTTATCTTTTGTCAAGTATCAGTAACTTACTTTTACTGTTTACTAATTTTATAATTGATATCAGTAAACTGTTGCATAACTTGATTTAGTTCAGAAAAAACCGGGCAGATTTCATCAAACGACTCGCTGTTTTTCTATCCCCTGTGAGTCTGCATCAACAATAAGTCATATATTTGTAATCTACTAACGTATCTGGATTAGTAATTGTTGTAAAGTGGTCCAACAGTAAATAATAAATAAAGGAAGTCAAGTCGCGGGTTGGTTTAACAAGTGTATTAACAAAGTAAGAAAGTGACTAGCACTTGGCTAGACAGTTACACGACTTTGCTTTGTCTTTTGTGTGTCTCTGGTGACTCGCACTATTTATAGTGACAACCGATGTTGTTTCTCCTGTGTAAGAACGGCCGGTGTAACAGTAATGAATCTTGCAAACATCTTTATCTTACATTATTCAACTTTATGCTAAATTTGTCACTCTAACTTGAATTATATTAGATGACTCTGTTTATGTGTGAGTATTTTGTTCACTTTGAGTTTGATTGTAGGCACAGAAGTAGGTGGCAAGTCTAATGGCTTATTAACTATAATATTTTGAGTCTTCTGATACAATGGATAGTCAAATGGGGTAAAAGAACATGTGTTGTTATAAATTACATGTTCAACCAGGAATATTAGTGTAGAATAGATACATGACATATTTGATGGATCTAAGTCAATGAAAGGCAAATTCACAACATTAGTCTTTCCCAGATGATTTCCTTTGTATACTAATTGCATTAATTCTGACAACATATATACCATGACCATTGCAGAAACGGAGGAACTGTCAGAATATCAAGTAAATATGGGGATTTAGGAAAATGATCACAAGTCTTAAGATGGGTTAGTTCACCAAAATGATCTAGATTATCTTCGTGATGATGGTAGTAATTAATTGTCACTTGTCTAGTCCTCAGAATATCATTAGTCGGTACTTAGTGCTGGGAAATCACATGCGTGACAAATTTACCTAGTGTTACTATTGCAATCATACACATCCGATAGACAGTGTCAACGGTTTGTATATTGTGTTCAATCGTGTCTGCTGAATATAACACACATTGACCTTCTATAGCAGTGACATAAAAGTTAAAGAAGCAACTCCTTCAAATGTTTGGACTTCACCATATGAGCTACAACACCCATGTAGCTGTAATTGGTCTATCAACAACCTAGAACGAAGATGGTGATGCATTTTATGACCAACCGCGATTGTAAACGAGCAATCATCATATTTAGTCGAATAGTTCAAATAATAGCATGTTCCAGCGGTGCCTGCTTATAATCTGCATAAAGTAAAACACTATCAGGGAGAAATGCCAAGGTTTCCTCGAAAGTAAGTTCATCTGCGAATGGATAATTAATGTTTGGAGTCATATATTTATTTTATTGTTTGCCTGTCCTAAAGTTGGTACTGCACTGTTTGCGATAGCCTGAATTCTTGGCGTGTAAATCATTTGCAGGAGATACACTTTCTAACACTGTATCACTCCACTAATCATTCCGGGATTCATATATTTTGTCTATTTTGTCTATGTTGTTATTTTGTTATCAAATGTTAATGTTCTCACAAAACGATAACCTTGGTATGTGTATTGATGTACCACAAAAAGACAGTAATTCTTGAAATTCAATGTTTTGGTTCTGGATTATTACCTACAATTAAATGCTGATATAATACCGAACATATGACATCAAGGTGCACCTGAAGAACGTTGAAGGTAACATCGGCTGAAAACATGAAAATAACAACGTAAATAATATTGCTAGTCTGAAAATGTAAAATAAAAGCCAATATGAGAATAGTAGTCCGACTAATCCAAATCATACAAGATTGTTAATGTATTGCAAAGACAGATGGGAAAAAAGAAAACTACATGAACAGACACCGAACATATGACAGCCAAATAAAAAAGTTAAAAGCTTTAAAAATAAAAAAATAATAAAGGGGCCAAAATTAAAATAATTTAAATTCCATGTATTTAAACCTCTTTTATGATGTTAGGCTTACACTATCGTTTTCAACAGCTATTATGAACACATTAACCTGCACATATACGAAAACTACTTGCATATTCCCCACATGCTGTGTTGATGCTATCACTTCTTTTTTGGTTAATTTTCACTCTATTCCTAAGATCGTTACCAATAATACTTTCTTTACAAAGTATGCACATGTCTTTAGTAGTTGTAGTATACATAATTCTATTTGTAACAAAGAGAAATTGAAAGTAAAAACCAGCACTGTATAATAGACTACACATTTATTTCAGTAAGTTTTTCTAAACCTCCAACCTATTATATATATTCTAAAGAATTATTTAAACATCGACCAATATGTCTTAGTTTTACCTCTTCATATTGTTTTAAACTTTTGTTTTGTGTAAAAAAAAAATGTTAAAATGTTATTCCGTATCAAAGACTTTGTTTTTTGTATGTAATAAAACTTTTACATCGTAAATCTATTTTGGTGCAGTGTACAACAATATGGCCACCAACGAGAAAACACATTGAATTAAAGTTCGATTTTAAAAACTTTAGAAAGTGAATTAGAACTTTATTTCGGGACAATAAATACATTTAAAGTCAGCAATCAATTTTATCGAACATTTAAAAAAACAAAACAAAATGAAAACGATGTCGTTTACATTTCTTTGTCATATACACACGCTATTTTCTCAGATAGATACTAGTAAAATGTTACTATTTCGGATCAGTAGTTTTTTCTAGACTTTGAATATGTTAATATAGACACCCAATAGAAATACATTGTGCAAAAAAACCTTCTGTTGCAATTAGTTTGACCTTTTCACTGATTAGCCTGGACTAAAAGGATTCAGTTCGTAATTCCTTATAAGATTCCCGAGTTCATCAAGGTGCACCTGAAGAACGTTGAAGGTAACATCGGCTGAAAACATAAAAATAACAACGTAAATAATATTGCTAGTCTGAAAACGTAAAATAAAAGCCAATATGAGAATAGTAGTCCGACTAATCCAAATCATAAAAGATTGTTAATGTATTGCAAAGACAGATGGGAAAAAGGAAAACTACATGAACAGACACCGAACATATGACAGCCAAATAAAAAAGTTAAAAGCTTAAAAAATAAAAAATAATAATAAAGGGGCCAAAATGAAAATAATTTACATGAAAGCTAACAAAAAGAAAGAAAGATTTAAAAAAGAATTGACCAAAGTCGGAAATAAACGATGTGATTCGCATTTCCCGACATTGAATTCTCATCACGTTTTAGTCGGAGAATCTTTTAAAATCAAAAGACACAAAGAAATACAAGCAATGGTAACTGCGTGAGATATGTTATTTTTCTTTTCTGTATACTAACTGACGACATCATACAGAGTTTCCTTTCAAAAGATAGAGGATAGAATTCAAAATTATAATATTTATGAAAATGTCTATTACTAGGAACATCAAACTCTGTTAACTTTTAAACAATGACATGTTTTCTGTTCATATACTTCTCTATCTGCATATATCTATGCATATATATATATATATATATATATATATATATATATATATACATATATATATATATATGTATAAATAAATATTTATATATAATGATTATTCAAATCGTGTTAAGAAATTCATATTATAAATCAAAAATATGCACAAAAGTATTATAGTTGTTTATAGCTGTTCAATACAGTGTTTATTTAAGTAATACAATGGAGCATACCATTTTTACAACACTGGATTATCTCCAGATTTTTTTTCATAAGACCCAAGCATATAAGTGTGTGTGTGCGTACACACACACGCGCGTATATATATATATACTTTTTCCCCTTCAATCTTGAACCGCAGCCAGCTGGTCAAACACCCCCCTCTCCCTTCTTCCTCACCTCCCTCTCTGCCATCCACTTTACCCCTGCTCATCCCCCACCTCTTTCTCTTACCACCAGCCACAGTAGTCCTGGCTCACCCCGTCCTTCCATTTTTTCCCTACTCATTCTTTTCTACATTCATTTCTATTTCTCCAACAAATACGGACGTCCACCCAGTAGTTGGCCACTATTTCATTCTATTTTTCCCAATATGTCTACCCTACATGTATCTGTGCTTGCATGACATTTTTTCTCTATTTTATCATCCTGATCAAGTCTTATAAATAAAGACGAAACGTTGATGTACACATAAAAAACATCCATTTTTTGGTTTTCCTTTTTCATTTTCCCATCACGTCGGATTACTTTCATCCTTCTCTTCCCATATATATATATATATATATATATATATATATATATATATATATATATATATATATATATATATATATATATATATGAGGAATAAAAGAAACGATGTTTCAGACAAAATGTAAAGATACAAATGGAATAAAGGATAAGCAAATCAACAACTAGCAAAAATAAACTCAAAAACACATATTGAATAGATCTACCAACATATTTCAATTGTTAAAATACAATCATCAGCAATTGGTAGCAGAACTTTAATTAAAAACAGAAAAGTGTTCAAATTTATACAAAAAAAGTTTTTTTTTCCAAATTGAGTCCTTTGTATGAATTTGAACACTTTTCTGTTTTTAATTAAAGTTCTGCTACCAACTGATGATGATTGTATTTTAACAATTGAAATATTTTGGTAGAACTATTCAATATGTGTTTTTGAGTTTATGTTTGCTAGTTGTTGATTTGCTTATCCTTTATTCCATTTTTATTTTTACATATATATATATGTATATATAGTAAATTATATTTTTAATATTTGACCTACATGCAACGTCGTTTTGAGTGTTTGCAGGAAAATGACAATCTAAGACGGTCACAGGGCGCGAACCCGGTTCACAGAGACACTTTGCGTTCGCTCAATTCCTTAAGCCCCGAGAAGTTGTCACGTAATAAGGGAGAAATTAAGGTATATTTACGCTGACATGTGCGTGCATGAACATGAAAACATCCGATAGAACTTAACGACAGAGTTGGAGTAATACACTGAGGCTTTAAGTGAACGTCTATTTTTTATCTTTCGAATAATTCCCGTCTTTAATTTTCTTTACAGGGGTTTCTAATAATTTTAGATTATATTTTTAATATTTTTCCCACGTACGATGTCGTTTCGAGCTGTCGAGTCTCTTCAGCGTAGGGAAATGCCAATCTCAGTCGGTTCATAGAGACACATTGAATCTGTAAGGGTTCGCCTAGCCCCTTGAGCCGAAGGAGTTTGTAACGTGATAACAGAGAAATTAAGTAATATTTACGCTGGAAGCGGCAAGTGAAAAAAATCTATACATCCAAACAAACTACACGACTAAGTCGGAATATTGCACTGATGTTTCAGGTTAATGAATATTTTTAATATATATATATATATATATATATATATATATATATATATATATTATTTTATGAATGTATATATATATATATATATATATATATTCATTTAAGAATCGAAAATTTGAATTATAAATAAATAATGTTTATTAAAAAAAATGCATTGGATTGGTCTCATCACCGTTTTAAAAATTACAAATTTCAATTCATTCAAACAGTGGACATAATTTACTTACAAAAATTATTGGAAATAATATCCAGGTTAATAGAAATTAACAGAGACAAAGCCGACAATTGTTTATATATGTATCAACGTTTAATAAAGAAATGCATAGAAGTCTATATTTGAATCTATGTAGTGATGCTACTACGTAGTAAAATGTTTTCTTCTGAACTAAGCATTAACCTAAGAATTCAAAACATGTTGTGTCGTTGACGTGAAAAGAATGTGTTTGTACTTCTTCGAACGAAACATAGATGTTAGAATTCAAAAAAGGTGGTGCGTTTATGAAGGTCAAGTGGTTTATATTGGTCTGTTTTATTTAATCATTTTGTTTTTGTTCCTCATCTGACTTTCTTGAACCGGGCAACCAAGGTAGATACTTTTCAACTAGAACAAAACACAGTTTACAGAAAGTACTGTTCATCTGACGAAGATGTTTCGACCCACATTGCGCAGCCCCCACCGAAAAGTGGGTTTCATCCACTTAGCGTCACCGAAAACGGTGTAAACGTTCGGAGACTCAACATCAACCAACGCTTAAGTAACAAGCCCGGACCAACATAAAAGTGTCCAAGCGTGAACACGACGATATCTTGTTGCTGACCTATAGAACATGGTCAAATGTCGATATAAAAACATATGTATTACAAACTAGCAAGACTGGTTTCCCGGCGTTACCATAGAACATAATTATTTAACTTTAAAACAATAAATATTAAAGTATCCACTTAACTTGTACTTATAATTCATATTTTGATTTCTCAAAAAGAAAATCAAATATATATTAATGCATTGTGTTATCTCTGTCTGGAAAGATTTCTACTTCACTGACAGAGGACAGAAACGATAAAGTCTAGTATACTACTCTCGACGTTAATTCTATTTTAAAAGTTAAAACGTAAATTAAAATAAACCGAAAAGAAAAGAAATGTTGCATAATCGGTAAATATTTAAATTGAGGGAAGGGTTAGAGATGGGCAGCGGCGGGCATGAAAAGTTATGATAGTTAACATCAATTTAGTATAACGTATCAAAACTAACAGTTTTTATTATTTGTTAAGCCTTGAGTTGGAATTCCTGGGCTGATAGGATTGAATCTTAAATTAAACTATTAATAATTTCTAACCTGATAAAATTAAATCTTAAATTAAACTATAAAATTATTGGAATTTAATAACTTCGTAATTTTTAATTTCATAAATATTCTAGATTACTTGATAGGGCTAGATATGTGAAATCGGGTTTTACTGTAAGCTAGATTTTAAGTAATAATTTTGGATGTGTACGTGATCACATGACCTGACCTATATTTCCTAACTCCCTTCTCTCTTTCTTTTAACTTCTTAGCTCCTTTCCCTTTTGACATAGAATATGCTCACTCGACCCAGACAGGGAAGATCTAATCTGGGTGGGGTGGATGGCGGGGTTGTATGTTGCTTTCTTTCTTGAGCCCGTCAAACAGGAAATAATACAGACATAATTTCAGATCCATTAAAGTCATTCTGAGATGTAGACAATTTAATATCGCCTTCTGTTCGTTGGGGATGTGTCATGTCTGGTTGAATTGCAAGGGAGAGAAGATTATTTTTTTCGCTCTTCTGGCAAAGTTGTGATGGGGATTCAGTCTTATTTTGCTCAATTCGGATTTAACGGGTTTTCTAATTAAACAACGAACTTTGATTTGACTTGGGTTGCACATGTCGGGATTTCGGAACTTTGATTGGACTTTTTGTATTATTTTGATTGATTTATTTATCATTAACATTGAATATGGACACATTTCGCGACTGGATAACTTTGCCGGCCCCTTCAATTTCACGTATATGGACTGCTGTTTGTAACCTGGAGTAATGTCTTTCCTGAGTATGCTTCTCAACTTGTATGACCTGGATGGACTGTATGGATTTAACAAAAAGTATGTTTTTGGATTGATATGTTTGATGTTATGTATTTTTATGTATTTGTGTATATAATTTTTATATATTTTAAAAGCGTAATTTTATTACCTGAACTAGTATAACTGCGGTAATGGTCCTCTGAAGAGAAGAATTATCTTTGAAAACTCATGAGCTATAGACTTAAGGATACTTTGCTTGAACTTTGAATTCTAATAAAATTTGATTGACACCTTATTTTATTACTTCATTTTATATTATAATATATATATATATATATATATATATATATATATATATATATATATATATATATGATGTTATGTAACTTATTCAGCTCTTTTATATATATATATATATATATATATATATATATATATACACATATATATATACAGAATATACTTTTTTTTAAATATAGTGTTCATTATATCTTAGATATATCCAATTGTAAGCTCAATGAAGCATATTACAAGATTCGGAGCATATAAATAAATATATATATATATATATACATATATATATATATATATATATATATATATATATATTTGTGTGTGTGTGTGTGTGTGCATTCCATAGACCATTGGAAATTTATACTAAACTAATAATTTCTATTTGTGTTAACTATGAAACGCGCGTAAGGTATAGGAATGAATATTCCATTTAATCAATTACTTTTTGTTTGTAAAATGAGAGATAGAAAAGAAAACTCATCGAAGTACAGAAATCAGGAATTTGTGAAATGAACTAATATTAGGGTGTGAGGTTACTTTCCCATTGTCTATGGAATGCAAATATAAGATATATATATATATATATATATATATATATATATATATATATATATATATATATATATATATATATAGGTATATGTGGGTATATATATATTTATGTATTGATACATATAGTCATAATAGTCGTAAATCTTTAGGAAAGTCAAGTTTTTAGACACAAAGTTGACGTCCTTGAACAATTTAGTTTCAGTGTTTTCCTCAGCAAATTCTAAAATTGTGATTTATTGCCTGTGCTTCTTCATACATTCAGTTTTTGCGAACACTTGATAAATATTTTTATGGTGTCTTATCCGATGTTGTCACTTTTTATGTGTTCAACATTGAAAT
Source organism: Sepiola atlantica (assembly GCA_963556195.1). Classification (NCBI taxonomy): domain Eukaryota; kingdom Metazoa; phylum Mollusca; class Cephalopoda; order Sepiida; family Sepiolidae; genus Sepiola; species Sepiola atlantica. The sequence continues at coordinate 33,050,355 of OY744528.1, forward strand.
GCTGGCTGATATATATTTTATTTTTATAATTTCCTAGAAAATACTCTCTGTTTCTCAAAGCTTGTGTACAGTTTTGACTGTATAGTCAAGAAATTAAACGGACACGGTCTATGATGACAGTTATATCTTGTTTTAAAGATATCGGTTGCATTTGGATATTGAAATGCCTAAATAATGTAACCGGAATCATAATTTTTCTCTATCAACATTGTATGAGTTCCTTGTTGTGTCTCTTCAACATATTCTGTGTTTGTGATGCTTACTTGTATGTATATCGTTTCTAAAGGGTTAGGGTTAAGGTGGTATGGTAGTTTTGTTTTACGGCATATCAACTCTTTTTGGGTTATTTAATGCCGAATCTGGTCTTGTTTTCTTCTCTTTTTTGTTTCTTTCCCCTTTTAATATCTGTTTCTATTTAACCCATAGTTGGGACCCTAACAGGTACTACCACTCCGGGTCAGGGTGGACCTGGGAGCAATGGTAATTAAGAGGAGGCTCCACATTCCCCAAAGTCCGTAAGCCGGATCTCACCATCGGATGTAGTTTAAGGTCATATCCAGGACCGGGAGTAGGGTAGGAAAAATAAAAATAAAAAAGGGGAGGGAGAAAGGGAGAGGGGCTGTTGTTTTTGTTTTTGGTTTTGTAGAACATAATTAAGTTTTACAAACAAAAAAAAAAAAAAAAAAAAAAACGTCAATGTAGGTGAATTTCGTCTCAGGGAGCCACAGGGCAGCCTGATCTGGTATCACCAGTAGGGTTAAGGTTAGTTGTGGTGACGCAAACACAGTTAACATCATTGACAATAATCTTAATTCACGTTATGTTCGGTCAACTTCTCTTCATATGTGATATAAGAGCTTCTGTTTAATCAGTTTTTACTGGGGTATCTTTATTAAATCTAATGACATGACTGACGAAATGTAAACTCCTTTTAGTGAGTGTTTTACTCCAATTTTCGTGTTTTATTTCTGTGACGAGTTCTTCATTGATATTTTCTTCTGGACACTTGAAGCTAATTGCATATGTTAGTAGTCTCTTTAGTAATCTGTCTATTTTGTCAGTAAATATATTTTTACTGTCCATATATCAGAGTTGTTAAGGAATACACTCCATCTCTAAAATATATGGGATATAACTTCTTATTTAACAGACATTATTCTAGTTTTAAGGAAAGGTTGACTAAACTTAATGTTTACTAAACATGAATGGACTGATAACAATACAGATTATGAATTAATAAAAATATCATGGGTTAAATAAAAAAAAATGAGCGAAAAAGTTTTTTCTTGATGAAATGGAGTCGAATCATGTTTGAAGAATACGTTTGCACACCCTGTGTTTGGGAAATTAGATAATCTATTGACCCAAAAATGTCACGTATACTTAATTCTGGATGAAGACACCTCTAGCAAAATGTACACATGATTAAATGGAAAATGTGTCAGACACATCGGAGTGTCTTGTATACTTTGTTTGATACCGTTATCGCTTAAAATCTTCCGGCGAAAATGTGTAAATAAATGATGGTCCTTTCAATGTAGGCTGTATTTCAGCGCCCGTCTTCTTACAAAACACATACAGTGAAAAAACGAGTCATCAGTAATTCTTTGTTTTCTGTCGGATTATCCGCGTTTGTTTTTTTAGTATTTTCCCTCCCTGGGCGAAGCCGTTGTGTCAAATGCGAAGATCACGCTTTTGAAACAGTGACAGAAATCAATATCAACATTGTCCTATGGTGTTATATACACTTGGAGGGATTAGTTATATATTCTATAAAACATGTTTCTTTTGTTTTTATTTTACCAACCAGGAATTTCGCAGCCTTGATGCTATAACACCTGTTAATATGACTTGCTGCCCCTTTAACAAGTGTTCCATTAAGTATTGTAATGGGACAGACTTATTCATTAATTTAGAATCCATTTTTGTACATTATTATCATTAGTCACAGATTCACTTATTTTCATGTCTTTAACGTGCTTTGTAAGTATTGTTAGCGTTGCTAATATAACGGCTGTGATTAATAATAAATAATGTATTCACCCATTTCTGCATTGCCCTTAATTTTTAACCAAGTTTGCTGTATTTTGATTCAATAAACTTGCTTACAATGTTGCCAAGTTTGTAAGAAAAAAATATCATCAACACTAATACATCTATTTATAAATTTGAAACAAACTATACATATTTATATAGGCGTTACAATTCTACTATTTGTCACATATTTTAAATACTGGAAAGTCTTCCAAACGTATCGTGACCCTGTAAAGGGGCCGGAATGAAGACACGAACTTGGAGTTTAGAGAAAACAAGTATATTGAACAGGGGCATAACACAACAGAGGACACGACTTGTTGTACGTCAGTCTAGACTGTAAGTATAGACTGTTGTGGTTCCAGATATTTAATTCCTTCCCACAGCAGCAATATGTGACACAATGTCGGAAAGTGGGGGAAGAGTCAAGCCAGCGCCTTCAGGCAGTAAGCGGTAAACTTACTCCACCCTAAAGAGGTGGTCAAGGCCTGGGAGGGTGCACCTCCTAGGACAACCCAGGACAGTATACCTCAGCCCGGCAGATAAAAGGCCACCGAAATGGCCCAGTTTCTGCCGGGCTGATTGACGAGAACTAATGCTCGATTGGTATTACCCCATCCCGACGTCCTCAATCAACCGAAGTTGATGAGAGACTGAACAGGATGGAGTAGATCAAACCCTCAGAAGCAGATGCTCCCAGTATTTACGGCGAGTGGAAGAGTCTAAGTAGTCCCTATAAATAAGAAACCATAACATTCCCCTCCCAAGCCTAACATACTCAGGCATCATAGAATCGTTTCCTTTCTGGATTGACGCTATTCTGAGGCTGCTTGAGATAGCTGTATGTAAAAAGTGTCGTATCAGGTAAAAAAACTTCCTATGGAGTGCTTTCAGTGTTTTCTGATAGTCGTTTTCTTATTTTATTCAGGTGTCTCTTATGAGAGAACTGTATGCCTCTATCAAAATAAGAGTTGATACCCTCCAGCTTTTTAATTCTAAACTTATGATTTTGGAGCACATCTTTAAATTTTGAAAAAATGTCAACGTTTCTTCGACATTCAACTTCAAAATAAGTCACCTGATCTCTCATCTTGGAGTAGTAACTGTAGCAATTTCGCCTCTGGAACTATGCATTCACTCTCTTTTACTTTCAACTGGTTATCCAACGAATTTGACTTAATTTCCTTTAGTTCAGTGCTAGCAATTTACAGCGTGAATTTTGTATCAATACGTCCACTCATTTCATCCGACAATTTATTTTAAGTCCATTCCATCTGATTTTTCAATCATTGAAACAAATTCCTTCTTTCATTTTTCTGACTCGGTCGTCCCGATTTTTATTTTCGTACCAAAGATATTGGTGTATAATCCTCATTGGTTGAACAGCTGCAATAAGTAAGTGCCAAATAAATTATTGGTATATATTAATACGAACATGTTTAGTTTTTTGGTAGTTGTCTTTAAAGTAAGGTCAGTAATAATTTAACCATCGAATTTAATTTGTTCACTAATTATTGTTCTGGCTATCTTTTGATTCTTTGCATGTTCAGTTTCCCCAAACTTTCTCAGTGTCTGCATGATAATTATCGAGACGTCTGAACCAGAATCAAATTGTAATTTTACATTTTTCTTCAGGATGTTTACTAGTCCATATTTTCTGATAATTTTTCTATATTGTTCGTTTGTTTTTTGTGGATTTAACCCGAGTGTTACTTCCTGTGTTCGTTCTGCAATGTGAACTCGGGTGCCCGACTTTATTACAAGTTAAACAGGTTTTAAAACGGTATTGCCATTCTGTTACCCAATCAAGGAATCTGCAGCGGAAACAGGGGATCTGCGGTAATTCATCCTGTTTTTTTACTTAACTGGACTGGTTTTGTAGGATCATGAAAATAATCCCTTTTTTGTTTTGAGTTGTTTTGAAAGGGGGTTGAAATGTGTTTTTTACGAGTGTTTCTTATGTGTGGAATGACCGACTCTTCAATGTCTTTCGAATCTTGTATTACACTTGGAAATCTCATCTAATTTCTGTAATATTATATTTAGTTCACATGCTAACTTTTAGAGACTCCTACGTCTAATTTCTTCGTATTTTCCTGAAACAAATCCTTGCACGAAAATTTAACATTCGAAGTTACTGTGTCAAGTCCAGCTAATTTGAAATCGTTACAATGTTCATTAACGATTGACGCGAACGTCGCGTAATCTTCACTGTCTTTTTAGATTAAATTCAAACACTTCCACCGTTTGTGGAACACAGAAGTCATAGGGCTGAATAACTCTGTTTAAAGATTAACAGCTTCAGAAAAAGTCAAGTCGCTCGTTTTTCGTGGTAAAATAAAGTTCACGAATGTTTTATGTTCGGTGGAGTATACATTTGTGAGCAAAAGGCACACGTTTTGTGTCTGCCTAATTTTCACAATCAATTTTGTATAGATACTCATACTTTCTGAAATATAAAAAAGGCGTTATCCTCGTCTAGGTAATACAAGAAATTGTCAATTGCACTTTAAACAGCATTCTGTGAACACGCATTATTGTTTTCGTTACTTTAGTCAATTTTGCGTTAAGATTTCAATCTTTTGATCGTTTGTTTCTACTAGTTTTTCGTCGGCTTGTGTTCTTGTTTCAATAAAAGTTTTAGAAATCTATCTTCATTTTTAGTTGTCTTTCTTCGGCTTTCTGTTGCTGTTTTCGCTGTCTTTCCTAATCTGTTGTAACCTTTCGTTGGCTTAATTTTCATAGAATACAGCTTTAGATTTTGTTTCTTTTATATAAGGCTACTAAAAAGTTATCTTAGTTGTAAAAAAGAGACAGAATACAAAATCTTTTTTCTTCGACAAACAAAAAACTCATAAAATGTCTGGTCAGGACTTTTGTCAACAGAAATAAAAATACAGTTTTAATTTTTTTCTTTCGGCAGCAGAATTTTCTTCTTTAGAAAAAAAAATATGATGTATACCTGTCATCTTAAAAAAATAACACAATGCCGGAATAGCAATAAAAATCACTGAAGTTTATTCAATGAGAGAAATAAGTTGCCCTTTTTTTTCTTTTTGGTCCGCAGGTTAAACCGTTTTTTATAGAACTAGCATAGTGTCGGGCTGATTGCCGTTTATTTTTCCACGTTTGTCTTTTTAACGTAAAAAATACCCTTAATATACTTCGTCGTCAGTTGTGACTTCTTGTTTAAGGTTCACAAGAATCCTTTACTGTAACCTCATTGCCAGTTGTTGCGACGGTGTAAGTTCGAAATCCCACGTCGCCAGTTGCTGTGGAGTCTTTTTTATGGTTTTCAAGAAAACCCTACTGTACTCTATCGCAAGTTATTCTGGTGGTGTAAGTTCGAAGTATATCGTAACCAGTTGTTTTCCTCTGTAACGGGGCACAGAGGAAGACACGAACATAGAGTTTACAGAAAACCAGTATATTGAACAAAATTATAATACAACAGAGGATAAGAATAGTAGTACATTTATTTTGACTGCCAGTATAGCCTGTTGTGGTTCCAGATATTTTCTTCTTTTCCACCGCAGAAAGATGTTGCACAAGGCCAACAGGTGGGCAAAGTCTAGCCAGCTTCCATAAAGAATGAGCACTCTGTCCTAAAACAATGGCCTGTGCAGCCCCGTCGACATTCCCCGGTCGTGGCGCCTCTGGCAATAAGCAATAAACTTACTCCATCCCAAAGAGAGGAGGAAAAGCCTGGGAGGGTTGACTTCCTAGGATTACCAAAGACTAATGACCATCCCGGCAAATAAAAGGACACCGACATGGGCAATTTTTTGCCGGGCAGGTGTCGATCAAACCCTGAGAAGTAGATGCTCACAGAATGTATTGTGAGTGGAAGAGTCCAAGTAGTCCGTATAGGTAAGGTACCACAATAAATGTGACACAAAGCATTTATTTTTTCAACAAGGTGTTAGATTTTCAACAACGTGTTACTTTTCTCTGAGTACTATGACTAAAATGTTGTTGAGGCTAGTTGCTTTGTTGGCATCGAGGTACTTGATACAGTTGGCAACATCTTCGACAGTTATTCGGATTTCAGGTAGAGTCTTCCAGTAATAGAGTATATTTGGGGGGCAGGTTCTTCTGATCACTAACAGTGGAATTTGCTGCAAACTTCTTTACAAACGCTTGACTTAATCATATGCTGATGAGATCCTGTCTGGGCCAATGAGGATCGTGTTGATAGATGACTTACATCTGTTCCGGAGCCTGTTCTCCGAAACTCATGTGAACCTTCTTCTACTCTAAATTGAATACATTGGATAAAGCGTTTTCTAAACCCTTTTTGCAGTGGTTACGGGAAGCTTCAAAGGAAGCTTTAGTTTAATAGCGTGGTTTTCGCTTAAAACAATTGAAAGTGTGGTTTATCCGCCAATAACAGCAGCACATTCACTTTTTGATCTATGTGTGAATACTTTATAGGATATAAAGTGTTTAATACCAACAACTAACCACGCAGATATATCTGATATTATGAAGGAAACATTCTTTTACAAAAATGATTTTAAAAAGAATTCCGATATGAGGAATCTAAAGTAATCCCAATCAGCCTTTGTATATTGATAAACTTTGCGATAGAAAATGGCACCAGATGTTTCTGAACCTTTGTTTAGATTTTAATAGCGACAATCGAGTAATTGTAGGATACCAAATGAGACAGAGCAGTATATGTGCACTATTCAGTGCAAGTTATCACAAAAAGAACAAGGAAGTTTTCAGAATGTTCATCAGCATCCGGTACACGGTTGGGGCTTGACAACGATATTAGTAAGCTTATGTGAACAGGAAAAGTCGTGAAAAAATATCTATTTCTCATCCGCCCTATTGGAGTGGACTAGCTACTAAACATTATGTACATTAAAGTTTCCACAGACCTAAATTATAGCGGAAGGATCTTGTCATTATTTGCACGTATTTTCCCAATATCAATAACTCCATCGAAGAAGAGAAATAGAGTGCAAATATGATAATGGTGTTGTAAGGAAGTTCAACCTGGAAACACATATAGGACAAATCAAATTCTTCCTTAAAAGTGTCCCTACCATATTAAAAAAAACGTTTTAAAAAGCGCAGATTCCATGGAAGTCAAGGTTTGAGGTCATATTTGAGTAAGTTGTGGTCATGAGGTCATCTGTAGAAAGTGACCGACAATACAAGTTTCGGACAGAAACAACAGGTCAGGTTAGTTCCATTTAAATTGATTTATTCTCCTAGACAGTTGGAATGAAGACTCCTAATGTTGAAAAAGTAAACCTGATTGTATAGAATTACGGTAGAAGTGTGGGTTCTGAGTTTATGTTTGTGATTTCTTTTATGAGTCATCATGTTAGTATTGGAAGATTTGCGCAAGAGGTCAGCAGAGGAGTTAAGAGCAGGGCGAGTTTATTTTATTTTAAAAAATTTCATAAAATCTATACACAAAGCATAACAACTCATCAATATTAGCTAACAATTGATAAATGTCTTATTTTGTAATTATTATGTACATGAGATATCTTGTATTAGTTGGGCAATATTGACTACTAGTCTAATAGCCGATGTTATTCCTACACCGTTTCGATCGATGTAGCCTTCAGCTGGTTTAAATTCATCTTTCAATCTCGGGAATCTTGATTTGGAACTGAAAAATATATACAGAATTGCTAACTGATTAATCCACAGGAGTAGATTTTTCTCGTTTAGTGCACGTTCCCGAATTCTCCATTATTATATCCGATTTTGAAAAGATTCACCCGAAAAAAGTCGGAAATTACAGCATCCAATAATTAGTGAAAACAAAATACAAAATAAGCATGGTATTCTGAATCATCAAAATAATACAAATTATCAATCATTTTCTAAAAGAATCTGAAAGATAATACCTGATATCGTATTTTTGTAAGCGCCATTTCTTTATAGAATTTTTATACGACCCCGGGACATTACTGGGAAGAAGTTTGGAAATTTATAAAAAGTTTTCCTTAATTTTCTCTGTAAGAGGGCTTTCATTAATCTAATAGTGTGTATTTCTTCGTCGTCGTGATTAAACCAAAAATAATGGCAGAACAAAATATTGATACTTCACAAATTGACAGTTGAAGATTGTTTTTCTTTTCGAGATGTTGAAAATCTCCAATTCCGTTTGCTTCGAATAATCCGATTATTATTTCGAGTTCTTTCAGGTTTTATACTCATTTGTCCTCGCGTAAATCCGTTTTTTTTCTTTTCTATCTAGCGACATTACCGTTTTAGACAAGGGAGATTCACACCGCATATGAAATGGCGCTGTCAATTAGGACCACATTACTAAGATCGGCTTTCACTGGTCATTAATTAAATGAGAAACTCATTTCTTTTCTTTTCCGGTTCTAACAAGATAAAATCATCACTTCTATTACGAAAGTGTATTTATTTATTTGCTGACTTCATGAATATTCATTGAAATTGTCACGTTTAGAGCACAGAATTGCGCAGTAAAATATTTTATACCCATGATTCGAGTTGAATTGAATTATTCTATTATTTCATAAAAGAGACAAGTAATTTGGCAAGTCCATTCAGAGTATCAATCTAAATAAAAGCCTATATATATATATATATATATATATATATATATATATATATGTATATATATAAATATATATATATATATATGTATATATGTATATATATACATATCAATATATATGTGTATATATATATATATATATATATATATATATGTATATATATATATATAAATATATATATATATATATTTATTAATTTGGGTACAGAAAAATTAGTACAACATTCGTACCGTCGGTTTCAAGCACAGAAGTACATAGCCATCTGGCTCTCGCCAGCTTCTGTTGTATTTTGTTTCGGAAATGTGAAGTCACATCTCTCTCTCGTTTGGACGCGTTATTTGCTTAGAGTGTTATGTATGTTTGTTTAGATTTCGTGTAAGGAAGGTTTAATAAGGTTTTAAAAATAGATATATATGTATATATATATATAGTATATATATATATTTTATACAAACGTTTTTGGTTACAGATCTGCGTATATGTTTTAGCTCGGACAAAATTCAATGTCTGGTTCCTCTATCCACATCAAATAAGCTGCACATTGCATGAAGTGGCAGCTGAAGCATGAATGCACATATGTAGCCAAACATTTTTATATAAATATAATTGTCTACTAAAATCTAGCTCTTCTTGTTATTGAGCTGCATTTTATAAACACCGTAGCTTCACTGGATAAACATATGTGAACCAACCACCATGTAAACACTATATATATATATATATATATATATATATATATGTATAATGTATTTTCATGTAATTATTTACATAGTATATTTGGGTTATAAAAAGCGCACATATTTCCACACATAGCGTCTTGGGACATTGGTAAAACGCTGAACTATAGACATCAACATCGAGGTTTCGATCTCTGTGTAAATTAGCTATGCTGATGACGAATGTGAGCCAGAAACACGTGTCCATAGATTACTTTTATGTATGTATTAAATAAAATTATATATATATATATATAGAGAGAGAGAGAGAGGGAGAAGGATGAAAAAGTATTAGAAAAGCGACTGAGGCATATCTTTTTTTCAATTCAGTTGCTCAATGCACGGTATATTCGACGAAAAGCAGTTTATTAAATTAATTTTTCTTTAAGCCAGGCTTTTCAAAGATCAACATCTTATCATCAGACGAAATTTCTGGGATAAATCAGTTGGCGAAAAGTCAAGGTTTAAAATCTGAAAAAGTAAAACAAAGATTGTGCGGGAAAAAACAAGGCAAAACGCTGCCCGAATGCAAGCACGTGTCCGATTGTAAAAGAAATCCGGTGTGAAAAAGTCCAGCGGAGAAAGTGGTTTGTAGGTAGGCCGTTAGAAGGCACGGGAAAAAATTGAGAGGTTTCAAAGTAAAACTCCAGAAACCAACGTCTCTCTCTCTCTCTCTCTCTCTCTATATATATATATATATATATATATATATATATATATATATACATATATATAAGGAAAATTAAGTATAATGCAAGACCTAGATATACAAATAGACAACCGAAAAAGTAACCACTACCAATGAGATATAAGGAAATGTAGAGAGAAAGTTAGTCCCTAATATATCAGAGATATTGTACGTAAAAACAGCTCAATACTTACACTTTTCAATTAACGTGAGCTAATACATTTTAATTTTTAAATAGACAAATTTATGATATATTCATTTATATAAGTTCCTATCAATTTAACAGTATACACATTTGCTACGTATGATCGTTTCTGAGACAAAAGGTATTTATTGATACCAAATTGGCTCTCCATTAGCACAACATTTCAGACACAGAGAAGTAGAGGTCGAGCAAAATACAACAACTAAATTATTATTCAACATCACTTACACAATAATCATAGAAAACGTGAAAAAAGATACAATACAACTATGCCTAGCTTTCGTAGACCGTCACGTAGTATTTTACTAAATTATACAAGGATTTGGTTATTTATCCATGTACAACCTTGTTTATATATTTTTGTATATAAACAATTTACCTATATCTCATTTTTTTAATTTTTAATTTTTGTTTTTTTATTATTATTGTTATTATTATTATTATTATTATTATTATTATTATTATTATTA
>OY744528.1:33063527-33083527 GCA_963556195.1 Sepiola atlantica
TAAAGTTACAGCATTATTTATCCAGTGCCATTAATTCAAGATAAACAACGATTGGCACACGATCGTTTCCGATACGTTTAAGAATTGTTTTTATCTACTTATTTTTATACATAAATTCAAATATGTGTGATATTTTGCGCCTTATACAGTAGGATCACAAATTAATGTTCAGTCGTAACATCAACTGATGCCACCTATTTCTTATATATGTATATATATATATATATATATATATATATTTATTAGAAATAGTATACTTTAATTATGATGCTCTTCAAAGAATGTGCATGCACTTCATGATGTCTCTATGCTATTCAACTTAAACATTGATTCTCGAACTTGGACACACTTATGTGGACATTTTAAACAACACTCCATTATACCATAATACGCAGACTGCTTCAGGCTTTAAGTGCCTAAAATAATATCTTATATAATAACGACGATTATCATAATATTATTTTTTCATCGGTAAAAAAAGTTTTGTTTGATCTTCAACCTACATCTTTACACCTTTATTATGGTATTTGTTCTAGAGAGGTTTCTAAGTAAACCTAAGGAAAGACAAGGGTGCTATGTATACACTTTAATTGGCCCTGTACATATTGACCCTGTCATTTACAAACAACATACGTATTTTAATGTCATTATTATTTGTTCACAATTTGTAATTGCTTTATTTTGAAGATAACAGTAATCTAGTTTTCAATGATTACGCTGTAACTGTCTTGAATAGCTTGTTCAACTCGCAACTACGTCTAGCAAATTAACAATGAAAGGTGTTTGCCTCCTTATTCTGTTCTGCTAATGATGTTTTAATAATGAAAGTTTTTTTTTTAAATAAAAAGAGTAATACAGAAGAAAGCGTGGTTTTATGAATAATCATGAACGCTCAAATCGATTCGTGTTACTCGTGTATTTGGCATTTTGACTAAGATCAAATTGTAGTATCTGTTCCGATGGATACTGCACCCCATACTGGTGTTGTCTTGGCATTCGGGTCTTGATTTACGCCGGTCAATGGGTCTGTCCTGTGCAGTTCTGGGAGGTCCACATTCCCAGGCTTTACCTCCCCTCTTTGGGGAGGAGTAAGTTTATTGCTTACTGCCTGAGGCGCCCCTACCGGGGGATGCCCACGGGGCTGCCCAGGCAATTTTTTAACCCCACTTTCCCGACCCGACCTTGGGTCACATCTTTCTTGTGGAAGTAAGATAAAAACTGGCCTTGTGCCTAACTCCTGAAGAGGAGTAAATCAATACTCGTGTATTTGAGACATTTTGTACATTCTATTTTGCGAATTTAGTTATATATTCTGTAATCATGTTCACACATCATATTCAACTTGTTTGATTGCTGTTTGGTTGTAAACAGCACAATTTGAAATAAGTCGCTAATAAGAAATGGATAATATAAATATTATAGTAGTATTTCAGTGTGCTACCGTAAAACATGATATAATGAATAATATGTTTTTGAAGTTATTCAGCGACTAGCAAATTATTTCATTGTGCCAATATAGCTTATAATAGTGTTGTGATTCACTCTAAATTATCTACTGAGAGTATCCTTAATATGCACAATGATCATTCATTATCTCCAACATATATACATTTTTTTAGTCAAAATAATATCGAATATTACATGAACAAACACATTGCGTGAAAAATGCTGTTACAAACTTTCTGGGAAAAATATAAACTAAAACTGAAAAAATAGCAATCTGAACAGAATGAAAATTCAGTTTTAAAATACAATAGGGTTGCCCGTCTCACTAAAGTGACACCCCCTTATCTCCCAAGAAAATTTCAATTCTTTTGACGATTTCCTAGAATGTCCTAAAGCTACATCGAGAAAGCAGAACACTAACGCTCTCCAGTCGCCAATTGAGGTAATCGCCCTATTGTAAGTCAAATCATGAAGCCAAAACTTACATGAATACACGCGAGTAGCAACCCTAATATTCAATTTATTTTACCTACATACTCCAGCGTTTCAAGCTATTTCTTTCATCAGTGTAGGGAATGGTAATCCCTGGTACAGAATCAACATACGGCCACGAGACATTATCATGTCAAGAAGGGAATTTAAGTTATTTTTATGCAAAGGGAGACACATATAGAAATACTGACTAGAGTTTTCAACGAAGTTATCGGAATATGCCTCATAGCTACGTGTCAAATATATATATATATATATATATATATATATATTTAAACACTCGAAATGTTTTTCACCTACTAACGACATCGTTTCGGGATCTCTTATTCTCATCAGTGTAGGAGTGGCGGTTGCAAGTGGGAGCATGGGCGCGAACGCAGTTTGTAGATTCAGGCTAGAATCACGAGAAAAGCGTTCAGGACTATGCGGCCGCGAGAAATCGACACAACAAGTAATTGAAATTAATATACACTTACTCAGGAGGCGGGGGTGTCATTGCTGTCTACAGTGTTCATCATTTTGTTCTACATGATAATCTCCTAAATTAATGAATGACCCATTATTTATTTTTAAATATATATTCTCGGACACATGCTGAGTAAAATGGAGTATTATTTAATTGTGTAACTTATAAAATTCAGGTGTACATGTATATAGGGACAAGTACGTGGAAATTTTATTATATCTTTGTATTTACTCCTAAACTAATTAAACTATCATTATTAATTTCGGAAACGAAGCTACTAGGCGAAAGTGTGACTAATGTGGGATATATTTAGTTTTCTTTATTATTATGCAAATAAAGCCAAAGGGGAAACATCCCTTCGTTAAAACTAACGTATCTCCGATATGTGTAAAATTTGAACAATATGAATTAGACATAAATAGATATACACTAATCAAAACATATTACCACTTGAAAATCTTTTAAAAGAAACCTTTTTTAAGGATAGATTTTAAACTCACCCCACTTAAGGTTTCCGATACTACAATCTAAAAGGTTATGGAAATAAAAAGCGACATTCCAAACATGTTATTCAGAAATTTACATTTGTGAAAATGTGAGATGGCTTTATAACTACAATAAAAACCTGATATTACACTTGCATAAAAAGGTTGTTATTTTGTAAAACTAAATGTGTCTGACGTAATAAGGCAGGGCCTGGATCGTGTAGTTTAAATATTTTTGCCGCTATAAAACAGCCCGTCTTTGTCTAGCTCGTAGAACCTTGATGTGAGAAAGAACAACCTCATGCTGCAACTAAAGTATCCATACGTTTCGACCACGTATGATTGACGTGCTTTGCGATCCATAAAAGTCAGGCGTTATAGAACTGAAGATGTTTAATACTCAATGTCTTATATTATAGAGCGATAAACATCAGTATTAAAAACGGTGTTCTTTTAGAAAAGTCCACTACGAAATTAATGTCCAGTTGCAGATATGTTGTTACATTGAATACAGAGTTATCGGCAAATTCTACTATTTAAAAAATATCTAGTGGTAAGTACGTTTTTGCATTTAATACGATGCCATTGGTGAAAAGTATACCATATTACACATTTCCAGTGTCGAGCACGTTGGCATCTACATAAGTAATATCTATCTCTTTTTATGTTTTTGCTTTTTTGTCACCATCTAAAAACGACCACACCAAACAGGAATGTACAACACAAAACGTATTTGAATATATTAATAATTAGAAGCATAAACACTGTTCTCCAAAATAAATCGATTCGGCATTAAATAAACAGAAAACTGTTGGTATTGCGTAAAACAATAAAGCACAACGAATTAATAGCGTCGGGATAATCTGGAACATAGACTTATCTATTTCGAATTAAAAAAACACCAAACTATGAAGGTATTATGTCGACATGTCTTCGCAAACAATTTTCTAAAAGTTTTACATCTCTATACCTGGTTATTATAGAGGTTATTATAAAAGTATCTTGTATTTCAGAATTGGCTTATAAAGGCCCTTAAATACTAATTTAACGGATCGCATAAGCGTGTATTGTTTAGGGCGATTGCCAAATATTCTTTCCCGCCTAAAATAAACAGTGGCTCTCAAATAAAACGTGTTGATAAAGAAAAGCTGCAATTCCAAATATATTGTTGGAATAAGTTCAAGGTTTTCTTTTATAATTAACCGATTTATGCTATTCCGAGAAATGCCTTATTACTATTATTATTATTTAAAATTATATTATTATTTTATTACCGTCTGAATACTGGAAAGAAGCCAGACAGATAATCTATCGGGAGTTTTTATCATCACACAATAAAGTGACCAAAGCTACAGCGTCGATAGCTTCCATTGTTTTCCAGAAATAGATGAGACACGCATGCGTAGACACTGACTTATCGACCTGAACGCTCTTATTCTGTCGTATATCCAATGTATTATTACTTTTTTCACTTCAAATAAGGCATATTGCCAGTGAAACGTAAGGGGTTACCCTGAAAAGGCGTAGATCTATAAGGAACGGTCTGGATGCGGATTTTAGCAGCAAGTTTTTTGTTAAAATTACATTTAAAGTTCTGCATGTTGGTACGGTCGTGAAACAGGGAGCAGGGCGGGGAATTAAAAACCAAACGGCCTGAAGAATGAAACATTCAGAGTAGAACAGTTTCAAGCATTTAAGGACTTCTATACAAAACGGGTAGGTCTGATATATTTTCTTGAGGGGTATAAGTACATAAAGTTTATCATGCCACATCCCATGTAAGTACTTAATAAATATCTGGATGCTGACTTCGGCGATGCGACAACAACTGCAGCTTGTCAGACAGTGTCAGACCAATTAGTTTTTCAATACTTTTCTGCACCCTGTCAAAGAGGAAGAGGCTAGTGGTTGGTACACTAGCTCTAAATGCTGACTTTATAGAGGGATTTTACCTTCTTTGCAGCAGATTTGCAACATATCCTATGCACATTTGTAAACATAGTTTACGCCAAGCAAAGAAGGTTGCCACTGTAGACGTAATGGACTACAACGTATTAGGATGTACGTTTTGGGGAGTTTGTGTACATTACTTTTAAATTTCTGCATTTCGGTACAGTCTAGGAAACAGTGAGACGGGAGGGGATTACAGAGTTCGGCAACACGAGGAGAGAAGCTATTGGAGTAGAACATCCTCCGACATATGCGGATCTCCATATTGAATGAATGGGAGTTAAATGGTCTTGCGTATTTACATCGAGGGGGGCACTAGAGCAGCAAGTTCATCGGAACACAATCCATTTAAGTACGCGTAAAACAGGCACAAGGATGCAACATTGCGGCGATGAGACAGGAGTTGGAGCTTGCTGGACAGTGAGGGCCCTATAAAGTTAGTGACTCTTTTTTGACCTTGTATAAGAGGGAGAGACTCGTGGATGATGCACCATCTCATATGTAACAACAGTTGGCTATAAGAATCGGTGAGTGGAAAGGTTTCTTATATTTTTTGAAGGTAAAGGACTTTATTTTGTACTGATCTCTTTTTATGCTAATTTAGTTTCTTCAAAAAAGATATTATCCAACAGACAAGTAAATAATAAGTACAATTAATCTAAAATCAGCGATTAGAGTATACACTTACTTATTTTACTGGGCATATTGAGTATAGTACTTAAATTATTGGATATTTTAGGACTCCCACTATTATATATAAACCCTAACTCAGACGGATATATTAAAATGTTGATTGGTGCCCAAATAGATAGCTATCATAAATTAATGATTCTAATTACTTGGAGTTAAAGCCCAAAGTAATATACAAGGTGTTTGAGATAAATCTAATAATAAATTATATTCTTTTCAAGTTTAAAATCATCTGAATGGTTTGATAGCGGTAAAGGGCAATGGATAGCTTTTTTGTGTACTACTGTTAGCTTTGAAAGATGGATACCATGCATGAGCAGAAAGCACCGTACTATTATTGACACAAGATAGTGACTTGTCCTATAATGATTCTGACCAGATTCAAATATTGGTACTTTTTTACATAAGGACCCGCGGTTACTTTGACAATGACCATGACCCTAACGATAACCCTTACCCTAACCCTAACCTTAACCCTACCCCGAACTCTAACCCTAACCCTAACCCTAACCCTAACCCTTATCCCCATGTTGACCCTATCCCTGACGCTAAACTTAACCTTAGCGACGGTGTCAAAGTTAGTGCAGGTCCTAATGTAAAAACAACTCATATATTTGTAAATCCTAGGTCGTGATATGTGAGACGAGAATTGCGACGGATTTGTGAAAGCAGTGGTTAGCAGGAAGTATCATACCAGCCGTTCTAGTTCTGATCTAGTAAGTTCGTCGAGTAGCTGCAAAACAGTCGGGCAAGATAGAGGTAGGGCAATGTGGACGTTGGCGATAGAGCTGATTGTCGGAGTGGAAACTATGCAGAATGCGCCGTAAAGACTACCTTAGCTAACTTTCAGAAAAATAATCGCTAAGGCAAACTACTAACCGCCAAGGCCAAAGGAATGTAAGAAACCCCTTTCATCCATGAAACCAAGCACTCTCAAACTTGAATGGTTTTTATGTGTGTGTCCAGGTAATGCCACGTCATGCTGCCCCATATCTTTGACGAGGGACTCAGACTAAATTCATATGGCTATATCAGTTACTGCCCACTGTTGTCACACGTTGCCTGGAGAGGGTTGTTGCGTGTGGCAGACGGATTTTGAGTTACAACTGGGAAAAATAAACAGAACTGGCTGACTGAAAATTTACACGAATTCACCAGTCCGAACATATGGCCACCAAACTCCAGCTTGAATCCTATGAACTATTATGTCGAGGGCGCATATTAGATACACTAACCCCACAGTCTGGAACATCGACGACATGATGATTTCCAGGTTTAACTGGTGGTCAGGCGTCTCCCGAAGGACACCGTGAAGGCTGCGTTCTCCAAGTTCAGATTTCACCTGGAGGCTAATATAGAGTGTCGAGATTTTGTGTACGAGTGTGGTTTATTCGGCGACAGCTCTTCTCAGTGATACACTTTGAATTTAGAGAATGCAACAATTATTATACAGGATATATTTTATGTCTTTCCATTCTCAAACCTGTCAAATATTCTCGAATACCCTGCATATATTACACCTTGTAAAGCTTAGATCATATATCAACCGTCGACATTTGAGTGCAATATTTTCACAGGTAGACACGTTATTCGGTATTATATTTCGGTAATTTCGAGATAAAGATTGATAATTTGTATTTTTCAGATCATTCAGACTACTGTTCTCATTTTGGTTGTTATTCTCCCAACGTTTTGGCCGATGTAACTCCTACTTTCTTCAGGTGCATCTTTTTGAGCACGAACATTTTTAAGTCATTCAAAAGTGTGTCCGTCATTCTAAACGACATCCTTTATTTAATCCACGGGAGTAGTTTGCTCCTATTCCATAAGCCATGACCAGAATGATATCTTAAGTAATTCGTAATTGTATTCTTAGTATCGCCCGCACTGGGGATTGAACCTTAAACCTCCAGAATACTGTCATGTAGAACTGATTATCACTTAGCGCTCATATCTGTTACACCAAAGGTCGACATAAAGATTCCCGATTTCGACAAGATTCATCTTAAAAAGATTACATCGGTCGAAACGTTGTAAGAATAATTTTAAATATGAGAACATTACTTTGAATAATCCAAATGATACAAGTTTATTCGGTATCAAAAAATGCGACATTTGCTTTAAAATGCTTATTTTAAGTGATCAACAAGTAGCCTGATTTGTCAACAGACAAAAAATATATTTGCTCAAAATCGTGTAACTTTTCGTTATTGGCGTAATGGATACAGTCAGTGTCTATAAAATCGAATACACGTCATTTACATGAGGTTACAATTGTCAAGTAGTGAAGTGAATAACGATATGGACTGACGACCTGGGTGTGCCAAGTTCGAATCCAGTTGGTTTCATAGTAACAGTTTTATTTATAGGTGTGTGCAACCTTCTCGTAGCCTTTCTTATTA
Source organism: Sepiola atlantica (assembly GCA_963556195.1). Classification (NCBI taxonomy): domain Eukaryota; kingdom Metazoa; phylum Mollusca; class Cephalopoda; order Sepiida; family Sepiolidae; genus Sepiola; species Sepiola atlantica. The sequence continues at coordinate 33,071,459 of OY744528.1, forward strand.
GTATCTGATTCTTAAAAGCATCGGGGAAATCAATGCGAACAACAGAATAGAGACGGTCAGAAAAGTCGTACAGTGATTTACATGAATTTTCCTTTTACGTTGCACGTTTGTAATATCAAAAACTTTACAGCTAAATTATAGACTTTATTAAATTAAGCGTATATATGTTCCGTTTTCATTAGGTATTGTAATTTAGTGTAAATAAATGAAGAAACACAAACTAAACTCACTGATTAGTTAAGGGTATATGCGTAGACTATAAATGAGAATGTACATATAAACGATTAGATGGAGAAAATGATATAGTGTCGAGAAGAAGCCAACAGAAGAATTAACAATGAAAATGACAGTGCATAAGGAACGCGTGTAAAAAACTAATAGAAAACACTAGAAGTATACGTCTATGCTATATCCACAGACAGTTTAGTATTATTCGACTGGCCCCATGTCCAGGAGTGATGGCTCAACGTACAATATTATATTATTAGAATATTTTGTCATAAATTAATTGAAATTTAAACAAGAAAGAAAAATGTATAAAGGCTCGGGGGTTGCATTAACGTTCGTATTCAATTTGATCGAATAGTTAATTCGCCAAGAAAAGGATTCACAACGTTTTCTTAATGACTAATATTTGTCGCAAAAGTAAATCCGATTATAACTTTTTAAATCACAATAATAACATCTATAAATCACTGTCAAGCGTATTATGATGAGAAATGCCTTTCTACGTGTGTTAAACCGAGACCTGGATAGTATTTAAAAGTGTACACTCACCGTGAGAACTGACGAAAATAAAAGTATGCTTTGCAAGTGTTCTTGCCTGCTATACATCAAGATATATTATATTTATATATTTATATAAAATCACGGAATTACGTCATTCACTCTATAATACAAGTCAACGGTGAATGTTTTGCTGTTAAGATCTAAAAGAATGATAAAATTTCATATATGTAAAAATAGATTTCATATGAATATTCGTGCGAACACTGGCGAAGAACATTGTTTCGTAATCTTTTAAGTGGGTGTCTACAATAGTGAAATAATATTAAGCGTAACTAACCAACAGAGAGAAGATTGACGGACACAGCCTATTTTAAAGATGCTTTGGCGGATCTACTAGAGGAATTAAAGCGGGTTACGGCGGTGACAGAAACAATTCACTAATAAACAAAATAACTCTCAATACATGTTGATGTTGATGTTCTTGGCCTTTTGACTTCGATCAAAGTGCAGTATCTGTTCCGATGGATACTGCACACCATAGACTGGTATTGTCTTGGCTTCCGGGGCTTGATTTACGCCGGTCTATGGGTCTGTCCTGTGCAGTTCTAGGAGGTCCACCCTCCCAGGCTTCGCCTCCCCTCTTTGGGGAGGAGAACATTTATTGTTTACTGCCTGAGGCGCCCCTACCGGGGGATGCCGACGGGGCTGCTCAGGCAATTTTTAAACCCTACTTCCCCGACCCGACCTTGGGTCACATCTTACTTGTGGGAGTAAGATAAGAGCTGGCCTTGTGCCTAACTCCTTGAGAGGAGTAAATCAAAACTCTCAATACATGTACACGAGTAGAGCTTATCGTAAAGGAATCACCATTTGTCACTAGCTGAAATCGCATAGCTCATTGGGTAAAACTAATTCGAGCTGCCAACATTTGACAATATTTGCATTGAGATTCCACTTGAATTTAGCCCATGCGCTATGAAAGCGTATGAATAGAAGCGCTGACTGTCAGCTCGATGGTTGAGTTTAAATATCTGCTTAAGACACTATTTGGTCAAGCCGCACTGAATATCTGTGATACAGCGAAACAATTTGTATGTGAGAGTCTATTGGAACTCCCTTTCTCGGGTAGAACTACTCGTAAGGGAATCACAATTTTCCACTAGCTGAAACGGCATAGCTCATTGGGTAAAACCAATTTGAGCTACCGGCATTTGACAATGTTTACATTAAGATTCTACTTGCATTCAGCCCGTGTCGTATGATAGAGTAGGGGTTGAGTTCCAATCCTTTTCATGGCACTAGCTGGCCTAGCCACATTGAAGAGTTGTGATACAGCGAAGCAGTTAGTATGTGGATGACTATATAAATATATATATATATATATATATATATATATATATATATATATATATATAATGCTAAATGTTCGATTGAAGACAACAGAAATGTTCTCGTTTTTTTTATATTACTGTCTCGACTCAGCACGCACGTGTCCTGGTTTATGCCTCTTTTTTTCTCTCCCGCCTAAACTACGAAGGAAAATATAGAACACACAAAACACGACAACAACGAAACAGTAAAAATACAACCAACAAATTTCTGAAGACGATCAGGACGATCGAAAGCGCTGGACATGACCGATAAAAGAACTTTCGGATCCATTCTCCACAAATTACTACCGGAAAAGCCATAACTGTTTGTTGTGTATAGCCAGTAATTAAAAGTATAACGAAACGAGAAAATCCCAGTGCCTTCAATCAGACTTGTACTAATAACATCTTGCTTCTTCAATCCACACACATACATACATTTTAGATTTAATTACCTACTAGAGAGTTTTAATTATCTACTGGATAGTTTGAATTACCTTTAAGACACTATCTTCGAGTGTCTTCGGTCTCTCTATACAAGGGTCTGTCAGGATAACCATACATGAGGATACTTCACCCTACAAGTAACCGCTGACAAAATATTACAAGTAAGATAGTATTCGAAGAACAAGATCCCCTCGACACGGCTATAAATTGGCTCATACGAGGAATGGTGCATCTTTTCCTAGTAATGTTACATCAACTAACAGAAGATAGCTCGATGCTCCACCAGACTAGATGAATTCTTATCATGGAATCCGTTACGACCAAGATACTACAATGAAAATAAACTATAACATAGTTAACAGGTCAATTGGAGAGGAAAATTAATATTCTTAACTTTTTTACAAACTCACGTTTGGCAGGTGAAGGAGAACATCAATAGAATATTCGAATATCTATGTATCACATATAAAGATCAAGTGTTAGTCACAAGAAAGGATCCCTTGATTTCTGAGAAATTTGCCTGAAGTAAAATGAAATTTAAAAATATATATACATATGTCACATATATATATATATATATATATATATATATATATATATATATATATATATATATATATATATATATACAGGGTGGGCAAAACTAAGGGTCCTATTTTTAAAAATTCATAACTTTTTTATTTATTGATTTTTTTTTTTTTTTTTAGAATAAGTAAAGGACCCCTTCCGAAGCAAGCATGAGCCGTATTAGCCCTAAGGAACGTACCCTCATTTAGAAAACATTATTTTTGCTTAAAAAACTCAAAACAGTGTAAAAAACAATACTTTAGTTTTTGTAAGTTTTAAGAAGTGTTTTTCGGCTAAAATTTGTTTTGTTTATTTCAAAAAATCTCGGAAGGGTCAGTCTACACACACATAAAGTTTGGTGAGTTTAACTTTTATTTTGTGGAAGTTATTCAAATTCAAGTTATTCAAATTTAAAGATAGGGCCCTTATTTTGGCCCACCCTGTATATATATATATATACAGAGAGAGAGATCAAGAGAGAGAGAGCGGGAAGACGAGTGTGAAGGGTGATGAGTGGCGATATCATAGATTTGTACTCTTTAAAAACAAATAAAATATAAAATGAGTGAAAATAAAGAAAAGAAGAAGAAAATGACAAAATGATTAAATAAACACAACAACAATAGGTGTGAATTGACTATTCTTTTACGTGTGAATGATGCCATGTTCTTTGTCGGTCACATATAGACGTATTAACGGAAGGAAAAACAACTATGGGGGACATGATGCATTATGAATAAATATAAACAACTGTCACAGGACCGTTTTGATTTTATTGGAGTGCATACACATAAAGGTTATGAAGATGTTTAGAAATAAAATATTTGTAAATTAAATAAATATTGTCCGCATCTTGCTTTCTGAGCCTGACTATAGTGTTGCATACACTTACGAAGTCTCCATTTGAATGTGTGTGTATACCATAAATGTGTATACTTACGAAATTAGCAAAAACAATTGTTTGTAAATAAAATGATTTAAAATGAATTACAAGTTTATATTGTTAAATTAAAAACTTTACCTGTATTATACACTTTTGACCTAATATATAAACTTATTTTGCGCATTTAAAAAAAGGTATATATATATATATATATATATATATATATATATATATATATATATATCATTATTTCATAAATCCACATAAACCTTTATAAGGGGATATACTATTTTATGTATCAATTGTCACTATTTACTTCAACAGTGCTCGATACGTAAGTAGAGCTAGGTAGTAAGTTATGAAAATATATTTATGGCAATTAAACTACACAGAGGCTCCCGCGTTTAATCCCCAGGAAATCTCCAGCCTTAAGATTCCTCCGCGGATGAAACGCGGGGGCCTCTGTGTTGCTTAATTGCCATACATATATTTTCATAACTTATATATATATATATATATATATATATATATATATATATATATATATATATATATATATATATATATACATATATATATATATATATGTGTGTGTGTGTGTGTTTATATGTGTGTGTGTGGGTATGTGTATATATCTAAAACATATAAATGATCAAGTGATTACATTTTGAGGGCCTATATATATATATATATATATATATATATATATATATATATATATATATCAAGTTAAGTGTGTATATATAGTTGTTCTATGTACAGGATAATCACTTAAACTAATTAATATATCATTAGAAATGTTGGAATATATATTCAAGGCAAAACAGCCGAAGACATGATCACATAATTATTTGTAGATTTTAACATTTATAAGATGCATAAAGTGAAATTTATTTTTATGAATATATTTATCGTTGTACAAGATCAACTCCTAAACTAATGAACAAGTAATTATGGATTTTGAAATATATATTATCGGCAACACGGTGAGTAAGTTAGTCACATTTGTTTCAGGTGGTGCGCAATACTAAACTCGTATCTATCCTGATACACATTTTAAATTAGTTAAATACAAATCATTTTACAGAGAAACGAATCGCTCTACATGAAACTCTGAGTTAGATAAAGTAATCAATTTTTACGATATCGGTGCGCGCGCGTTAGCGTAAATAATGTGTCCTGTTGGAATATAAAACTATTAAACTATACATTATATGTATCCTAGGAAACAGGGTAATTTACTGTGCGCATTTTTATCAAACCTTACTATTTGGTGATGTCACAAAACCCGTACCACACCTCACAAAGAAAGAAGGAATAATATGAAACTGAAAAGAAAACGTGACGATATGTGTACACCAAGTTACAGACGATCCAATGCGTCGCTAATAAAATTTAGAAGAAACCAAAAAAGAATTAAGCTATTACCATCTGTCTACGATGGCGTTTTATCTTTTTGAGACATCTTTTCTTAGCATTTGTAAGTCCTTAGTACTTTAACAACAAGCCTAACTGTCAATACGAACATCATGAACAATATTTAAACAGTGACGAGTGATAAAGCACACAAAGTGTAAACTAAAAAAAAAAAATAACTTTTGAATGTTTATAGAGCGTTTCAGCAAATGAACCAGCGCATTTTTGGTGTAGTTCATAAAAAGACTTAACTTGTTTTATTCTATACACTAATGAATCAGCGCGTATCGAAGACCAAATGCCACTCGAGGATAAGGTATAATGATAGTGTGAGTCACCACCTTAATAATTGGTAGATATGGTTGAAACTGGGCAGAATTTACTTATTTACGAGCAAGCCTCAACAAGAATCTGTTAACATTTCCCTTGACAATGACGATGTTTTAGACAGCTTGGAAGCAGCCCGTGATATGGCGGTCTGCATACGAGTAGTTTTTGTAAAGATACTTTGTTCATAGAAGCTGCGTTCAGTTTTATGTTCACAGAGGAAGAAAATAAAATTATTCACAGTATTTGCAGTAAGACGAGTTTTTTATCGTAAATCTTTTACAGGAGACAACCATAGATTAAAGCTTAGTCAAAGAACCATTATAGACATAAGGATAGAGTGAAACAAGAATAGCAACCTATTTTTTGTGACAAAGAGACTGTGACGCCAACACAAGATTTCTAAGTTGCTTTTGTACTTAGTAAAGACAGGAAATGTGCCGTGCTAGGTGTGACAACTGTGCTTTATCTTAGGATGTAGTTTACCCTTATACAAGTAGAGGATTGTGTCAGCAGGGAGATACTTTTTGGAGATGTAGAATGGTCTAAATATTTTCCAGCGACTTTAGCAATAGACTATATGTAAGTCTTCCATGTTATATCTGGAGTGAAGGTTAGTCCTAGAAGCTTCTCAAAGCAGAGGGTTTCCCCGAAGAGAATGCCATTAATTTCAATTGAGGCAAAGTGATACTGTGTCTGGAAAAGTGTATCTACACAAATAAAGCAACACGAATAATGTTGGATAATGTAATTTGATTTTACAACTTAGTGTATAATGAGTTCCTTAAATAATATGCAGACCAATACCTTTTGAGAAGACAAGAGCAACAATAAAAATAATGTGTGTGACCATTTGCATTTTTGTTATGGTGTCTTGTCGAGAGACTACTACTTACGACATTTTCATCTACTTTTTATTTCGTTTGAGCATATGGATTTACGATGGCGAGCATACCTGTTGAGCGATAGTTGAACAGTACCTAGGTATGTCAATGTTCATGTTTAGCTAGCTTCTACAGCTTTATAGAGTGTACGAAGAAAATTGTTTGTGAAATTTCGTCAGAAAAAATACGCTACTTAGTATTTTGTTTTACTGGTGGTTCCCCGCTTATCTCAGCCCGTTTGTTACTCAAAGTTGAGGGTTAAGGAGATCGTCAGTTCGCCAATGAATTCCACCATGCGATGATTCGAAAAAAAAGTGGTTGATTGGGTAAAATACTTCTGAAGAGGAATTGATTATCTAAGAGGAAAGTTAATAAGTATTTGTTTACATTACACTTTACGACGATTATGTAGTAATCGACTGAGAAGCTATTTTGTGGTGTTTTCTTTTACAGAGTGAACGCTCTATAAAAGAAAATTTGTTCATGAGACTTACGCTTAGATTTATGTACATATATATATATATATATATATATATATATATATATCTTTATATATATATATATATATATATATCTTTATATATATATATATATATATATCTTTATATATATATATATATATATATATATATATATCTTTATATATATATATATATATATATATATATATATATATATATATATATATATAGAGAGAGAGAGAGAGAGAGAGAGAGAGAGAGAAGGATAGAGAGAGCGAGCGAGGGATAGAAAGAGAGAAAATAAACTTTTTTCTGCTAGGGTTGAAGCCACACAGAGTATTGTTGTGAATGTTTTAAATACGGAGACACAAAAAATTGGAGTTCAGTAGGGGGCCTTCCATAAACATTACGATAGACGAGAAAAATACTGACATGAGATAGTAAGTAACTATGAATATATCTACATATTGATTTTATTGGCAAAAGTATTAGAAAATATATTTTAAGTAAAAAAAATATTTCTGAACTAATACCGAATACACTTTATGTCTACATTTTGCGACTGCCTAAGTAATGTGTAATCTGCCTATTCCTTGTTTGTTCTGATATCGAATTCTTTTAGTTGTGTATGAATAGACACACTAAAGAAAACACCATTATCTTTTTTAAAGTATAACACATTACTAAATGGATAAAGGTCCTAAAAAATTAAGCAACAACTCTAAGAGAATATTCGACTTTATTAATCAATATAGTCATCTTCTAGAGTGATACTCTAATTTTAACAATTATCTTTTAACTCGATGCCTTTTGTTAGAAAGATTTGCTTTTGGCATCAAAATACGCTTCCGTTTCCGATATCATTTCTTCATTGGAGCCATAGCTATTTTCATAGCCAATAAAAACAGCCAATAGTCACTGTAGCCAGATTTTCAAAATATGGTGGGTGTGGAAGTAATTCAAAGGATAATTCATGTAGTGTTTACCATCGTTGAGACTGACTGGTAACATGTTGCGGACCACAATGCGATATAATATTCGCTATTGATTGTTTCATCTCATACTAGTCTATGAACAAATTTATTTGGGCATACCAAAATACGGACGTCAAAACTTTGCCTGCATATGTTTGCATATTTAGTAGATTTGAAAGCTTCTATTTGCTTCTGTTCACTCAGTGAGAAGTAGTTAATCCATCTGTAATCTATTGCCACATATGTCATCCATCTGTAATTAGATATCACACATTTCATCACTCTGTAATCCATTATCACACAGTTCATCCATCTGTAATCCATTGCCACACATTTCATCCATCTGTAATCCATTATCACATATTTCATCTATCTGTAATCCATTATTACACAGTTCATCCATCTGTAATCCATTGCCACACATTTCATCCATCTGTAATCCATTATCACATATTTCATCTATCTGTAATCCATTATTACACAGTTCATCCATCTGTAATCCATTGCCACACATTTCATCCATCTGTAATCCATTATCACATATTTCATCTATCTGTAATCCATTATTACACAGTTCATCCATCTGTAATCCATTGCCACACATTTCATCCATCTGTAATCCATTATCACACATTCTCCATGTGTAATCCATTGCCACACATTTCATCGATCTGTAATCCATTGCCACACATTTCATCGATCTGTAATCTATTGTCACACATTTCATCCATCTGTAATCCATTATCACACATTTCATCCATCTGTAATCTATTGCAACACAATTCACTTATCTGTAATCCATTGTAACACATTTCATCCATCTGTAACTCATTATCACACATTTCATCTATCTGTAATCCATTGTCACACATTCCATTCATCTGTAATTCATAATCATTCATTTTATTCATCTGTAATCCATTGTCACACATTTAATCCATTATAACACATTTCATCTGTCTGTAATCCATTATCACACATTTCATCAATCTGTTATCAATTATCACACATTTAATCCATCTGCCATCCATTATCACACATTTCATCCATATGTAATCCATTGACACACATAGACGCAAAAACTATTTTTGATGGGTTGAAAAAAGTTGCCAATAAACGCTCTGAATCTTTGACTCGTTGTTGTTTTTGATCGACTATGAGCAAATACGGCAACCAATTTTAACACGATTTTCTCTTGACAAAGAATCATGGAAAATAGTGAATACACAGATATATTTCAATCATCTGCTATATTACGCAACTTCAATGTATGATCGTCTACAACAAGTTTGTCAACTTTTATTATGTTTTCCGGGAAAACTGCCGAATTTGAGCGATTCGGGCGTTAACGATAATTTGTATCCGTACGACTGCGTTTAAAGTTAGTATACCACATTTTAACCGTTTTTTTTTAATTTTCGACCGAGCAGAGTCCGAATAATACTTATTAGCCATTGCTTTGCCTGAACAGTATTTTCCAATCACAAAACAATGTTTCATCAACACACGACATTTATATATTTTTCTATTATTTTCTAACTTTTCAACATTAGCTAAACTTAAATAAAGGTAATTTATAAACTTATAATCCGATTAGTTTCAAATTGTGATACGTGCCATTTGAATGTTAGTACTTTATTAACTCATAGAGATATTTATGTCTCAAGTTCGGGACTTATTGTGTTGCGTGTTATGTATAGATTGAGTATCAAAGCTAATATTAAAGTGACTTACACTGACATATCTTATACCGAACATCTCAAAACGGGTCGGCTAACACCACAGATAAAGTTGCGTTTACCTTTGTTATAGTACGTGTTGTCATTCATTTCTTTGTCGAGAACGTGTCGTAGTTCTGTCTTTCTCGGATCCGTGTTGTTATTTTGCGGCCTCTTCTTGTCGTTATCAAAACAGCTTCTTCTCGCCGTCGTGTCGTCTCTGGTTGACACCCGTTTATTTTTGTATACTTTCGGTGAGTTATAGTTTTATGAATTAAAAGAAGACAGCCTTTTAAAATGCATGTTTATTGAAGAAAAGGGTTAAATAATCACAACTGCTCTCTACACTTAATTATGAAAGATAGAGACAGAAATATCAATCTAAGTAACTATTAGAAAGATAGACAAATAGATAGAGAGATAGATTGATAGATGACTAGAAAGAGACAGACAGACAGACAAACAGTGCCCATGGTAACATGCGGTACTCAACAGTTATATCATGTTATGGACTTGTTTAGCAACCGATCGCGTCAACGTGCCGAACTCGGTAGTGTGTTTAATCACCCGCTTTATTTTTTATATATCTGACCATTAGTATCCTCTCCCCTCTCTTCATTCGTTCTAGACTCGAATTTTTGTCATGCTTTTATGTATCAATGACGATTTATCAATTTCCAATAAGCATTTTCTTTTCTTTTGATCTGAATTTGATAATGACTGCGTCAGTCATATTCTCTTTGTCTGACTCTTTTTACTCGGTGTGATGGAAGGTCAATAGTTTAATTCAGTGTGTTTATCTTATGTGATAGTGTTTTAAAAATTTATTTGGTGAATTAACACAAACGCCATTACATCGTAGTTTTTTTTTAATTATATGAGCGACTCATTCTCTCCTCGAATTTATCAATTGGTGGTTGGTCATGACCTTACCATTTCCTAACCTGTCTGTTCCTGTCTTCTTCTGCATTGTTAACAACCCCAATTAATTATTATTTGTTTCACGCACGGGCAAGGCTATTGTAACCGCACTCATTTATCTGTGCTAAAATCCATATTAAAAAAATCTATCACCCATTATCCAACACGCCTTGTATAGTAAATCAATCATTTATCAAATAGGTACGTATGTATGTAACAATATGTCGGAGAAAATAGACATGTACCCCAACCTAATCGAACGGCCTGACATATAATAGTAATATATTTGAGAATGGAATTGTTATAATGGTAATTATTACCATTAATTGTTATAATGGCGTTATTACCATTAATTTTAAGTTATTTAAGTTTGAGACTGGCACATTTTAAGCCTTCGTAAAATAATATATATATATATATATATGGATATTGCTCGCTAGTATGAGAGAAAATGTTATATAATTTATGTTAAGAACGATTACATCAGCAATTATAGAGTTAGATTTAGGTGGGCTAGTGCAAAACCTTGACAGGAAAATCTGGGGAACAATTTCCTCTCTTACTAAAAATAAAAACAGCCTGAATTCAGGTTAGAGATCAGAGAAAAGTCAAACAGGTTCTTTGTGACACGTTCAGTGTCCTACTTGAAGCAATGACGTCACAATATGGTGGAAATGAAAAACGAAAGACGTTTTTTAGTCAATCAGTTTTTGTTGTAAGCGTACCGAGTGGATGTAAAATCGAGATGTAATTCGAAAGAAAGGACTATAATAATTAAATTTCCAAAATAGTTGATAGCGACTTGCCTCTCCCTTCTTCCTTTCTCGGTAACGAAGTTGAATTAAGTTAAGAAGAACAATTTGGCCTATCTCACAATTTAATGACTGTGTGATTTTTATTCGTATGACAAGACAATCTCTCCAAAATAAAGACCCAGTTTAAATTCTCCGTCGGGCTTGACTATCTCCTTACTGCATAAACAGTTTGATGACAGACACTAGACGATGATCACGATAATTATGACTGCGACGACGACGACGACGACGGGAAAGTGCAGCGCTCGATACGATGATGATGGTAGTGACAAAATGCAACACACTACGATGATGATGATGACAGCGCTGGGCGTCAGTATACAAAAAGAGGAAAGTATACGAGAATACTGAAGTAAGTGACGATTGATTGAAAAGAAACTGATTTTAATAAACGATTACGTAACACTATTAGGTTCGAAGTCGTTTAGAGCCTGTCGAAAACGGAGAGATTAGTAATTAGTACGCTTGACCAGCTTTGGCAACACTACTCCATGCAAAGGCGAATGGTGGCGTTATATAGGTATGAGATACTGACATGTGTGAAAACACTACTTTGC
>OY744528.1:33088527-33131027 GCA_963556195.1 Sepiola atlantica
AGTTTAAAATATATTGCTTAAATCCAGTAACGTAATAAATAATCCTAATATAAAGTGATTTGCAGCAAATGAAATGAAAACAACGTATAAATATCGTGAAAATATTAACCCTGTTCAGAAATTCAAACTGACGTTCGATTTAGCAAGTCTATAAAACACTAATTGAAAATTGTATTATATTTTCAATAATACGACATCCGTTCTTAATATATTAGGATTATAAAGGTAAAAAATAAATTGAACGTTGTTTTTTTTGTAATTAGAAGGTTATTTATATATTATATAAGTTAAACATGTATTCATTATGTGATTCATTATTTGAAACAAAAATGATGATACCTGATACTTCATATGTCGTTTGTAATATAAGGATATATATGTTTAAAAGAGTCTGGATATAATATATATATATATTATTCAAAATAGAATGAACACTAAAATAAGTATATATGCTCCAAATTTATTCTTGCAGATGAAAAGAATAACAAAACGGTTTATTGAATTTACCAGCATTATATTGTAAGTCTCACTCCTTTAAATAAGGTAAAAAATATACCGTGGAAATTTGCCCTCAGATTAGGAGTCGATGTCTTGCTACTGTTTCAAAATAGTTAAACTAAATGTCTTCGTAAACAGAATATCACTGGAAGAAGAACACTTTAAAATACTCTTAGAAGACAGTGGCAGAAATCATCAACAACTGTATAATGAAGTAGTCTGCACAAGCAGTATATAGATATGTGTTTTATCAGAATTATAAAGTTTATAACTAATAATGCAACCTGTAGTTAATATGTGTATTTTCATTATAGGCTCACTTGAATTCCTGCATGTTTGAAGACGTGGTGTTATTTTAGTGTTCTTGTTTGTTTTGGTATGCGTCTATAGAATACTTCTTCTTTATACAGTAGCTACGTGGTATCAAGCGCTGCTAACCTTATTAACGTTCAATCACTTTGTACGCTGAATGTTTTCAGTTAGATTATCCCGAACTCCCATTATTGTTGAGGACATGTTTACAGTCAATGTTCTTGAACTCTTATTTTCATTGTGATTTCTGCTCATCTTACATCCGATGGATTTCATCTTATACCTTTTTTTCATAAAGCATTCCACTTTCGATTTGTAAGAAGCTTGCTCTCGTAGCAATTTCTATAGATTGCAAGATCTTAGATCTGTAATATTAGAAGTATTTCCATCTTTGAAAAGTCATTAAAATCATACAGGTACTACTGATGTTAAGAAGTAAAGGAATCAGTTATCGTGATACTTAACTCGTAAATATTCGTGAACGAATAAGAATCGTTTCTTCAAGAACTCAGTCAACCACATTGGTAACAAATTGTTATATACTTAGGTGACTTTTCGGAGAAGGCAATCTTTCATTTACAGAGAGTTCAACAAGTAATAATTGACACATTGAAACAAATGCGACAAAATGGGTGTACCAATTACTCTGCTGTAAGTTAGCTAGTATTCGTGTATCAACTAGGTGTGAACATATGAGTTAAAAGTAACCAGCGGTAGTTTCTATCTGTCTATCCATAGCTGTCCCCGCCCGAATAATAACCGTGAAATAAAATAAACAACATGTATGTTGCATATATACATTGTTCCGTTAATTAATCGTTATTAACGACGATCTATTTATATATGTGTGTGTGTATGTGTGAGTAGTGTTTCGTAGTAGTAACAAAATATATACGTATAACAAGCGAGTCACAAATAAATCTGTACTTAGCCTGACTTAAAGGCTCGTAAATAGCGAAACACAAAGATATCTGGGAAACTAGCTTACAATATGTATTCATATATATATATATATATATATATATATATATATATATATATATATATATATACATATATATATGTATATATATATATATATATATATATATATATATATATATATATATATATATATATATATATAATCAGCTGAATCCATCAAAAATGGTCGATAAGATATAGAATAAAGTGTATGGATACTGGTCATTTCTAAGTTTTTAAAAAATTTTCTGGAAAACTAAGGTATGTGGTAAACTGAAATTAAAATGCTATCAACTAGAACCTCTATCTCTACCAAAAATAAGCTGAATCCATCAAATAGTTGATGAGATACAGGGAGGTACATACGTGCGTACGTACGTACACACAGATAACATGATTTCATGATTGAACTTTCTGGATCTCTGGGTTGCCTTGACTAATGATGCGGACTACTGTTGACATCTCACTGTATTTAAAAAAATAAAGTTTGATAATTTGTATTATGATGTAAAAATGGAAACAGTAGTTGGAATAATAAAAACAAGCCGCGCATGCGTGGTCCCCCTCTGTATGTGACTCTATGTGGCGAGTGTAAAATGCAATAAATTTGGGCAATTTGGGGCATTTTTTACCCCCATTGTACCCCCTGGGGGCGCGAACCAGAATGTTTCTGAGGTCAAAGATGATCATTTTATATCCAGAACAATCGCCTCTACATTTTGGTTAAGTTTCAGAAAAATTGAATGGATGGATCAAACGTTATGGGAGAAAAGGGTAATTTTTGCCATTTTGGAGGCTGTTGATCTTCCTGGGGCGCGAACCCGATTTTTTCCAAATTCAGCGATACTGATTTCCTATTAGGAACAATTTCCTCCACATTTTGGCCAAGTTTCAGAGAAATTAGATGGATGGATCAAACGTTATGAGAGAAAAGGGTCATTTTTTTGCCATTTTGAGGAGTTTGACTGCCTGGGGGCGGAACCAGATTTTTTCCAACGTCAGCTATACTTATTTTCTATTAAGAACAATTGCCTCCGTATTTTGGCCAAGTTTCAGAGAAATTGAATGGATGGATGAAAAGTTATGCGGCAAAAAGGTTCATTTTTTGCTATTTCGGGGCCTTTTGACCCCCTGGGGGGCTAACCAGATTTTTTTTCAAAAATCGGAGAATGTCACTTTCTAACCTGAAAAAAGTTACAACCTCATGCAAAATTTCAGAGAAATTCAATGGATGGTTGCGGAGAAAATCCGGACGGACTGACAGACGGACGGACGGACGGACGGACGGACGGAAATGCCTTAAAACATAGGTCTCCCGATTTTATAAATCGGGGGATCAAAAACTAACTAATTTGATATAGATATAGATTGTTTTCAAATATTAGTGCGCTATGTTCAGCAAGTCGAACGTTCTAAATTATAGGGATGCTCCTAATATCATTTTTATATCTTTTGTTCAAAACTGTGAATGTTTGTTTCGTAAGATATTAGGGTCGAGAGGCCCTATCTGCTCTATGTATAATTTAACGTAATTGTTTCAATTCAAATAATAGCATCATTAGAATTCCTCGTAACATTTACTCGACCAAAGATGTTAGATTCTGTTATCTGGTATTATTTTCAATTCTCCGACAGATATACAGACTTTAATATAATATAGATTGTATAATTATATTTTTCCTTCAAATTATTAATCCTTCTTCTCCTAAAATTTAATTAAAGAGTCATAAATTTCACTTAACACCAAAAACAGATTAGATAAATCAAATAAAAGAGATGCAGGCATAATAAAACTAAATAGAAGACACCTTTAATTAAAACGTAGATTTGTATTACTAAGAATAGTACACATTTTTGTACCGGCTTGATTATGTTGTTGGCAGAAGTTTTTCTAAATTATTTTTACAATCATGTTATTTTTACTGATGGGTCACTATCAATCAAGGTCTGGGATAACTCGGGTATAAATTTAAAGAGATAGTCAGTGGGCGATGATCGCCACATCGAGAACATTAGAAACAATAGGCGGAATACTTAAAATATTAATTAAGGTAAATTAATTATCCAAGAGAACGGGTGAGCAAGTATTTGTTTACATTAGACTTGAATACGAGCATGCTGTAATTGATTGGGAAGCAAAGTTGTAATATATTTTTTAATAGATAGGATGCGCAACAAAATAAATGTTCTTCATAGAAATGTTGCTTGTTTGTTTGTACAGAGAGAGTGAAAGGAAAGTTCTTTGTGTTGGTTGTAGTTAGACGAGTTCTTGTTGTAAACGTATTACAGGGAAGGTCATGGATTGGAGCTCAGTCGAGCGCCTACCATAAATATAAGTATAGAGTAGAGAGAGCCTAGCAACATCTTTTTTGTTTAAACGAGGCTGTAGTGACGAGAGGAGATCACTCCCACTAGATTGCCAAGTTGATTTTGTATTATGTCAAGGCGGGAACTATATAGCAACAGTACTCCATTTTACAGCGTACCTGAAACGAAAGGGAGTGTTATAAAACGTAACCATAAAGCGACAGACAAATAACTAGCGAAGTTAAGTTCCAAAGAATGATGAAACAAAACAAAGGAAACCTAAACGTATGAGTACGAGTTAAGAACGATGTAGTTATATTCAGATCAAGTATATTTTACATGTGCTCAACATATACAAACCACACACCTTTATCCCATTTTTCTCGCTGCCCAAGTTACAAATACTTACACACCCGTTATCCTAGTTCAACAGAGAGTTATCAAACTCTCAATCTTAATATTAACTTTACATTGATGATCAAAGAAAACGACAAGACGTATTTATGACCGTGAAATTATTCTTGCATGTTCTTTCAAATCATGATTTTCATAACTGAGTAAGAACGTAGTGTTTCTGATCATCTGTCGACGGAGCTTATTTACTATAAATTAAAATGACTTTCAGCATTAAAAAAAAACTTGTTAAGCGAGCAAACTATTAAATGAACTAGTATAAATGAAGTAAAACATTGCAGTAAAAGAAAGCAGTTTTGTATAGAACTTCTTTCGAGTAAAAAGGCACGCAAAACGTGTCTACCTATTGCATGACACCATTCAGGTAGATGATGCCTCACAGTCACTAGAATTTTAAACTCCCCCGTAAAAATTGGACACATGCCCTTCATTGTGATACAGATCCATTTGACAACCACAAACTGTACTTCTTACCAATACAGCATATAGGGATTTCCGGGCTTCAGTTATCTTTTACAATTAAGAAGGATACAAATAGACGCGGTTAAGAAGGAACAAATTTCAGATCACTCAATAGCTATTTTTCGTTTTCGGTGTACACATTTAAAAACAGGAGCTGAGTTTAAATATTGAAGATCGTGAAAACACTTCTCCCACAATAATGATGGGTTGAATTTCTAGTTACCATTTAATCTAGGTTTAAAAATATTTTATGTTAGACGTACACAGAGAAACTGTAAACTTTCTGTAAAGTATAGGTATTTACATATCTTAAGAGCCCAAGGCTATTCTAATAACGCTGGTCGACGTAACTTAAAACCTGAATTGATTCAATAATGTGTATCTAAATGTATAAATAACGTAAAGAGAGTGTTATTAACTCCGGACGATTGGATAAACTGTGCGATAAGGATTGGGTCTATCAGCCGGCTTACAGTCTAAAAATCATGTCAAGCAGCGTTGCGGGTTCTCTCAAATCTCACCCGCCATTGTTGAAATCATTCTCCTCTGAACATTTCTCAGATTATGGCTACAGTCAAGCTCACCTCAGCTTTCTTAATTTCCTCTATAGACACATTATTTGTACACACTTATCTCATATCGACTCTCTCCCTAGCTTCCTAAATACTCTCACATTCATTTTGCTTAACTGGTGTAGTCATCACTAACATTGCATGATCCACATATACATTTTTCACACTCACTCTTTCTTAAGTCATGCTATCACGCTTCTCTGCCACTTTTCTGTCTACCCCTATGTTCCACGTATTTTTTGTACTCACTTCCTGTTCAAAATCCGCACAGAAATCACTACAGTAATAACACTTTCACCTCGAAACCCCAATCGCCTGGCCATTACCCACATACTTACGCTAAAACTTTGTAATACACTGTTAGCGAGTAAATTCCGAACTTTTAATCTCACCACGGTATCCAATATATAGATATTGACTGTTATTTTATCATGTTTTCTTGAGGAAGTACTTTCTTAGAGCGGAATACTTAACCATATTATGATCCTATTTATTCCTGTTGTTTATATTAGTTTGTCTTTTATGTTTTATGTGTTATCTACACACACATATGTACACAATACTTATGATATAAACACTTAAAACGACCTGCGCAAATGCAATAACGTTTCAGCAACATTGTACTTCGTCAGAACGGAGAGATGGTGATGAAAATAAATTCGTACAACGTGCACACACATAACAGAATCCGAAATCCGAAATAATGAAGTTCTCCAGATAGAATCAGTCAGACTGTCCATACATATATTAAGCGCTACCTTTTACGTTTGTAAAAAATGTTAGTTTTAACTTAATACAATTAATACATTTTAACTGATTTAATTGATTATATATCTCTAAATGAATAAATGTGAAAGTTGAATCATTCCTCGTACTAAAAGTTAAGTAAAATTACTCAAGTGTATTTGACTTCACATAATAGACGCATTATCTTTTTTGTATACTGCCCATATTTATGCGATATCAGCTGCAAGGTAAACTATTTTTTCTGCTATTCCAAACATGATCTAAGGTTAAGATAAGATTCTAACTCTGCCTGAAGAGATATCAGTTTATAATAGCTGTTGATCGATAACATCGACATGCTAGTGTCGCAGATTT
Source organism: Sepiola atlantica (assembly GCA_963556195.1). NCBI lineage: Eukaryota > Metazoa > Mollusca > Cephalopoda > Sepiida > Sepiolidae > Sepiola > Sepiola atlantica. The sequence continues at coordinate 33,095,157 of OY744528.1, forward strand.
TGTACATATCTGTATAAATCAAAAATAATCTGGAGTAAAAACCGGCGTTTAATTTTCATTTCCAAAGATCAGCACCTTTTGGCAGTTGAAAAAGTCCGCGAAAAACAGATAATGAACTGGCCAAAACAATGGAAAAAACAATTCATCGGGCGAAACTGTTCCCGCCTCCGATGTTTCTTCTGATATATATTGTTACACCGGCCGTTCTTACACAGGAGGAACTACACCGGTTGTCACTATAAATAGTGCGAGTCACCAGAAGACAAAGCACAGTCTTGTAACTGTCTAGCCAAGAGCTAGTCAGTTTCTTACTTTGTTAATACACGTGTTAAACCAACCCTCGACTTGACTTCCTTTATTTATTATTTACTGTGGGACAACTTCACAACACACACACATATATATATATATATATATATATATATATATATATATATATGCAAACATTATTAAATAACACGGAGTGGGTTTTCTATGCGACTTTTTTTTAATTTTTTTAATTTTCCGAATTGTCCATCTAATGTTTCGGTCAAATTGATGTAAATATGATTCATGGGTTTCTTGTTCCATTCTTTTTTCTTTTTTGCAAGTACTTTCGATTTGAATCGTCAAATCATCTTCATGCGGTATTAGTTTTAGTGTCTTTACAAATTATGACTTTACTGTTGTGCTCATTTTTGAATTATAACGGCAAGTAGTTTATAACTTGAAAAAGCGTATGTAAAGTTGAAATGTACATGAGAGCGTGATGGCGTTCTACACATATGAGAAATTTAAAAGTGTGACTGTTTAAACCGTTAAGAAATTGATGACGTTACAGAAAGTGCATACAATTCAAACGCATAACTACCTAATGGCTAATAATTTGGTAATGTTAATTAGTATGCTAGACACTTTAACATGTTGCGACTAGTTTCATAATTGACATTATTAATTGTGGGATGTATACCTGAAGCCCTCTACATAAAAACTAAACATCCCACAATTAATAAAAAAAGTCGCATCAAACAAAACCACTCCGTGTTATTTAATAATGTTTGTCTAAATGAAAATATGCTGCCAAAATACACACAATATATATATATATATATATATATATATATATATATATTAGTTATTAAAAATAACAAGCAATTTGAACGCCATACAATGCATTTAAGTTTTATTAACTTTTTTTTTTTCAATTGAATTTTCGAAGATATACTTCTTCATCAGAATTACTAAATTTCAAATGGCGTTCAAATTGCTTGTTATTTTTAATAACTAATATTTCCATATAAACAATGCTTTCTAATTAAGGACAACAACCTACTATTCAAATTGCACTGCCATGTGCCGTCCGGAAAAAAAAGACTCTCATTCGTTCATTTACATCGAACTGATAACACCAAAAAAACAAGATGAGATCTAGAAGAAAAAAAAATGAAAGGTATTTTTATATATCTTTATTTGAAATTTAGTAATTCTGATGAAAAAGTATGTCTTCGAAAATTCAATTGAAAAAAAAAAGTTAATAAAACTTAAATGCATTGTATGGCGTTCAAATTGCTTGTTATTTTTAATAACTAATATTTCCATATAAACAATGCTTTCTAATTAAGGACACCAACCTACTATATATATATATATATATATATATATATATATATATATATATATATGGGAAAAAAGAAACAATGTTTCAGACAATATGTAAAAATAAAAATGGAATAAAGAATAAGCAATTCAACAACTAACAAAATAACTCAAAAACTCATCTTGTAAAGTTCCACCGAGATATTTCGGTCGTGGATACGGCCATTTTCGATCAGTTAATAAACTTTATTTCAAAACGGAAAAGTTTTCAAATTCATACAGAGAATGCGATTGGAAGAAATTGTCACGTGCAGAGAACAACAAAACGGGGAGAAAAAGGAATGCGAGGAATGTTATAAAAAGAGAAAGAAAAAGAAGAAGAAGAAGAAGAAGAAGAAGAAGAAGAAGAAGAAGAAGAAGAAAGAGATACCAATCAACCGGAAAGTTGGGAACGTCAGTTGAAGAAGACGAAACGAAGAAGAAGAGAAAGCGGGAGAAAACGTGGGGAAGGGTAAATCGACATGTTTTTGTCGAAACCTATTAAAGAATAAAAATAAAAATAAAAATACAAAGAGAGAGAGAAAAAATCAGTGCTTAGATATCGCCTGCTGATTGAATTCGGGCTGAGAACGTCGGAAGTCTACAGGATTAGTAGTAATTGGAGTAGTTATCGTCGAGGGACGAAACAAGGGAAGAGGAGGAGGCAGGGGAGGGGAAAGGGGGGAAGAAGGGAGACAAGGGTTAAAAGTTAGCCAGAGTCGTATTCATTTAGATTCATCTCGTATAAAATCGATCTAGCCGTAGGAAAATAAATATTATAAAAGCCTTGTCTTTGGGCAATGGTGTTTTTATGACATAGGATCAGACAGGATTCTGTGAGACGTCGAAGTTTGGTGTCATGAATATTTTTGATAGGGATTGCCTTATGGGTATTGAAGTGGTGGCCGGAAGAAATCATATGAGTGCATAGTGCATTTGAGGTGTCGCCGTTTTTTATGGCACGATTATGTTCATATATTCGTTTCTTCAACGGACGTTGTGTCTCGCCGAAATATATTTTTCCACAGTCGGCGCAGGGAATAGTATAAATACCAGCTGTAGTGGGTGATGAAAGGACTTTACTTTTGTTTTTATGCATTTGTAAAATATTTTTGATGGTGAGTGAGGTAGCTTGGATAATTCTAAAACTATGTTGTGAGAGCGAAGAAAAGAGATGTGTGTTACGAGAGTTAGTGGGAAGGAAAACATTCCTTAATATGGATTGTGTTGTATTAGGAGATGTATTAGTATTTTTTATCTTTTTTAGATGTATTTGAGATGCTTTCTTTTTAGCGGAAAGAATGACGTGTTTGGGATATTTTAAAGTGGTTAGAGAGGATTCTATTTTATTATATTCCTGAGAGAGATGTTCAGGGCTGCAAATACGCAGAGCCCTGAGATAAAAACTATATAAAAAATAGCATGATAATCGGTTTTTATCTCAGGGCTCTGCGTATTTGCAGCCCTGAACATCTCTCTCAGGAATATAATAAAATAGAATCCTCTCTAACCACTTTAAAATATCCCAAACACGTCATTCTTTCCGCTAAAAAGAAAGCATCTCAAATACATCTAAAAAAGATAAAAAATACTAATACATCTCCTAATACAACACAATCCATATTAAGGAATGTTTTCCTTCCCACTAACTCTCGTAACACACATCTCTTTTCTTCGCTCTCACAACATAGTTTTAGAATTATCCAAGCTACCTCACTCACCATCAAAAATATTTTACAAATGCATAAAAACAAAAGTAAAGTCCTTTCATCACCCACTACAGCTGGTATTTATACTATTCCCTGCGCCGACTGTGGAAAAATATATTTCGGCGAGACACAACGTCCGTTGAAGAAACGAATATATGAACATAATCGTGCCATAAAAAACGGCGACACCTCAAATGCACTATGCACTCATATGATTTCTTCCGGCCACCACTTCAATACCCATAAGGCAATCCCTATCAAAAATATTCATGACACCAAACTTCGACGTCTCACAGAATCCTGTCTGATCCTATGTCATAAAAACACCATTGCCCAAAGACAAGGCTTTTATAATATTTATTTTCCTACGGCTAGATCGATTTTATACGAGATGAATCTAAATGAATACGACTCTGGCTAACTTTTAACCCTTGTCTCCCTTCTTCCCCCCTTTCCCCTCCCCTGCCTCCTCCTCTTCCCTTGTTTCGTCCCTCGACGATAACTACTCCAATTACTACTAATCCTGTAGACTTCCGACGTTCTCAGCCCGAATTCAATCAGCAGGCGATATCTAAGCACTGATTTTTTCTCTCTCTCTTTGTATTTTTATTTTTATTTTTATTCTTTAATAGGTTTCGACAAAAACATGTCGATTTACCCTTCCCCACGTTTTCTCCCGCTTTCTCTTCTTCTTCGTTTCGTCTTCTTCAACTGACGTTCCCAACTTTCCGGTTGATTGGTATCTCTTTCTTCTTCTTCTTCTTCTTCTTCTTCTTCTTCTTCTTCTTCTTCTTCTTTTTCTTTCTCTTTTTATAACATTCCTCGCATTCCTTTTTCTCCCCGTTTTGTTGTTCTCTGCACGTGACAATTTCTTCCAATCGCATTCTCTGTATGAATTTGAAAACTTTTCCGTTTTGAAATAAAGTTTATTAACTGATCGAAAATGGCCGTATCCACGACCGAAATATCTCGGTGGAACTTTACAAGATGAGTTTTTGAGTTATTTTGTTAGTTGTTGAATTGCTTATTCTTTATTCCATTTTTATTTTTACATATATATATATATATATATGAAGTGTTCGAATACAACACGCGATAAATGCTATTTAAAAATTACGATGGTATCACTACAAAAAGTGTTGCTTGTCAATCCCTTAGCCCACCCCTAAATAATATTTTACATAATAGGATCCTGGTATACTTTCTGTTTGCTTTTAATTAAAGTAAACAATTTGTCGAATTCTGGATTTAAAATATTCGTGTTTTTAGCGTTTAATGTCTTAATATTAGCAAAATTGGATTCGTCGCGTTTTGCTTCGAGCTCTTCATATATATATATATATATATATATATATATATATATATATATATATATATATATTATTTTACTATGATTATACTCCAATAAATCCACCACCAACACTACTCGTTCTTACGTGCATGTTTCGGAAGTTGCAATGTAATTATTATCCAGAGCAGGGTAGTATATTGACTATCATGTGAATCACCTGCTCAGCAACATATTTCTTTGTAGAGACGCTATATACGAGACGTCTCTTAAAAGTAGGTGACCTTTGGCTAGAAAAAATATTTCAAATTCCTGACGTGGTTGGGACACTAATCCCCTTCAAAGAAGGTCCCTTTTGCTTGCACACACGTAGCCCACCGATCCATCTACTGACGGAAACACCTTTTGAAGTGTTCACTCGGAATGTTGTTTATCTTTGTCGTCGCGTTCCTCATTATCTTTCTCTAGTCTAAAAAACGGGAACATTTCAGTGGCGTCTTCAATTTTCGAAACAACCAGAAGCAGCAGGGTGCCATGTGATACAAGTAGGGAGGTTGTTGGACGACTGGAATACCATATATGACTAAAAAAATGTTGGATCAATTGGGATGAATCTGCGGGGGCGTTGTCGTGAAGCAGTTGCCAGTTTTCGCTGCCCACATGTCTAGTCTGTTGCGCCGAACTGCGTCACAGAGACGCCGGACAACGTCTTGATAGTACTCCTTTGTCACCGTGTGTCTTTCCAGTGCGTATTCAGTATGCACAATTTCACGGATATCAAAGAAGACAGCTAGCATCACCTTGATTTTGCTTCGCACCTGTCCCATTTTGTTGCCTTTGAGACTCGAGACGATTCTATTGCAACGACTGTCTTTTTGTTTCCGGGTCGTACTCGTACACCCATGCCTCGTCTCCAGTTATCACGGTGTTCAGAAACCACGGATTAGTGAACGTTTTATAGCCACTGATAGACTCCTCTACAATATTGATATTTTGTATATTTTGAATATTCACTATATGTATGTGATAAGGGAAGACCGAAACAATTGTTTGCATATCATTTTTTTTAGTGAATTAATAATGTTTTCCCCTGCATCTGCTGATATTTGTATGACATTGCATTGAATTAGAGCTCTTCTATAACATAATTGAGCTATTATAAAACTCTGTGTGTCATGAAATAATTATATTGAAAATAAGTTACACAATCTGCGACACTGGCAAGTCGATGTTATTGATCAACAGCTATTATGAACATGATCTAAGGTTAAGATCAGATTCTAACTCTGCCTGAAGAGATATCAGTTCATAATAGCTGTTGATCGATAACATCGACATGCCAGTGTCGCAGATTTTGTACATATCTGTGTAAATAAAAATAATCATATACAAAAGCTCTATTTGATAAGGAACACTTTTTATGAAGCCGGTTAAAATTCTTTGGATTACTACCCTGTGGATGTTTTACCTGGATTATATATATATATATATATATATATATATATATATATATATATATATATATATATATATATGCTTTAACCTATCATCTACTTTTGTTGCACTATTTTATTGTATTTAACTGCAAATCTGCAATTTGCTTATCATAACGAACATACATTGAAAAGTCTCTGGTATCGAATATTCCTATAAACAATGGAATCTTTTCCTGGAGGACTTTACATGCCTAGTTTATCACCATCAAGCTGCATCCACCCGATACGCAAGATACAACGATAGCAAATCGTCTGGCCAGCCGTGCGTAATGAAATCCGACCGCGGTTCTCAGCCCGGTCGCTGTGCGCTCCTCGAGGTCTTGATACGATTTCACTTCGTGTGCGCGCGTTTACATTAACTTCCATTCAAGTATTGAGTATAAACATTCCGGATGGCAATAACAGCGACGCGTATATTTGGAAACATTAGTAAGTAGCATCGATTGATGAGAGGCAATGTGTTAACCATTTTTCACTTTGACTGCGTTGCCGTGATATTAGGAACAAAGAAGATCAACGTAGTCGGCTTTTTATCGCCTTACACATATAAGAGAAATCGTCTATGCCCCGGGAGGAAACGATGATGTTTAATAGGGTTATTTATATCGTTATATTACGTGGTCCAATGTCTCATTTAATAATAAATCCATCGTCTGGTTTGTGTAAGTTCATAATGATTATGATTAGACTAGTGTACACTATCCTTAAAAGATGACGGACAAATTACGCTTCGCAAGTGTTTGCACTGCCCGTTTATATGGATATATATTACTTATGATTTACATACAATATCATACAATTACGTTAGTAATAAAATAACATATATAAATTAGTAGTATCATTTATTATAACAACATTTAAAAAACTCATCGTGTACTTTTGGTGGCGTGAATTTCCTTAAAAAAATAATATATATATATATATATATATATATATATATATATATATAGTCTAAAGAAGCGTTGAGTTATTTTAAACAAAAAGACAAAGACACAAGGAAAAAAAGTAAAATGCAGTTTAAATTCCCACAGAAACTAACTAAATCCAAAATAGTGCAGACTTAACATTCGTTGGAAAATTCATAAATAAATAAAATATATAATAGTAAGTAAATAAAATAAAAAAGGAGATTAAGTATCTAACAGTGAAACAAAAACAGGAGACCTAAACGTAAGCATCTAATATTAACACGGAAATCATCAGCTGTTTACCATGTAACTGTTTCGGAGATTTAAAAACAGGACAGTTATATGCATGGCTATCCAATGGTACAGATCAAACTACCATTTCCCCAATCAAGTGTCGAAATAATTCAGTTTAAAATGTTACTTATATATAAATAAATAATAATAATAATAATATATAATATATATATATATATATATATATATATAAATATATAGAAAAGAAGGTAGTGCAGTATTAGTACAGTTCCAACGAGAGAAAGTATATATGTAAAAGAGTAAGGCTACCAACATTTGTAAAATGTTTTTTTTCAACATTTATTTATTATTTTGTTATTTTATCATTTTATCATTTCACAATTTTATAATTTTATATGACGAGTTTCAAGCGGTGATCCGCTATCATCAGATATATAAATCCATTTGAAGAAAATGTGCATGTCTGATGATAGCGTCATATAAAATTATGAAATTATAAAATTACAAAATGATAAAATAACAAAATCATAAATAAATGTTGAAAACACATTTTACAAATGTTTGTAGCCTTACTCCTTTCTATATATATATATATATATATATATATATATATATATGCAAGGTGTATTCGGTATAAACATGTTTATTTTTCATTCTTTAAGCCAAGCTTTTTAAAGATTAAAATTGATTGAAAATCTTTTGAAAAGCTTTGGCTTAAGGAAATAAAAATAAACATGTTTTTACCGAGTACATCTTGCATTAAACAATCGAAGTTGAAATAGATGTGCCATTCGTCCATCTTTATCTCTCTTCTTTCATTTATCTTTAATAACTGCTCTATCTCGTATATTGAGCTTAAACCATTTCACTATAAGTCTATCCTCTATATTTTTAGTTTCATATTTTATATAATCATATATATATATATATATATATATATATATATATATATATATATATATATATATATATATTGTGTATTATGGCAAACATTATACAATCAGACGGAGTGTTTTTGCTTGATAAGACTTTCTTTTTTTTCAATTTTCGGAATGGTCTATTTAATGTTTCGGTCAAATTGCTGCATGAAAGTTCCATGTGTTTCTTGTTCCATTTTCTTTCGTTTTTTGTGAGAACTTTCGATTTGATTCATCAAAGTATCTTCAGACGGTGTTAATTTTAGTTTCCTAAAACATATGTCTTTACGGTTTAGTTTTTTTTGTAATTATTATAACGGCCAGAAATTTACAACTTAAAAGAGGCGTCTATAATATTGAAATGTTACATGAGAGCGTGGTTATGTTCGAAGAGCGTGCAAAATTCAAAAGTTAGATTGCTTAACCGTTAAGAATGTGATAACGTTATATATATATATATATATATATATATATATATATATATATATATATATATATATATATATATACAGGGTGATTAATAAGTACCATAGCTATTTAAAATGATTATCATATGAAGCACAAACATACTATGAACTTTTGATAATTGTTATCTTACTCTCTAATTACTGCTATTTGTTATTTTAAATTTGTTCGTTTATATGTTTGTTTCTATATATATTTATTTCATAATCAATCAAATATGCTACAAAGATTCGTAAATTCCTTGCAAAAAAGAATGGAGCTATGCATGCAGAACGAAGGTGGAAATTTTGAAAATTTTAAACTCCCATAAATGAATTGGTTGAATAAACTTTCTGTTTTGTATTACCGTATTTTGTAACTTCAGAATTTAAAAAACAAATAGCTAAGATTCTTATGAATCACCATGTATATATATATATATATATATATATATATATATATATATAATCTAAACAAGCATTGTTGAACATCACGGAACTTTCGCGTTTGTATATTTTCCTCGTGAGGTTCTAAAAGCGTCGAGCCATCTTTCTGGTTTCAGGTGGCAATGCGTATAGTACTTCGCCGATAGTTTTTAATTCGGCCATTTTCTCGAGCGCTTTCGACTTTCGTAGTCGTCTTCAGGATTAGGGTTTTGTTTGTTTTTTTAAATTTAAACAAGAAGACTGGAGTTGGTCTTTTATAGTTATCGTTACGGGTGAATGAAAGAGAGAAGAGGGTGTGTGGTTGAGTTCATTTATTCTATCGTTTGTGTGTTTTGTAATTTTGTAAAAAAATATTTTGTATTATACGTTGACTGACTTCAATCAGTCTCTTAATCAGCACACTTAATAACATCACATACAGAATGCATTTAAGAAAAAAACATCAGATGTCTATATTATTTTAACAAAATAGGTATTCATACAATATTGAAGACATAACTTCCCATTATGCAACCATATATTACTTCATGAGTCAGTTAAAAAATGATACGCATAATGGAAATACATTAGAAAATACAAATTAAATATTTAAAATATAAAATGAAGCCGGTAGAATAATAATAATAATAATAATAATAATAATAATAATAATAATAATAATAATAATAATAATAATAATAATAATAATAATAATAATAATAATAATAATAATAATAATAATTATGAAATAAATTTAAGATAAAATGAGAAAAATAATAAAAACATAAAGAAGTAAAAAGATGAAAATGATAATTAATACTATTTATAGAGAATAATATATAATAAAATATAATAGTGGATAATAAAAAAAAATACGAATAAATACTTGAGAATTAATATAATAATTAAATACAATAAATAAATAAATAAATAAAATTACAGTTTTATTTTATTTCAAAACAAACAAGATAGAGTAGAGGTTATACTAAGGAATATATATATATATATATATATATATATATATATATATATATATATATATATATATATATATATATATATATATATATATATTAATTTTATACGTACATAAAAGTACGTAAAAGTAAAAGTACTTTCATGTACGTATAAAATTAACGTATAAGATTAGTAAATATATATATACAGGGTCGGGCAGATAAATTGGAACTAATTTAAAATGCTAATATCTTTTTTATTTTTGATCATATGATTACGGTTTTTTTTACTAAGGATCCTTAAACACTTTATTGCAAGATAGCATTATTATATTTACTCAAATTTGTTTTAATATGGCGGAATTAGCACGAAGAATAACTATATGCGAAATGAGACGCGCCGGGAGTTCTCCTTCGGACATTGTTAAGAGCACTGGCTATGCAAAAACGACTGTCTATCGGGTTGTGGCTAATTTCGATGTCGAGTGTAAGGTTGAGAGAAGTCGGCACAGTACTCGTAGTGATCGAAAGCGTGCAAACACTTTCCTGGTGGGGCTAAAAAGGTCGATAAAGGCAGACCCAAGTCAGTCGATGTCGAAACTGGCAAAAAAACGCAATGTGAGTCGCAGAACTATCAGCAGAGCAATCAACGAAGACCTTGGGATGAAGTCCTACGTTAGGAGATGCCGTAATCTCCTCACTGCTCGTTCAGAAGCTATCAGAGTTGAAAGATGCCCCAAGCTTATCAACCATCTGAAACACAAAGGAGGACATGTGCGCATTTTTATTGATGAGAAAAAGTTCATCGTGGATGAGGTTCCAAATCGCCAGAACACTCGAGTTATTGCCCGTGACCCTTCGGAAGTTCCTCCTGTGATGCAGAGCAAAAATCCTGCTTCTGTGATGGTTTTTGCAGCCGTGGCAAGTGATGGAAAGGTGAAGCCTCCTCATTTCATCGAAGCGGGTCTTAAAATCAACACAGCGGAGTATTTGAACATTCTTAATAATGTTTTATTGCCTTGGATCCGTAGAAACTACAACCCTACGAAAGTCATGCTCATCCAAGACTCGGCACCAGTGCATGGATACAGGAAAGTCCAAGATTTCATGAAGGAGAATCTTCCCTTGTTTGTTCCGAATGGTATTTGGCCCAGCAGCTCTCCAGATCTAAATGTTTGCGACTATTATCTATTCGGCGTCGTCGAGGGACAGACTAATGTCAATCCACACCCAAATATAAACTCATTGAAGACAGCTATTCAACGAGGATTTCGCAATCTCGATCCCAATAAAATAAAGAGGAGCTGTTCACGATTTCGTCAAAGAATCTCCAAAATAATTGATGCAAAGGGTGCTCATATTGAATAATTTTGTTCAATAGACTGTAATAATTAAATAAATAAATGTTAAAATTATATCTTTCCATATTTAATCCTTTAAATTATGAATTTTGTAAAAATAAAAAAAGTACCAATTTAGCTGCCCGACCCTGTATAGATTAACGAAAAATACGTCCTATAACGTTAACGGCGACTAATAATGCAATTTTCTGCATCTTAATCACTTAGGAAGTAAGACAATCGAAATCATAGTAAGCAAAAAAACAACGAACGCTGTAATTACTAATAAAAATACTTACATAAAAATCCATCATATATATATATATATATATATATATATATATATATATATAAATGTATATATATATATATTCATAGATATCGTAGATATAGATCGACTGCGAATCAAAGGCGATTGTGATCGCGGTTCGCGCCTACCGACCGTCGAGAATTAGTTCCTAGACTGAAGATTGCGTTAGCATGAAACATCGATATATCTAGGTATTTTACAAATAATTAATATTTATTTATAAAAAATATTATTGTTTATCAGCCCCCTCCCACAAAGGCTGGGCACTCTCTAGTAGCTTTAATAACAAGCAGTACAAATAGCTATATGCACGATCCGAAGCGCCGCTTCGTAAGATCACTCTAACTGCCTGGTAAACAGTCGCCGATTCAGCTGTTTACATTTAAAGTTCCTATATATTTACTAACTAATTGGCGATGGATAAGATCCCCGACTGCGAATCAAAAGCGATTTGTGATCGGGGTTCGCGCCTATCGACCGTCGAGAATTAGTTCCTAGACTGAAGATTGCGTTAGCATGAAACATCGATGTCTCTAGGTATTTTACAAATAATTAATATTTATTTATAAAAATATTATTGTATATATATATAAATATATATATATATATATGTATATATATATATATATATGTATATATATTGTTCCCTATTATACAATGGAGGATTACACTATAAGCATGACGAATATGTACATTATAAAATAAATAGTATGTGTATTCCTATTGTTATAGTATTAATCTAAACATTTTGCGTCTTTATTTAATTATACCAAACAAAGTAACAGTGTAATCGACAGCCTTCTTGTTTTGAAATCGGAAATAGACAAACGGTGTTAATCTAGAAACTTTTATATTTTATGGTTTAGTTCGTTGTTTTTACAATTTTCTTTACACTTTTTAAAATTATTAACATATTAAATTTTTTTTTTTATAATCAGGATTTATTTGTTTACTATTCGAGTGTTTAAAATTCCGTTAAAATCTAGGCCGTCGAAAATGATGAGGGATTTTTTTTGATAAATACTGTTTGTGAATTTCCGATTTAAAAACCGGAAGCCGTCATTAAATATACTGTTTCTCTTTTACCGATATTAATAATATAAATATTGTGTCTTTCTCTTGTTTCATTATGAATAATATATTGTCTTTGTTATGTTATTACAACGAATATGTTGTGTATATTTGTGTAATTCTAATGATTACATTTTTTCTGATCTTTCCTTATAATAACTATTGTTTGTTTTTGTTTACTTATGAAGTTTATGTTCTTTTGTTACAATACTGTAGGGCCCCATTATGCAAGGCACAGTAGGTTAACTAGTATCAAATAGCTAATTTTGTTATTGAAAAATAGGTTTTGTTTCTGGACTCAGAAGTGAGTTCAGAGAAGTGTTTCATCCAAGAATAGTCATAATAAATTTAGACCTGACGTGACCTTTGAGTCAGAGATCAGAGTGAGTCATTTTTGTCCCCATATCGTGCGTGGGAATGATGATTACGTCACCACGGAAAACAAAAACTTAGCTTTTTAGAATCAGTCTGAGCTTAGAGGCGATACCGTTCAGACCGGGTGCGAGCATGTAGCCGGCAAACCGGTAAGGCCTCGTTCTGGGAGGGCAGAAGATATCCCAAAAGGAAAGAAGATAGCCGAAGTATGAGAGAGTCGAAACCGGAATCCCCCTGACATCAAACGAACCAAGAAATAAGAAGATTGTGTGAGAATAAAGAAACTTGTGTGAAATTTCCCTTCAAGAAAATTCGTGTCTCGTGTGTTCATTCTGTCTGAGACAGACCTCTTCCTTCGATCAAGACGACACAGCCAGCGAAGACTAGACGAATCACAGGCCAAAGAAGAGAACAGAAGATAAGGTAAACTTTGAGATTTATTTGAGAACTTTTTAGAGACTTTAAGATACGTATAAATGAACAGAGGCCGTAATTGAAAAAGGCTTGAGATGCCGTGAACAGATTCGTGGTTTTAAAAAGGCCTGAAGGGCCGTAAATTGATACGTGAAGATGTTAAGACTGTGGTTACGAGACGTATAGAGTAAAATGATATGTGTAGAAATGTAAATTGGTGTATTGTAACATTGGGTGATTTGGTAGCCGTGACCTGCCGTTTCCAACATGAAACGGTTCGATATCGATCTGGTGCTGTCATGAAGTACGAACACATCGTGTGGTCCAAGTAATAGAAAAAGGAAGAGAAAAAAAGGAGCGAGACACAGAGGAGAAAATTGTTGAGATACTCAAAAGAGAGACACATTTAGTTAATTATTAAGAGACACAGAAAAAAAGAAAAGAAAAAAGAAAAGAAAAAAGACACATTTTGTTAAAAAAAGAAAAGAAAGAAGAACGCACACACAATTATTAAATTACGCAGAAAGAGAAAAAGACACATTTTGTTAATTGTTAAGATTCACAAAAAAAAAGAAAAAGAAAGACACATTTTGTTAAAAAAAAAAAAAAGAACGCACGCACACACACACGCAAAAACAATTGTTAAGACTTTGTAGGAAAAGAACATTCTAGTTAGAAAAAAAAGGACGATTTGCCGTAATTATGTTTTTTTTTGTGTTGTGTTTTAAGAATTTGTTGCTGTAATTTTTTTCTGGTTTGTGTTGGTGGGGGACAAATGTGAAAGCAATAACGGGCGAAAAAAAAAAAAACGAGGGAAGTATGTTATTAAAAAGTGAGAGAAAGAGAGGAAGAATGGAAATGTTAAAAAGGGTGGATGTGCTGAAATGACATGTGCACGCTAGGACAGAATATGCGTATTTAGAAAAAAGAAAGAATGAATGTATTAGAAAGAGAGAGACAGAGACAGAAAGAGTATAGAAAGAAAGGGATTGATATGCCACTCTGTGGCCGAAATCTTTTGTTTTTAGAATGTATATGCGTCTTAAAGAGAGAGAGAGAGAGAGAGAGAGAGAGAGAGAGAGAGAGAGAGAAAGAAAGCGCCCGTGGGTTTTGAAAACTGCTAAAAAGTGTTGCAGGAAAATAACGACGACAGCGGCGGGTGATCTGATGGTGTCCGGGTTGGAGTTTGACGACATGTCAATACGTTATGGTGTCGGGCGCTGTTTTCTTTTCCCTTTATCTTTTGAATTATGTTGTATTGTATTGTGGAGATATGTTCTCCATTGGTTCTGTCGGTTTCGGTTTGATCTTTTTGTTGTTGTTGGGTGGAATTAATTTTTTTTTTTTATGTATTTTGATGTATTTGTTACATGGAGGATTCCGGGTTCCTAATGCTTGAGTGAATGATATTTTCATATTTAGAGGATGGAGAAATTTAAAAATGTAATTAAAAAAAAACAGTTCTTAAATTGAATGTGACGTGGGTCAGCAAAGTGTTAGGGTTAAAGTGATCTTGTATTTGAGTTGTTTGGGGGGCACTGATAGCAGGTTTGGGTCGGTTGATGGAGACCCCGGACGGGGGTCAATTAGGTTATTTCGAAGAATATCCCTGTGCACAGAGTATGTGCAGCCCAGTTGGGTCTGCGGGATTAATAAAGTTCGCTCGCGTGGTTTTCGCAAACGAGGCGGCCATGGGTTTTGGCTCGGAGAAGAATGGGCAAAGGTGCTCGAACTCTACACGCGTTAAAACTGCGAACCGGTGGTTAGACGACAGGACAGTCGTATTGGTGCGCCACGATAACGGTGGTCGATATTGAAGTTGTGATTAATTTTCGTGACCCAGGGTTGCTCCCCAATCACGTCGGTAGACCGTGTATGGAAGTGGAATAGATTTAAGCTTTATATTTAAGAGAGGGTACCTCAGTCAAATTAATTTTGGTTTAGGGAAGAAAACGATGGACCTGGATTGGTGACCGGACGTGTTCCAGGAACGGTGGTGTCGACATTTCACCCCCGTCACGCCGTTTAGTTAGAGCCATGGGATGGGTGCCACGCCACGCCGATGGGGTTGGGAGTTAGAAACTGGGTGTTTGTTCGCTGTCATTCGCGACGGGAGCACGGGCGTGTCAGAAATGTATGGTCCATATATAGCAAGCAGTATAGCGACGGTACCTTCAGTAAGCTTCGAGGCTGACCATTAGAGAATAGGTTAATGAAGGTTTTTTTCTGTTTTTTGTTCCCCTATTTCGCGAGAATAAAACGCGCAGTTAGTTTTAATCGGTTGTGTGCCGACCGTTTGTTGAAGTTATCTAAGAAAGTGATGGTGGCCCGAAAGTGCAACATACCGGGAATTTTTGGGAAGTGGTCGAGCACGGAGAACGTGTGTGAGCAAGAGCGAATTTATGTGGTAGATTTTGCAGGAAATATAGGCGAGAAACGCCTGATGTTGATTTATGACAGGGGATGGCTTTATTTAGCCGGTAACGACCGTAGGGAGCAAACTCTCCCACATCCCGGAAACATTGTCATGTGGTGCCGAAGGAAATTCCGGCAGTGGTGAAATTATGGTAACCCCAGGAGTGCCCAGGCTCGGATTTTTACCAGTCCCAGGGAGGGGTTGGTTTTAAAAAAAAAGAGAAAATCTTGAGATTTTTTGTTTTTTTTGTTTATAGGGAAGGAAGGAGTGTTACAATACTGTAGGGCCCCATTATGCAAGGCACAGTAGGTTAACTAGTATCAAATAGCTAATTTTGTTATTGAAAAATAGGTTTTGTTTCTGGACTCAGAAGTGAGTTCAGAGAAGTGTTTCATCCAAGAATAGTCATAATAAATTTAGACCTGACGTGACCTTTGAGTCAGAGATCAGAGTGAGTCATTTTTGTCCCCATATCGTGCGTGGGAATGATGATTACGTCACCACGGAAAACAAAAACTTAGCTTTTTAGAATCAGTCTGAGCTTAGAGGCGATACCGTTCAGACCGGGTGCGAGCATGTAGCCGGCAAACCGGTATGGCCCCGTTCTGGGAGGGCAGAAGATATCCCAAAAGGAAAGAAGATAGCCGAAGTATGAGAGAGTCGAAACCGGAATCCCCCTGACATCAAACGAACCAAGAAATAAGAAGATTGTGTGAGAATAAAGAAACTTGTGTGAAATTTCCCTTCAAGAAAATTCGTGTCTCGTGTGTTCATTCTGTCTGAGACAGACCTCTTCCTTCGATCAAGACGACACAGCCAGCGAAGACTAGACGAATCACAGGCCAAAGAAGAGAACAGAAGATAAGGTAAACTTTGAGATTTATTTGAGAACTTTTTAGAGACTTTAAGATACGTATAAATGAACAGAGGCCGTAATTGAAAAAGGCTTGAGATGCCGTGAACAGATCCGTGGTTTTAAAAAGGCCTGAAGGGCCGTAAATTGATACGTGAAGATTTAAGACTGTGGTTACAAAATGATATGAGTAGACATGTAGCGTGTATCGTAACACTTTTCATTTGTCATTATAACGAATATTACGTGGCTTTTTGTATCGTTCTTATGAACTTTGTTGTGACTTACCTTTCATTAAAATAAATATCGTGTTTTTATTCTTCGTTTATTATAAATAATTTTTTTGTTTATTATAAAAACGTCGTGTTACAATTATTTGTCATTTTAGAAATTACGTGTCTTTTGTATTTTCTTATTATTACATAAGGCGGTGTCTAACTTGTAGTATTATCATGGTTATGCTGTCTCTTTTGTTAATTATTCTGAACATGTTTCGTTTCTTTTGCATCATTTTAATTAATGTTTTACATCTATTTTTATAAGAAGGAGTATGTGGTGTCTTTCTGAGATCGTTTAGTTGATATGTTGTATTTTGTGGTTAATTGTGTGTTTATCGATTGTTATCTAGTTTTCTCTAATTATATTCACTGCAAACAAGATACATTGTCAGTGAGGCGTAAGGGATAAGGTTTATAGGGACATCCTAAGTGGTGAGTTGTGAAGCGAGATGTTTGTTCACATTTCATTTAAATGTCTGCATGTTTTTTACAGTATGGGAAACAAAGAGCAGGGATGGAATTCCAAGGGCAAGTAGTTTGCGGGAATTAAGCTATTTGAATATAAAGCCTTCCAGCATATACACACCTCTACAGTTAAGCGATGAGATTTTGCTGATTATTGGGTTGGTTGGTTATACTAATATTGATGTAGCACAAGTGCAGAAAGTTCGTCGAAGAACATTCTGTTGAAGAACTTGTAAAACAAGCACAGGAATGCGACATTGCAGTTGTCGAACAGAGGATAGAGCTCGGTACATAGTATGGCTTGTTTTAAACCTTATCAAAAAAAGAATAAGGGTTTAGGAGCCCAATGAACGTTCATCTATCTATATATCTATTTATCTATCTATCTATTTATCTCTCTCTCTCTTTCTCTCTCTCTCTTTCTATCTCTCTTTCTCTCTCTCTCTATCTCTCTCTCTCTCTCTCTATATATATATATATATATATATATATATATATATATATATATATATATATAGATAGATAGATAGATAGATAAAATTCGAAATATATTCTGAATAATTATTATATATTTCTATATATCATACAAATTATTCAGGAAATATTCAAAATTTCACCCAAAGCATGTTAATATGAGGCACTCTTTTCTGCACATTCCTAAAATATACAATTTCATAAAATACCAAATGTCATCAATACTTATGAAAAGGCTTCATCAATGTATATTCACCATAATCAGACTGAAGAAAGAAAACAAAATATAACAACATTCATTTTGTTTATATATCCCATTTTTCTTTTCTTTTCTTACTCAAACCAAAGTAAGATTCTTATTTAACATGATTCATTTGTACATAAAAGTACAAGATATATTAAGACTATCGATTTTGTTTTATTTTTTCTTTAACAATATTCATACTTGATCGATAAAAAAGACAATACTAAAAAATACAGACATAAATAAATAATCAACTGTGTACATGAATCTATTTTCACCCCTTTTCTCTCTTTAATCTTTTTTTTTATTCTTCACAGTAAATATTTTCCAGGTAAACAAACATTAAGAGAGGCTGAAGAGAGTCCGGGAAAGAGTCTTATAATAAGTTCGCTTTTGTTATGATTTGAAACCGACGGCACGGATGTTGTTCTGATCTTCTGTAATACAACATTAATAAATATTACGCTCTTGTTATTTTAAGTTTTCTTAAGAGTCGAGGATTCTGCTTTGAGTTCTTTTCCACTAACCTTACACACACACACACACACATATATATATATATATATATATATATATATATATATATATATATATATATATATAATCCTGTAATGGTATATATCCATAGGGTATAAATCCAGGGGAGTTGAACCGGGTTCTTAAGAGTGCTCAATAAAAATATAGAGCAGAAATATAAATATATATATATATATATATATATATATATATATATATATATATATATATATATATATATGTTTAAATGTTTAATTAAATAACGATAATTGAATCATCGTTTAATGATAATCTATCGTGATAACATAAAGTTCAATATGTTGAATAGAGCAATAATTTGTTTTATTCTCATCTTTCATCTCTAATATATATATATATATATATATATTTATTTATAATGAATTGAATGTAATTGTATTTATAGGTGATTATAGACTTTGTTGCTTTACGCTTACTACTATTTCAATTGGTTCACTTCTTAAGAGATAAAGATGCAGAATATTGCATTATAAGTAACTCTACACTTTATAGGACGTATTTTTCATTAATCGTAATATATAAAGGGAAGACGTTTTTCCTGTAGCTGTGGCGAGAGTAAGAAAATAGCCACGTATATCATAGGCCACTAAACTCACCACTGTATTCAGCTTATTCACTCGACCGTGCTTGACAAAATATATGATTATTTACTCCATCTATAATAGGAAGTACTTTTAGACCACCATCAAAGACTCTCCCAAAAACATACTCCATGAGATGGTACCAAAAGCTGTTCTCTCTGATTTTCTACTATTACTCTCCCTTCCATCACCGGGAAGTAGTACACAACAAGTACTTTTGAAAAACGTGATCGTTATTGTGTTCTTTTTATCTTCTATAAATTTAATACATAATATAATACATTCCGCAAAAATTCAATAGACGTTCCTTCATATTCCACTGATGTTCGAGAATATCTGATTACGGTATTTCTACTCATTGCCAATAGACTTCATCTTATCCCAGGAATTACGGAATACATCAATTGTACTGTACATTGATTTAAAATGGCAATGGAATCGACTTCAGAAATGTCCCTTAGTAATCTTCGATTACTTCTGTAATAATTGAACTTTTTAATTTAAACACTTACACAAGTTAATACATAAACCCGTTAAGGCTTAAAATCTTTTTTCAAAATACATGGGATTACGTAATACGAGTTTCTCTGCGAACCTTCTACTCAAAATAAATAGACAACACAAGTTCATTGTTTCACTTTTGACCATCCATTCATATGCAATATTAATCTGACATTCGTTTTTTTTTTCTGTAGTTAGTCTTGTTATTTTTATTTGACGAGGTTTACGTAAGACGTTTTATTTTCTTCTTTAGACTTACATAGTATATACATCCATTTTCTCTCTCCCTCTTTCTAATCCCAAAAATGGCAAAGCAATAAATTACACAAAATTTGGCCAACTATTGCCTAGTGGCCCTTATGCTACAGAAAGGCAAGAAGAGAGGAGTTTATAATAGCCTGACTTTGTGTAGGACATACCTATATTACCCACAAACTATTATAGAAAGGTGAAAAGTCGCCAATGTGTATATCATGTCAATACCCTTTTACAGTGGAACATATATTAATGAGCTGTCTGGATCTATAACAAAGTCAAACGACCTGTTTATAGACACAAATCTGACCAACGTTATAGACTTCATGTTCAGAAAAATTAATCTAAAATGTTTTGTTTATTTTCCACGACAATATAAGATAAATTGATTACCTTGCGGCTTCATTTGACAAAATTAGTCGTCATTCAGTAACCCCTAGATGGCTGTTATGCCGTAAACAAAACCAAACATTGATGTTATTTCTATTTTCTTAATTTATTTTATCCCCTTTCTCCCCTTTGCAAAACTCAATCATGTTCTGCAAAAAGAAAAAAAGAACAATTTTCCTTTACAAAACAATCAAACCAAACACCTTGAATACATATTTTAATATATAAAGAACGTGAAGCATAAAAACTTCTACCAAAATGGCCAGATTTTGGCATTGAATAACCTGAAAAAGGTTGATATGCCGTTAAACAACCAACCAACCAATCAACCAACTGTATCTTCCTCCCGCCTCTATCTATCTATCTCTCTCTCTCTCTCTCTCTCTCTCTCTCTCTCTCTTCATTCGCAACAATTAATACAACATTATTCGATAAAAATTCATACTGACCATTATTCTAATTTATGTCATGACTGTTTTTACATACTTTCTTCGACGCTAAAACTGATACTGATATCCCCCCTCAAATATTAATTTCTACTTTTCTTGATATACTTCAACTTATATGTTACTTTGTCTTTTCTAGGACAGTGAAGTATAAATCTTTCTAGACTGCGGCAATTTTGTTTAATACTTTCCACTGATATTCCAAAAATATTCATTTCTACTTTTCTAAATATACTTCAACTTAAAGTACAGTATCCGTTACTTTGTCTCTTCTCTTTAGGTCAGTGAAGGAGGAATCTTTCTAGAATTTCAACATTTTTATTCATTTCCGTCTACTTAATTATTTGTCAATTTTATAAGAAATCTTTCTAGACTTTTCTCCACATGAGATTGATTTTCAACACATTAAACAAATATTGTATAACTCTCACCTCGTGTAGAGGAGTCAATAGTACACGTGCAGATTAGTAAACAGTCGATAAATAAATAAAAAAATAACCACAATAAATTGTTTGAATCAATCGGCATATATTTAAGTTCGACAAAGGGTCAATTTTCAATGTTGCTAAATTCAATCTCCTAATAAAATGAGATTGAGGATTGAGATAAAAACTGCTTCAATCTAGAAGTATTTTTCTTTCACTGACCTTGGAAAGCTGCACGCATATTCTAGGATCATATTCACTTTGGGGCAGTGGTTTTTATTTCTTCAGATAAACCGCCATGTATAATAGTAGAAGAGGCAGTCACCTTACACATAGAGAAATCTATTTTGTTTGATTCAAAAGTTCGTTAAAACTTTAATCACCTAAATCACAGGGTTGTTTTCAACTATTTTTTTACGACGTGATACTCTAATACTTATATTTTAAAAAAATTAAATATATATCTATCCCGTACAATGCTAGGGCACGGGTCCTCTTAGTATATATATATATATATAAAGTTTATACGTACATAAAAGTAATCAATTGACACGTGTTTCTGGCTCACTGCCGACATCAGCATGGCTAACTTGGACAAGGAGCGATAGACTATTGACATAATATCGAAGGTTCGATTCTTGTCTATGTTAGACATGCTAGTGACGGCTGTGAGCCAGAAACACGCGTCAATGGATTACTTTAATGTACGTATGAAATTAATAATATTGAAATATTTACTGACTTTAACTTTAACTACCTTGTAAACAGAATTCCTGTCTATAATATCAGGCATTACTCTAGTGTACACCCTCCCTAGAAAAATGATGAAAAAACTATGCTTCGCCAGTGTGTTATAGTATATACGATTTGATGAGGAAAGTAAGTGCATGAGAGCATTACGAAGGGTTAACCTTAATAGACAAATGACTTTTGCAAAGCACTATTTACAACGAATGCGGACTGATTCATTTATGGTTTCAGTGGTGAGAATGCAAAGAAAGCTTCACCTGCATAAAGACAGAAGACAAGAGGAACCCGCCGTTACTATAGGCTCCGTCACTAACTTAATCATCATCATAATCAGCCGTATCTCTGAACGTCGTTTGAACGATACTAAATTATCTCCCTTCGGTATGCTGACAGTGACAAAGGAAAAAAGCTCACTGCTACCGGAATAAAAGTCCATTCTAAAGAACTGCTAATTATACATTGGATTTTCTATAAGTCATTACTTTTTTTCTATACACAACAGGCAGCAAAATGTAATTTTTTAGAATGTCTTTTGTTCAATACATTTGCTGTCTATGTATGAAATCTCTATTTAAAAACTAACGTTTGTCTCTGTAAAGGTCTGTCAGATGTAATCGACATCATATTAGATTAAACAATAGGTTTACGTCAGCAGAACAGTCCCATGATTTAATTTAAACGATTTTTGTGTCTCATTAATCGCTGTTGGCATTGCAATTCGGATTTGCCAGCTGTCCATTGAGAATCAAATATTAAGTAAAAATCTCATCGGAAAATGCGAGAAGCGTCAAAGAAATCTAATTATGCGCCATGTTGGACACAGATTATCTCCAACGTCCACATAAAATAGTTTGGAAAATAATACACGGACTTAGAATTTATATATATATATATATATATATATATATATATATATATATATATATATATATGTATATTAAGATATATAAAGTAAATATGAATTGCGTCATCAAAAGATTTTTCCCTTTCTCTCTATTTTTTAATATATAAATATATATGTATATATATATATATATATATATATATATATATATATATATATATATATATATAATGTGTGTATTTAAACAGAATTTTCTCATTTAAGAAAACATTGTTAAAAATAACAGAAGTAGTCTTTTTAATTATACGTTTTTATTTATTTTTTAAATTTCTGATTATTATGTTCTGTTACAATCAAAAGAATTAGAAGAAAAATCCATAAAAAATTGTACACCCATATATATATTTAATTGACAATAATAATAATAATAATAATAATAATAATAATAATAATAATAATAATAATAATAATAATAAACGAAGACTCTGTTTTTACTATAAAGAAATTCAAGACGCAAAATCGTATAGTAAACATTAGAACGAATCAATATTATTTTAAAGTTTAAATGCCTTTTGAGAGAATGTAACTTCCATAATAATAATAAAGCTAATAGCTGGATTTGTTTGTCAACAACTACCCTATCTCGCCGCCTCATCAAGCATCTTGTAGACTCTAGCTCAATTTATGAAAATCCACAAAAACATAACTGCACCCTTCTGACTTAAACAAATTATAGTTAATAACACTAAAATAATACATTCCGAAGCCAATTTTAAGAAAAAACTCAACAACCTACAATTAAAAACATTACGTATGAAACCAGTAACAACATTTAAAAAATGTTCAACGCAATACAATTGTATCTTGTGACGCTAATTCATGGGCCCCTCAGTTTAAATTGTTAACGTCTTTCCTGAATCAGCGTTAAAGCGTTTTCATTGCGTCTTACTGATTTCTCGTGCCAGTCTCTCAGCTATCTTTTGAAATTCTATTCTTTTACTCCAGATTTGATGTTCATTTGTCTTTTATCACCTAATAATGATTCGAGGAAGAATCGAAAACGTGTGTGATACATATGGAACACACATTTGATTTTAACACAACACATATAATTAGAAACATTTAAAAGCAAAAATGGGTCCAATTAGACAGGAGAATTATGTTATGTTTTAACAATGTTTGCTTATATATATATATATAAGAAATGATTTGGGAAGAAAGAGTTATGAATTATGCTTTATTTTTTATTTTTTCTTCACATTGTTGACCCTAATATTCTAGTCGGGTTTAGCCTTAATAAGTGTTGACTTATTAGTAAAAAAAACGAAAAAGAAAAAAAAACTTTCTTGAGAAATCAGTAGATGCCGTTTCCAGGCAGCTTTAGAAGCTGGTATCCATTGCTGGCTCCCATATCGAATTTTGAATAAAACACTGTGCTATACACTTTCTTATATTTATTTCTTGTAAAAATCATGTTTTGTAATACATTATGAGCACTTAATAATAGGGAGTTAGTTTCCAATCACCCTCTGTGCGTATAAATTTATATATATATATATATATATATATATATATATATATATATATATATATAACTCTTTGATTTTACACCGGCAGTGAAGATCATCCATACGTACTTGAATGTATTTACCTGATTTTCGTACTATTAACTTCAAGAAATATTAAGTTTGATACTTTAAAACTTTTGTAACCTTATGCTAACATCATTATTTGTCGTTTTAAATAGTTTGGATTGTACTTTGCTGAACATTTCATTTGTGTTTGACTTTATATTTTTAACGATTTGCAATCTCTGATCTTCTATGTACAAATTTTCTGTGATCTTCTCTGTATATCCTTTGGGGGTGTCTATTTTCGACTTTCTGATGAAGGGAGGTGTTTTGTTGATATTACACCATAATAATTATATCATCTTATATTTAATATTTTATTTATTATGAGCTCTCTTGAATTAAAAAAATATAAACTACTAATACTGCGTTTCATTTTTTATCTTGAAAATTTATTCTCATCAGATGTGTTTTAACTATATGTATTTGTGTTAATATTATTACGTTATATATATGTGTGTATGTATGCATATATATCTTGATTCTATTAATAAACAACGGTATGACGAATTGTATTTTAATAAGAAAGAAAATTAAGGAATGAAAAGGAGTATGAATGAAGAAAAAGAAAACAAAAAATGAGTAAAAATAGATTTACTATTGTTGTCACATTTTAGCTGATGCACCACCGACAAGTATCCCCTTTTTGAAAGGATACAAAAAGACTATCTTACCTAATAGGTCTTGCACTGTCTACTAAGCTCCAGTTCCTATTTTATCGTAGCAATGTGGCATCACTATGCTTGTTTTACAAGTACTTCAACAAAACGTGCTCTGATGAACTTACTGCCATTGTACTCCCTCAACGTAAATATCCTCGATCAACCAACAAGCAGCAAAATCCCACCACTTCACTGTAGAGGTCCGCAGATGCCGGATCACTTCCTACCTTAGTAGCTTCTTTCCTAAGACCGCTTCCGTTTGGATTACTTTCTATGCTCCTTGTTACCTCGTCTGAACAAACATAGACAAATTTAAATGTAATGTGAATAAATATTTTAAGACACAACTTTATACTGAAGATGCTTCCAATAAAATGTGGACCCTAGTTTACAGTATCCCTCTTTGCGCTCCAGTGGACATGTGTCTTATTTGAGGTCAGCAAAAGTTTAAAAGAATATATATTTGAAAATATTAAGAACCGCAAATACAAGATATATATTTGAAAATATTTAGAACCGCATATACTAGGATATATTTCATATGGTAATATACGGCCCAGGATGTGGATAAGGAATGCACAGGGGTCTTTATTCATTACCGGGCGAAGTCTGATATGTTCTGTAATAATGTTCTATGGCATTACATAACTCAAAGCGGTGTGTAGAAATAAAAAAGCGTACCTAATCCAATGTTGATATCTATTTTGAATACCGTTTATATCGTGAGACAAACTAAGCGTTCAATATTACAAAAAATAACAGGTTCATAATTTCCTAGAAGTTGATTTATAGAATAGACTAACTAATGATGTGAGTGGGTCTTAATGAGCGAGGATATAGTTCTTCTCTATCCTCTTTATCACTTCATATCTCTCTGCCAATTCGTCGCCGTATTCAATGATTTATTTATACCTAAAACATGATCATATTAGATCACTCTCCGACAGATTATTTTAGTAACGTAATTATATCCATTACAAAATTCGCGGCCAACGAATATGAAAACAGACGGTGGTGCTTCGATCTGTCGGAAAACACCATGAGATGGTCCACAAACAGTTCCTAATAAGGAATATGGATATCCATTGGTATTAATAGAGAAAATACAGTCAACGTTTAAATTGGCTTTATCTATTGCTTTAAAAATATATACCAGATACCCGAGAAAGAAACTTTCAAAAAATATCGGCAGACCTAGACACCGGTGAGTACATTCTCTATATAATATTATAGCAAGCAGACCTGTACCCCAACGTTGCCAGAGAATGTAGAGTAATTCAATAAATACCTGGTTCAAACCTTGAAGTAATGAATAGTTTGCTGCTTATGGTTGCCCGGTGCAAATGAAGACCCTACGAAATTATTCCAGGACAGAGAAGTAAACATTATCTAGAAAAGTATACACGAACTCAAAGTATTAAACTTTGATAAGTATCGAGTTCTGTAATTATTGTTTATCATGGCGTTTGCATTAAATGAAGAAAAAATAAAAGAGACGTGTGATGCAAGGTGTTGAAAAGAATAAATTACCTAGACAGAGCTGGTGGCTTAATATAAGAACAAAAAAAAATATATCAACGTCGACAGGTTGGATCGAAACAACGACCCGTTTTTTAATAGCTCTATCTTTTAACAATAAAGCCATGGGGAAGTTAGAAGGTATATTAAGCCAAAATAGTATAATCATCCGTATCAATAAGGAGACATATTACGCGTAAAACACTACAGACATCCTAACGGTCATCTCTGAACGCAGTATCATACAATCGACAAGGCAGGAGAAGCTAGACCAGTAGCGCTTGATATATCCAAGACCTTTGACAAGGTATGGCATAAAGGGCTTCTCCTGAAAATACGCTCATACGGTATTACAGGGCAATTACTTAATATAATTACATCCTTCCTAACCAAAAGTAAAATCCAGGTTGTCCCCCATGGCCGTTTATCTAAGCAACATGACATAAATGCTGGTGTACCCCAGGGATCTATCCTTGGACCTTTATTGTTCCTGATCTTCATAAACGATCTCCCTGATGACATAGAGTCTCAGATTGGTATATTTGCTGACGACACCACGCTTTACTCTCGTCATGTTGGCAAACAGACGCGATCATATCCGAGGCAATGGCTGAATCTTTAGAAATTGACCTCCAGGCTGTAGTGGATTGGGGTGATAAATCGTTGGTAACTTTTAATGCCGCAAAGACAATGCTCCTTTTCTTCAATAACTGCAAGAAACCTCTCCAACCACCGATTGTCATAAAAAATAAGACCCTACTTGAGAGTTCAACATTCAAACTCCTCGGCCTAATCTTCACAGGTAACATGAAACAAATACATTAAAGACATTGCCAAGGCCGTAGCAAAGAAGGTGGGCTCCCTCTACCGTGCTAGTAACTCCTCACACCTGACAGTATCCTGTATCTCTACAAAGCCACCATCCGCCCATGCATGGAGTATTGTTGCCACATCTGGGCTGGTGCATCATCTACTAGTCTCTCCCTCCTTGACAAGGTCCAAAACAGAGTCGCAAACCTAATAGGTCCCTCACTGTCAACCAAGCTCCAGTCCCTATCCCATCGCCGCAATGCCCCATCTTTGTGCTTGTTTTACAAATACTTCAATGGATTATGCTCCGATGAATTGGCTACTCTGGTGCCCCCTCGACGTAAATTCACTAGACCAATTCGACAATCAGCTAAACTCCATCCATTCACTGTGGAGGTTCCCAGATGTCGGAGAGCTTTCTTCTCCAATAGCTTCTTTCCTCGTGTTGCTGGACTCTGGAACTCCCTCCCTGCTCCCTGTTTCCTCGACAGTACTGATATGCAAAAATTTAAAACTAATGTAAACATACATCTCGCTGCTCAGATCCTAATTTAGGTTGACCCCTCTCCAAACATTCTCCTTTTTTTTCTCAGTAGCACCTTACGTCTACAGTGGCAGCCTGCTTTGTTTGGGGTGAACTATGTTAAAAAATTTAAAAAATGAAAACATTTAATTAGCCAATCAGAACATCCCTTAAAAAAGAAACTATATATTAAGGGAGCGTTCTGTTATAATTGGAACATTTTAAGAAGCTAACACATAAGTGCATGGCTTCTACAAATAGGAATAATAATGGTGTGACAAAGTGACTTGTTTGGCTGAAGGAGTATCTATTGGGACCGGTACTAATGTGGCAACATCGTTTGCTTTGGACGGCTGGGCGATTTTTGCCGGAGTTTATGTGACGACGCGTCTTCTTCGTTCGGATTTCAAACCAGTCTCTCCATTTTCAATCTCTTTTCTAGAGAGAGAGAGAGGGAGAGTGAGAGAGAGAAGGGGAGAGAGACAGAGGGGGAAAGAAAGAGGGAAAAAGGGAATACAGACGTAATCAGTGTACGCCTTGTCAAATCTTTATTTTTGAGTGGCATAACTGATTTTCTCGAACGACGACTGGTCTGATCTCTGATCTCATAACATGCACCTGTCATTGACACCGACCTTCAGTCCTCCAAATACGACTGAGGCACAGGTGTACTCAGTGATCCCAAAACGCAGAGAATTACTGTTGTTGAAATAAGTCTGGCATAAGGATTACGAATATAACGGGGAGCACTTAGCTCAGAAGCTCATGCATTGTGCCACAACGGTGATACGACTGAATAGGTATCTTATGAAAGAAAAGATCACAGTGGTAGCAGTAGTAGTAGATATGAGTGTGAGAGTAAAAATACCAACGACTTTTTCCGTGGATGACTTTGTCGAGCTTAACAAATGTTATTTATTCTGAATAAATGATGCATAGTTTCTGAAAAACACGCATCACGGATTATTCTAAATGGCTGCCTAAAACGGATTTACACATACAGATTTTATTTACAGCGGTATAATGGTCAATGAAATAGGGGGAAATTCCCTTTACTTTAGAGATTAAGTATAAATATCTGAATATACACCGTAATATTTAACAGATGTAATTGTATACTTAGACTTGAATACTTCTGCCAAATAACTTTGTTTTTTATAATTCATAATTAGTGAGGAACATATATTTTTGGCGGGAAAATAAGGCCCAGAAAAGACGTATTCACGCATATCGAAAGCCCTTGCGCCCTGCGATCGTAGGCACTATTAACTATTACTACATGCAAAACGTGTGGATATTTTTGCTATATTTGCCTGGTTGGTATTTCAGTTCACACAAAGTGATCGCCTTTAGGTTGGCTTCAAAGAAAGCAGCCGACCGGGAAGCAATTTCCATCCAGCGAGCAGTTGTTAAAGAATGTCCACATTTGGATCGTCTCACAACCATAATCGAAACAAAGTCGATTAGAAGAGCCTTTGAAGATTACATGGTCTTTTATTTACATAGCTAAATGCTGGAATTCAGAATGTATGCGAGCCTCTCTGGGAAAGTAATCTAATTAATCAGTGGATTCGACATTTTCTTATTTTATTTGGCAAAATGTGTAAAACTTAAATACGAGATATTTTCAAGGCTGGGAATCTTCGGTTTATTTAATTTAGTCACAATTTAGATTTCGTCACTGTCTAAACATGTTGTTTATCTATTAAGTGAGATTTAGAATCTGTCTGTCTGAATACAAAACTAATCTTACTTATATTAATTGTACTATCTTCGAATGGCAAGGGGTAGTGTAGTATATCTTTTGTTGTAATTATGCAATCCGTCAGCCACTACCTTCTTTTTGTTCGTAATTTAGTGTTGCATCTGTTCATTATTCATGCTACTATACATCCAGGTATTATCTCCTCCTTCGGGGAATAGTGTAGTATATGTTTCTCCGTCATAGTAAAATCTTCCAAGGATTTAGTTATTTTTTTTGGAGGAAGTAATTTAGTATCGGTTTTATATTTGTTATAAAATCCTCCCAGGGAGTACATTCTTTTCTAATGGGGCAGTAACATACTAGTAGAAATATGCGACTTCTGATCGCATACTGTTCAAAGTACACGCGAAAAATATAATACAAATATGTAGCAAAAATAATCAGAATTCACCATTTTTATTTCAAATTCTTCGTTCGAAAATGGAAGTAGGGGAAGCCATATTTACCATCGCTTTTTGACGACATATTTGTAATCTTTAATTCGCTATTAAATAAGCTTAAACCGAATACCTATCTTACAATTAAGCAGATATATGTTTTATAATTAATGATATGAAGAGTTAGTGGATAATTTAACGTATTAGAAAGATATAAAAAATATATACTAATTTTGAGGAGGAAGTTGGTCCTTCTATGTATTATCTTACATTGACCAAGCAAATGAAATTCCTATTTTTTTCAGTCCATAATCGCTTTTATTTTCGGATTGAGCTATTATTTTGTGCAGTCTTACGAGATCAACCCTCCCAGGTTTTACCTTCTCTCTGGAAAGGGATTAGTTTATTGATAATCGCCCGAGGCGCCCCTTCCAAGGAATACCGACGTATCTGCTTGAACATGTTTTATAGGTCAAAGTGTACTTATCCGAGTGCGCTGAGTTTTTTAAACCACACCTGTTTTTGTATGTAAACCTCTGGCAAGGAGGTAACTATGTTTGTGACGGGAATTGAAAATTCGCGGAAACATACTACTTTCTAGTTGAAGAAGACAACAAATAAAAAAAACATAGAATACGGATTTTTATATCAGTAAAAAACAAACAGTGGAATGTGTTGATTATGAAATATGTCGTGAGCGTTTTTATTTAATATACAAATCGTTGAGAACCCAAATATTAGGCAAACATGTTATAACAACTATTTGTTGTTGTTCTAACATTGACAGTAATTTATAATTTTTTAAATGTAATTATCTTCAGCCATTCAAATTGGAACAGCAAGTAAACAAAACACCACGTTCTCTACACATTTTTGGTTTAAGGAGTAAACGCGGCTAACCAGCTAGTCAGGATTGTGACAATAATGGAGATTTTATTTTATGGAAATCGCACCAGACACGGCATGAAACCACTTGATTTAAGGAGCTAACAAGAATGAAATATGAGATTATCGCAAATACAGGATATGTCTAAAGGCTATAGATAGGAGGAAGACATTCAACAGGAAAATAGTTCCACAAGCCTGCAGTTCTTGGAAAGAAGCTACTAGAATAGGAATCTGTATTACAATGAGGTATCAAAACAGCGATGAAGACCACTAGACTAAAGAGTCAAACGAGCTGGAGAAGAAGAAGCATGGAAAAAAGATTACACAAGTCTAGATAACACATTCTATAATATTACTACTAGAAAAGACTGAGACTAGCAACATCACGTCTGTGAGAAAGAGGGTGTAGAGAAGAAGAAAATGTGGGGCCAATCAACTTACAGTTACGTTTTTGCACCTCATCAAGAACCCTCAAATGAGACAGAGATTCCCCAGCCCAAATGTGACAACAGTACTCCATACATGGTCTGATAGTTGATTTGTAGAGATGTCGCAATGTTTGAAAAAAAAACGAAACTTTGAGATGGGGGATGAACCGCTGGAGCGCGTCTGTATTCTAGTTGAATAAGATGAAGATCAATTAAAAGTTTATTCATGAAAATTCACGATAAGATAATTCGCGAAGCAGATGTATTCCGATCATAAAACAGAGGTAAAATTGACTTCAATCAATGGAAAAGTTTCAGAATTTTCGTTGATTGATAACACATACGTTGATTCATGATAAACGGTTTATTAGTTTAGAAGTGAATCATGTACCTACAAATATATAACCAAATACACATACCCAAATGTGAAAAGGTTTGCATGTAGTCAATAATGTATAGACCCTCCTCTTTTTTCGGGTTGATAAATACCGTTAATTATATCACCTACTACTGTTTAGCGTAATGCAAAATCAGTTTGTAAATTAAAAATAGAGTACTGCAAAGTGGGTGTATATGTTTATATCAAATGATTGTAGATATCATTTACAAACAGCGCCCATCCCGTGATCTAGTGCGTATGTTGTATAATGAAAAATGCGTTTGTTAGCTAGTATCGATTGTGACCTTGGTGGAATTATTGGAGTATGTGCAGAATTAAACTAATATATATTTTAGATGAATAAATCTGTTCCTATGAGTGATTCATTCTGACAGATCGGACAGGGAGAGATAAGAGATCGTATGACCCGGTTTTTGTTTAATGATTCTTCTCAAAATCATAACACACCGACAAGATTTGGCCGATATGACAGATTTAGAGTCTAAAGCGGTCAGACACAACGTGAGAGTGAATGTGCCTGTGTGATTTGATAACGGAACAACGGGACTGTGACGTCACTTGTTGTTGTCGAGACGAGAATCAAAATCAGTCCGCCATGGAAGGCGAAGCTAGAAGATGTCCAAAAGGCAGTCGACGTGAGTAGACATTCTTAAACTTTAAGTTTGGGTCTCAAATAAGACGAGAATGCGGCACTCGATATATCTTCCCCCCATCTAGTCAGAAGAATAGTTAAGTCAGAAACCGGGAAGCGAAACAACTGGACAACGGTGACTCTCTCCCAAGTGCTATACGGAAAGAGGGGATCAATACACGGCTTTTCATAACGACTGCCATCTGAATTATTTATTAGATTGGTATTCCCAGAGAACGGATGCACCACTGAAGACGATGAATAAATATACAAGACGAAGAATAAGGTAAAAAATGTAAGAACATTTTAATAAGACCCCACGGCACAACATTAGACAACGAAGATTACGAACAGATGAAGAGACGACCACGAAGAGGATCACAGATCAAATGAATAATGCAGAAGGAGACCTAGGAAAGTAACAGGTAATTAATAAACTATTGTGTGAAAAGAAAGTTTTATGAAATGTGCGTACACACGCACCCATTGTGTTATAAAAGAGTAACACTTGTTTGCATGTAGTTTGTAGCATCGTATGTTCGATGGGCTGCATTTTAAGAGACACGCACATGCGCATAAACTCCTATCAACACCCCGTTAAAAGAGACACTGCCAAGTACATCGGCCCCGCGGTAAAGAGAAGCGAGTAAAATGCTATAAAAAGACCTGACAGTTTAAAGGCTTCTATATGCTTTTAAAAAGACTTGCAAACGCTTGTAAATTTTCGAGTTTCGATAAACGGTTTAAAGATGTTGTGTAACGATCATTTTCATCATACACTTACAGCTGCTAACTATCAAGTAGATGGTTTCTGGTTCAATCCCTGGCTTAGTTGTACTTAAGAGCTGTGATACGGCGAAACAGTCTGTGAATGACTTTATACAAATATAGAGAGACTGGTAGATAACTGATATTATAAAGATGATAACAAATATTTTAGTATTCAACAATGTGTTTTGCGTAAAAAAATGTAAGAATTGTCGAAAAAAATAATGAAAATAATCAAATTTCTTTGCCGGTCGTTTACGACACGGACATTTCGTACTCAGTGTGACTGCTTTTTAATTACTCGAAGTAATATTAGGTAATTATCAAACATGTTTCATTTTAGAATCAATTTATTAAACACATGTTAATAATTATACGTGGTCAATTTGCAACATTTAGATGTATATACTATTTAAATAATTAAATATGAGAAATGCAAACATATATCTCCGGCATCACATTCCATGTCAGAGATTACCAGAATTATTTTTCAAAAAGACAAAAAATGTTCCTTTCATTTTTAACGTCCGTATTTCATGCGATTGCACTCCACATGTTTGTCTCAGTATTTGCTGAATACAAAACCAGGTATTCAAGCATGAAGCATCAGACATGCTGATATTTTAAAGAGATGTGTCGTTTCGGTGCAAGAGTCGATGGGTTAGAAATATTAATATAATTACCAATTAGAACACTTTTTTAATACAAGCTTTTTTATTTGTGTTTTTGAACTTTAATCCTAAGTTTTTTTTAAATCAAATTCTATTTTCTAGAGATGACTAAAATTGTGGTATATTTAAATAAAATATTTTTCTTCTTTTTTCACGTCTGTGTTTTGTCATTGCACTTAGCGTGTTTGTCTCAGCGGTTGCTAAATTTGGTAAATATTTCTTCATTGGAGGATGTATTAGTAATTATATTATCAATCGATATCGGAATATGCTGACAAATATAAGTTATGTGATTTAGTATCACGGGTAGTAATTTTCTCTCATATATTGCCTATATGTAATGGTTAAAGATAACGTCTGAAAATATGTGATGTAAATTTACATTTGTAATCTCAACATTTTTCATGGTTTATATATTAATTTTTGATTTTCCCTGCGTTGGAATTAGTTGTATTTCTAACTATAGAGAGGCTACTATTCCTGTATTACCCTATATCCTTAATGTTAATATAATTAAAGCATATCAGTGTGTTTAAAATGAGAAGGCCTTACAAGTCAGATATATCAGCTTAGGCTACCGAGCATATCCTTACGTCAAATGAATCAGTGGAATTATTTTTACCCAAAGGTCATTATTTTTAATCAGGATTGGCTTACGACATTTATAAATACAATCTATTTTTCGTTGCTTATATACGTGTACATTTTTTTAAATTGAAGTACTTTGTTGAAGAACTCCTTGGTTATCGCAGTGTAATAACCTTTTATGTTAAATTTAACGAACAAATAATGGTGTCTATCCTCAGATCCATTAAACCAGTTTATAATTCTTGTGGTA
The DNA here is from genome assembly GCA_963556195.1 of Sepiola atlantica. NCBI lineage: Eukaryota > Metazoa > Mollusca > Cephalopoda > Sepiida > Sepiolidae > Sepiola > Sepiola atlantica. The sequence goes on from OY744528.1 coordinate 33,130,066, forward strand.
TTAATCTATTGGTTAAGTTAAGTTTTTGTATACTCGTATTTTTGTATTAAACGATTATTTTTCTAATTCTTCCAATCGCAAGTCTGAAAGTGTTGATAAACCTGCTAGTGGACTTGTTGTAAACATCCGGTTTATGGTCCTTTAATTATATATAATTATCCTTAGGTTTTAGCTTGAATAATATGTACCCTATATGTTATTGTTTTGCTATCCAAGTTAATTTTATACACGATGTTAAAATTCTTAGCTTCGTAACATTTACGCTAATTAGTTTATTACATACAGGCTTTTCAATCTTATAGAAATTGATCGTGTTATCTGCTCCAACAAATCGCTGATTCAAATGTTTAATGCTTTTCACTGTTTTATTTAGTTTTATGGGAACCTAGTGGTGCCCTTCTTAAATTCTAGACTGTTTATGATTCCCAGTAGACAAGAACATGGAAACATTTATTTTAATCATTTGTAGCGGGTCTAACTTCGCAAATATGCGTTTATATGTATGTATGTGTGTATATATGTATATGGGTATATATATATATATATATATATATATATATATATATATATATATATATATGCATGTGTGTATGCATGTATGTACATAGATATTGTGAATGAATTAATAATATGAGGTAATCACTCATCGGTTTATTCATAAGGGAACGAAAATGACGCTTTAATTTTTTTCTTGCGAAGAATATTATTAATAATTTTTAAGAACATGAAGATGGGGAGAGAAGTAGAAAAAAAAAGAAATGCCAGAAATTAAACCTTCTCTGAAACAGCAACAATTGCATGTTAAAAATCAATCAGCCATCCTAACACCTGGATTATCAATCTTAATTATGCTGAATTCATGCGATATCATTTGGCAAAAGTTTTGAAGGCAAAACTTATGCATTCTGTTCTCATTGATGATGTTATTTGTTTGTGTTTATCACATGTATGATTACTTGTGT
>OY744528.1:33136027-33138527 GCA_963556195.1 Sepiola atlantica
TGTTGACATTGCACATTTTATTGTTATTTTTCTAATTATTTTCTAAGTTCTCACCACAACTGTCACTTAATTAAAGGGTGTTTCCAAATATATATGATGTAGTATGTTATTAGGCGAAAAGTGTAAGTAAATTGAATCTAACAATCTTTTATCAAGTTTAGTTTTAACCATGTAATTAAATGAGGGTATGAACCAAATAAGTGTGTTATGTCTATCTGTACGTTTATTTTTAGGTGTTGTAGGTGTGATATATTTAACTTGGGTGTTTTTGTATCCGCTCTCTTTTAGAGAGTTATTTTAAAAGGCCTTATGTGTGTTAAAGATTGCTTCCTTAGAGGAATTTTGGCTGATTCTCTTTTCAGTTGATTTGATTCTAATTCTGCTTGATTAAATCTCAGTTTATAACAGCTGTTGATCGATGACATCGACATGCAAGTATATATATGCGTTCGAGTCCAAGCGACCGCTTGCAACATACACTCCAGCACAAATTATGGAAGGAACTTTTAAATGATGTCATTTGTAAATATAAAAAACTTTACTGTTTAAGAATGTATATATATATATATATATATATATATATATATATATATATATATATATATATATATATATAATAGGGAAGACATATTTACAATATTTTATAGCTAGTGGTAGGGATTGAAAGACAGTGTATGTCAAATTAATTTATTTATATTCATAAGAATTGGTTTTCAACAAGAAAATTGACATAAAAGAAAATGCTTATTTCGATATGTTCTTCTTTCTCAATAACAACCTTCATACGCGTTTTGAAACTTGCACAAGTGTTCTTAAAATATCTGGTAGACAACCTTCTTTATTCTTATTTAATAGTAATGTTTAGTGTAACATCGCTGTGTTATATGCTATTACTTGCATGTTCTAAAACGCCCCGAAATACCATAATCCAAAGGGCTTTAATATAGACTAAAAGCCGGCCTTAAAAACCATTCTCCAAAATTGCTAAAGTTGGGTTTGCAGCAATCTCGCATTCTTTTTTCTTTGTGGGTTAGAGCACTATACTGTCGCCATGCATAATTACCATCCGAGTAGTTCGCTTTACGTCATTGCCATTCCAAATATATTATTGTAGCAAGTATTAACATTAATGTTTTCATCGGTTTTGTTGTATTTTATAGGCATTTTCTTTCTATAAGACGTCACAAAAGCAAAAGCCATAACATAAGCATGATGTTTTGTTCTGAATGTCATCTGAACCTCATCTGTCGATTTTGCGATAAATCTGTCATTTCTGTTGGTCAGAACGGCATTGACAGTGAATATATTTTCATCTGAAACTATCGTAACAATGAAGGATTATTTATTGAATAATGTAATAATAGTATTGCCCATCTCCAATCCTTTTCCTTTCATAGCTGTTGTGAACAAATGCGATTGTGGTCTTGTGTAATATATTTACTTCAAATCATATTTTACTGCATGTCTAATGGTATTTTATCTATCTCAAGTTCAATGGTATTTTTTCTCATTGATTATGTTTGATTATTTAGGATGTTGGACTTGAGAGCTTTAATCAAGTTTGGTACGTTTTTGTTGATTTCCTCCCCAGAATCATTTTGCTCATAGTCATTATATTCTGTATATTACAAACAATATTGATTGACACTCCATCTATTCCTTAAATGTGCATTGTTATGACGAGTGCATTCAGCAAATCACACACTTTTTTATGTGTGTCTTCCTGATTATTCACATGGGTAAAATTTATGAAAAGGTTAAAATAATAGTATTTGGCATTTATATATTTCATCCATTTAATAATTTGATAACAAACTAATGTATTTTGATTTGAATATGTAAAAATAATCAAGCGAGTAAAACATATCTCTATCACCTAAACAAAACTAATTTTTTTAAATGAACGGAAGCGGAAAAGCAAATAGGGAGTCAGATAACAACCTTAAACTTACTCTGCAACCTGAAATGAATTCTTAAAAACATTTTCACTCTACAATAAAGTGTCAAATATTACTCTTATTTTGTTCTAAATGATAATAATAATTTATGAATAAAAATACTTTTATAATTCTATGATTGTAAACGAATATTATAGTAATGTATTAAAATAAGAAAACGAGAACGAACACTCAAAAAGCAAACTTTTTAACATCATTTTAATAGGATGTGTACGCCAGTCGCTCTATTTATATGCGTGTATATATGTATGTACATAGATATTTATTATATAGAAATTAATTTGGTTTACGCAAGTGCAATGCCGTTTCAGTGAGTACACATCATCGGAGCTGAAATAATAATAACAACACTAAATTCGGACAATGTGAAGATAAGAAAGAAAAACAGAACAATAAACAACATATCCACTTTTGGCTTTATCGAAGGAAGTTCAATTGCGTTTCTTTCTCTTAATTCGTTTTCTCTTTATCTATCGATCTATATATATATATATATATATATATATATATATATATATATATATATATATATATATATATAT
>OY744528.1:33143527-33171027 GCA_963556195.1 Sepiola atlantica
ATTCACTTAAAGAGGGGAATTAGTTTTCTCATTGGTCCTTTTTTATCTTTATTTTCTACTTTTCTTTTGTCAATACTTACTTCTATACACATTCTGTATATATATATATATATATATATATATATATATATATATATATATATATATATACACATTCGCACATATTAATCTTCCTTCCTGCATTTATCTTTATAATTGTTCTATCACGTATATTGGGCTAAAATTATTTACCTATAGATTCAATTGTTTAAAAGTATAGTCTTAGTCTCATATTTTATATACATATATCATATGATATATATATATATACATATATACACATTATACATTATACATATATATATATACATATATATACACATATATATACATATACATATACATATATATATATATATATATATATATATATATATATATATATATATATATATTATAAAGATAGATGGAAGAAGAGAGATAAAGAGTACGAATGACAAATCCATTCCAACTACAATTGTTTAATGCAAGGTGTACTCGTTAAAACATGTTTATTCTTCTTTCCTTAAGCCAAGGCTTTTCAAAGATTAAAATCTTATCATCAGAGGAATTGCATAGATGAATAAGTTGGCAGCTAAAACCAACAATAGTATTAACTCTAAAAATGGACTGATCTCAAATTGCAGGCACATGCGAAAATTTGAATACATAAATGTCATTACTCCCTCTGACACCCCTCCTCTCAGCCACAGCCATTCCCTAACATTAGACTAATTCTTAAATTGTATAATTTGGTAATCTTTTCACTCTTAACTTCTCCAACCTTACAAGGAACCATCCGAATAGCATAACGTATTCTCTCCTTTGCACCTTATAACTCTATTAACCCATAACACTTAATGTAAATTGAAAACTAATATTATTCTCCCCCACTCCACCAATCCTTAACCGCTTCTACTTCAACACTCTAATTCCTATTCCCCTTTTTTTTCAATTACTGGCCAACCCTCGTACACACTCATCCATTCCTTTTTTTTTATCTCCCTTGTATTCGATCCATCGACTCGGTATACGACAATATTTTTCTCATAGATTCCATTAATCTCACCTTTAAACTACGCTCGCTGGTTACTCCTATAATGGTCCATTGGCCCCCATTTTAAAATCTATTTTAAATTTCAACACACTAGCTCATCACTTAGGGTACATCATTCAACCTACCCAATAATCTTTATACTAGAACTCAATTGTGTCAAGCAGACTAACGCTGTTCCGAATCGTAACTTCAGTTATACATTAAAGTATCTTATTTAGTCATGCATTTAATATTTAACTAACTAGGAATTCTTTAAAGTCTTTTAAATTAAACTCTGAAATACTAGCTTTTGTTTGAATTAGTACATATTAAACACGTAAAGTCTAGTTAAAATAGATTTGCTATTCGTACATCTTTATCTCTCACCTTCATTTATCTTTATAATTGCTATATCTCGTATATTGAGCTTAAACCATTTCACTATATGTTCTATCCTCTAAAAGTATACTTTTAGTTTCATATCTTATTGTATATATATATATATATATATATATATATATATATATATATATATATAGTGTATGTGAATCAGGGCATGTTAAAAAAATCAATGAAGTCCTTGGTTATAAGAACGCGTGAGATAAAATACAAAATATATATTTAAAAACATCACAATACATTTTCTAAAGATGCACTATGGTTTGATTGACACGGGTAGGCATTTTCCATTACGAAAAGGTCCTTTGAACCATATAAACTCACTAGCGTTTCCTGAAACTAACTGTTCAATTTTTACAACTGTCTTTGTTTCCTGAGTTCGCTGACAATTTGAAATGGTTTGCAAGAAGCTTTTCTAAACACTAAAGTCCTACGTTTTTGTGTATATTATTATTAGGAATTAGTTGGATTAGTGGGAGGGGGTGTCAAGTTACGTGTTCTTACTCCGTAATTTTCTCATCTTTAACATTTAAAATATATTGTAATTTTTGTATGTATCATTTTATTTTATTTTGTGCATGCATTCGCATGTAAACAACCATATATATTTTAATAAATAAAATAATTTATAACATATTTCTATATATATTGATGTGGACTGGACTATGTTCAGTGTGTGTGTACTAAGATTTAACTGACACAAATCATTTGAAATTTTAACTTCAACTCAGTTACATGTTACGCCAGAAAGAGTCAGTGTCTAACCCTGTCTATCCGTAAGTGCTATATGCCAACAAGTGTGTTCGCGTCTTCTTTTAGATAAAAATTCCCCTTGATTATCACACGGCAATTCATCACATAATCTCTGATGTTCACTTTACGTCTTCCGCCAAAATTTTCGTAGGCATATTTATTTTTCAAACTGTTGTACTCATTGTTACATATTGAACGGGTAGATCATCTAGTTTATTTTTGTGATAAGACTGGGATAAGAAAAGGTAAATGTTTATTCAGTGTGGGCACATGTGATCCAAGAGATAGTGCGTCTTATGTGGTCTGAGATACAGTATTTGTAAAAGTCATGTATTAGAAAGTTGACGAAGCCGACACGCTAAGAGATAACTCACAATTCGGTATTTTTATCTTGATGGCCGTGCCAACTTTTGTTTTTATCGACGATTGAAAAGAGAGATTACTCAGTCATCAGAAGATATATCGGAACCCTGAACGAAGAAAAGTAAAGGTCTTATGGAATTGAACTATTTGTGACAAATAGATGCTTGGTCTCCCCCTGTAGTTTTGAGAGCCTACCTTTTGACACGGCTATTCAAAGCCACCTTAAGATATAGCACTAAAATTAAACAGCCAATAATTAACTATACAGCTACAAATATATTAAGAAACCAGAAATCAAAAGCATCATTTGAAACAAATTTAAAATTGGTACACATCAATGTGTATGAAGGTATATCGTCCGACAGGCCAACTCAAAGAAAATTACTTACATAAAACATTGAAGTAAATTTATCTATTTTACTTATAATCATGTTCCCTGTACATCGATATTTAGTCCAAACCGACAGGCCAAATGTTGAAATAAAGTATTCTTGCAGTAAAAATCTCGCTGTTCGCTCTTACCAAAGTCAGAGAAAAAGGAACACCGTTTTTGCAAATATCGAACTTACAACCGGAAATCTCACGCGTTTCTCAGTTATATTTTTCTTAGCTTTCAACACTACTACTACTCCTACTGCAACTACTTTTACTACTACCACTACTAGTACAGACCAATGAAAATGTACAGATTTGCAATTTTCAAATAGTGCCACATGATATGTTAATGATTTATTTTCAGCATAGACAACGCCATCTGGTAGCGATAAGGTTGAGTAACGCGAGAGTTTAATGTCTCTGCCTCTATAGATCTGGTTTCATTAGCCTTCACTTCTCGGCTAGAAAGTCGAATAGATTAAGATGAATTGAAAGATCGGTGTGGAACAAAGGAGAGAAGACAGCCGTTATCTTCAATTTCAAGTTCGTATGTGAGTCTTTATCCATATTGATAAAGACAGGGGTAGACCATTAAGATAACACTAATCGTCTTTTAAGTAAGTCAGATGCTGTTTGAATAGTTGTAGCGGGGATATTATCGTATAAATCGACAAATCTAACTAAGATTCTGTGAACTGATTGCAAAAGTTTAGTAATGTTTTCTTTATACATATATATATATGTATATATATATTATTAAATTAAATTAATAATATTATTTTTTATCTGCATACGCTAGCGTTTCGAGCTTTCGCACACATCAGTGCAGTCTAGAGTCCGTAAGCAAGCGTTGTAAACATTAGGCTACGAGACATTACCACATAAAAGGAAATTTAAGTTATATAAATGCGAAGAGCAGCATATAAAGAAAGCTTGACTAAAGATTCTACGAACGTTGTCGGAATATGACTTATAGCTACGTGTCAGTCTATTTTTAACTTCCCCAAACAAGGCTCAACTTTAATCTTATTAAAGTGACATATTATATTCATTTTAAATAAATAATATTAAATTAGTTTTACTTACATATACGAGCCCTGTCTAAAAGTATCCAACCTTAGGCCAAAAAATATTTCAAATACCTGACGGGGTTAGTACACTTAATCATATTAAAAATAGACCGCTTGTGCTTGCACACACTTAGCTCACCGATCCATCAACTGTCGGAAACATCTCTTGAAGTCTACTTTTGAAATAGTGTTCATCTCCGCCATCAGGTTCCGTACCATCTCTTATCTAGTCTCAAAACGGGAATCGTTAATTTTCGAAATTACCAGAAGCCGCAAGGGGTCATGTCCTGAGAGTAGGGAGGTTAGCGAACGACTGGAATTCTATGTTTGGCTAAGAAATGTTGGATCAATTGGGATGAATGTGCGGGGGCGTTGTCGTTATGCAGTATCCAGTTTTTCGCCGTCCACATGTCTGGTCTTCTGCGCCGAACCGCGCCACGAAGACGCCAGATAAAATCTTGATAGTACTCCTTTGTCACTGTTTGTCCTTCTGGTGCGTATTCGTGATGCACAATGCCACGGATATCAAAGACTACAGACAGTATTACCTTGATTACGTATCTGTCGTATTTGACCTTGGATACTCAGGATGCTTCCGTTGCGACGACTGTCTTTTTATTTCTGGGTCGTACACGTACACAAATGACTCATCTCCAGTTATCACAGGGTTCAGAAACCCAAGATCAGTGTTGGCGCTTTCTAGAAGGTCATGTGCAACTTGAAAACTGAGGTCGTTTAGTTCCTGCGACAACAACTTTGACACAAATGTTGCAGCCACTCTGTGCATGTTCAAATCAGCACGCAAAATAGCATGAGCAGAATCGTCACTTACTCCGACCTCTTGGGCGATCTTCCGCACGGTTGAACGACAAAGTTCAATCGCCAAATTTCGCACCTTCTCGACACCAGCTGCACTCCAATCAGTTTGGGATCTGCCAGAATGCTGGTCACTCTCCGCTGATGTGCGGTCATTTTTTAATCGGTTGGACAACTCCTTAATTTATGTTACACCCATTGCATCTTCTCCAAACACCTGCTAAATCTTGCGAATTATGTTGGCTTTGAGAATCACCAAGCTTTTAACAAGATTTGATGCATCCTTGGCTCAACATGTTCAGACATCCTGAGAGAATCCGACGAACACGTCGTGTAGCACCCCACTCAGCGACCGACAGACAGCGACTAACGCGCAAGATGTATATATATGTATATATGTATATATATATATATATGTATATATATATGTATATACATATATATATATATGTATATATATATATATGTATATATATATGTATATACATATATATATATGTATACACATATATGTATATATATGTATATACCTATGTATATATATGTATATATGTATACATATATATGTATATATATATGTATATATGTATAGATATATATATATATATGTATATATATATATATATATATATATATATATATATATATGTATATATATATATGTGTGTATATATATGTGTAGGCATATATGTTACATTTACTGGTTTCATAATAAAGTCTATAATAAATTCTAATAGTTCTTAGTAAGTTGTGTCGGAATCTCTTGGTCGTCGTAGAATGAAGAAGAAGAAGAAGAAGAAGAAGAAGAAGAAGAAGAAGAAGAAGAAGAAGAGCTCTCGTCTGTTGATCCGAAATGAGGCGATGTGTCGTTTCTTGATTCGGCGAATTCCAACAGCCCGGGAACTATTCGTACTGCCTTGTGCGTTCCTTCTCGCCGTCATTTGTCGCCGCCTGCAGCTATTTGTACGAACCTTAATCGTTGTCGCAGCTTCGTTGTCGCGACTATTCGTACTACCTTTTTGTATGTAGCTTGATACTGTGTCACCTGCTATCCGCTGTCGCTGCCACCGTTAGCCTTCGCCACCGTCATAATCTTCGTTTCTTCTCACGATCCTGGCGGTTTCTCCGTGGGCTGAAATCAATCTTTTTCTTCAACAAAGTACAACAAAGCTTTTACTGTTTTTTTTTAAATTTTAGCCATTTTTTTATTTACTAGTTAATAGACAACAATGAGCGATCGTTGTTTAAGAGAGAGAGAGAGAGAGAGAGGTTACGCTAGTAATTTCTTAACTATTTAGTCGCTTGTACAGGGAGGGAAATTGGAGATTCATTCTGTCGCTCTTATGTTGGGATTTAAATCCCTTTAGCTTGTAACAGCTACATTTTATCGTCCCATGTTCTTTCGTTGGCTTCCAGGCAAGAACGGATCAAATGTCAATTTAGTTTTCTCACAGCGAAAAATTCTGACGTCACGAAACCTCGTGATCACGCAGGTGTGATCTAACCTTTGAACTTAAGGTCTCGTCAATGTCCCTGCAAACCGTGGAAAACACATCGCCTAGCTTTGCACGGGATGACTCCGCCACAAACCGCGCAAGTCAAACCCGATTTCCAATAGATGCGTCCATCCTCATAGCCATTATCCAACATATATATATATATATATATATATATATATATGCATTTATATATGTATATATACATATATATGTATATATATATATATATGTGTGTATATATGTATGCATATATATATATATATATATATATATGTATATATTGTTCATTACTGTATTCACACAACATTTTATGATGGAAGTATATTGTTTCATGTATTAATTTTCAGTACTTATTTCAACAGTACTCGATACGTAAGTAGAGCGTGGTAGTAAGCTATTAAAATATATTTATTGCAATTCAGTTACACAGAGGCTTCTGAGTTTAATCCGCGGTGGAATTTTGAGGTTAAAATGCAGGAGTTTATTTTGCCGGATGTTTTTTCTATACACGGCTTGCTCGTTATTCAATCAGATTCTCGTTGTTCTCTCAGCCAACTGTTGGGCTTCTCACGAACAAAGGTCTTGTTAGTGTTACTTCTAATATCATTTTCTATGGTTCTGTTTTTTATAGATTGACCTATATCCTGTTTCTTTTTTGTCAATATAATGGGTGAATTTGTTTTAACACGTGGGTCCTTGTATTTCGTTTTTAAGTTTACATTTTTGAATTGTTTATTTTTTTTTACATATTTGTTGATTTATTTATTTGTCGTTAGCTTAAGGTAAATTTATTTCTGTGTAGGCAGCTTTTTGATATCTCACTTCTACAGTTTAATAAATTTCGGGGGTCTTTTAAGTTAAGGATTTATTTTTTTCATTCAGACATAATCTACACGCGTCTTCTAAATTTCTACATGTACTGGCCTGTCGTATAATTTTCCATTGAATTGTTGGTGAACGTTTATTTTCTTTGAACCCTAAAAATGATTTGCTAGTGCTGTTTTAATTCGATGTTCTCGGTTTTTAATTTTAAAACATTCAAAGTTTTAGAGTATGTAATCACCTTCATACAAAACCAATGCTATTCTGCAGCTGACAAAATAACACAAACTAAAAACTTCCAATCAACCCTCCAAACTAATGGTTACCCCGCTCCCACCAAAACCCGCTTAAATAAGTCTCACACACGCAGACATCGCACCCTCTCCAACAACTGTGTGTTAACTCTCCTTATTTTAGTGATAAAATCACAACCTCTATCCGCAAGGCTATACCCAAAGAAAACCTTGACTCTAACTGACCCACACTAACACTTCCTTACGCCAACATCTATCTAAGAAAAATACTAACCACACACCCGAACCCTTATCCTTGACCAATTGCGTGATACCCAACACTGATCTATGCCACCGCACCAACTGTGTATACAAACTACAGTGCACCAAATGCAACAAATTCTACATATGAAACACAAGACCGCTACACCTACGCATAAAAAAAGCATATGAACTCAGTATATCCTCTTTCCACAAGCACACAACATTATGCATCACTACGCAACGAGACGCGCATGTCTCTATCCTCGCCTCTGTAAGAAATATTAGGGACCTAAGAATTACAGAATCGATTCGCATCATCAAATTAAACCACTCACTCAATCAGCGTCACGAGCTCCACTCAGCGTTCATTCTATAATAATCTACCCTCTCACCCACTAGCCAACCCTCATATCAAACACTCATAAGAGTTCAATTACACAATTTCACTCCCCCTCTCAAGTTATCATTACTTACCTCCTATATTAATCACTCCACTACTCCCACCACCACACACCCAAACAATCAAGTAGGCCCCTCCCCATATCAACATCCATCTAAACACACATTCAACCACATGAGAATAACAACCCCTAAAAAAAACTATAATCGGCCTAATCTTACTACCCCACTAAAACATTCACCCCATAACCTGGCATTATTAATTAATTTAGCAACATGCCCTCTATAACCCCACATCTAAATACATATAAAATGTATGAAAATAATATACAAATATAGCACAGTATGAATAAATTAAGTAAATAAATACATATTTAAAAAATTAAATAAAGTAATAAATACAAGAAAAAATGACAAATAAATAAATAAATAATAATACACACACATATATGCATATATATATATATATATATATATATATATATATATATAATATAACTTAATACACAGACTCCTACCGACAGAATCTATAAGTCAATTCGCATTCAAGTCCCAATTTAATAACAAGCAGAGTTATTCTCCTTACGCTGTTTTACGACTTAAATACCCGGATCTAACTAGATTCATTAAACCCTAAACTAATTTTTAATCCTATAATAAGAAACATGTTACATTAATTCGATAAACCAATTTAATGAAACTCACAATTAATAATATTTTTGGAATATATGATAACCAATAAATTCTCTGCGGGGCTGAATTTGCCCTGACCGTACTCTCAGGCATCCAGAATTCTCTACAGAGACGGATTTTTCCTTTAATGTTTACTATTTTTCACAACAGGGAGATATTCCCGAAATATTAGATAAATTGTTTTTAATAATCATCTAAACGACACACAAACAGCCAACTCCACATTTGCTGTTAAGAAAAATTTTGTTAAAAAAAAAAGTAAGTCCCATTTTGATTTATTATTGTTGTTCTTCCCATCTTACAACCTAACATGCACTTTGCATGGCGCTCAGCCATTTTATACATACTACTACTATTCTCACTAATGCTTCAAGTAAACTACGCTACTCTATTAATATATGCACATATATATATATATATATATATATATATATATATATATATGTATATGTGTGTGTGTATATATATACATACATATATATACATATACATATATATACATATACATGTATATACACACATATATATACATATATATATATATTCATATACATCTATATTTAACATATATATATATATTAATATATACACATATACATACATATATATATACATATATATATACATATATATATATACATATATAGGCATATGTCTATATACATATATAAATATATATATACATATATATACATATGTATATATGCATATACAAATACATATATATACATATATACACCTACATATACATATATGAATATATATACATATATGAACATATATATATACACATATATATGTATATATACATATATAAATATATATATATATATATATATATACTTATGTATATATATATATAAATATATAAATATATATATATATACATACATATATATACACATATATATACATATATATACAAATATATATATATATATATACATGCACATATACACACATATATATACTTATATGTATATGTATATATACACATATAATTTGATGTATGTATATATCGATGTATATATATATACAAATATATGTACGTGTATACACATTTACGTATATATATACACATATGTATATGTATCTATATTCATATGTATATATATATATATGTATATATACCCATATATGTATATGTGTATATACACATATATGTATATGTATATATATACACATATATGTATATATCCACATATATGTATATGCATATAAACACATATATGTATATGTATATATACATATAGGCACATATATACACATATATGTATATGTATATATAAACAAATGTGCATATAGTATATATATACACATATATATGTATGTATATACACACATGAATATATATAGGAAAATATATGTATATATACATACAGACATATATGTATATGTATAAACCTAGTTGTATAGATATATTTATATATACAGATATAAGTTGATGTATATATGCATATATGTGTATGTATATAGACACATAAATATATATATATATATGGATATATATATATATACATATATACTGTCATATACGTATATGTGTATATGTATTATTATATACTCACATATATGTATATATATATATATAACACCATATATATATAGATACATATATGTGTATGTGTATATATACACATAAACGTATATATACACATATATGTGTGTGTGCATATATACACACATACGTATATGTATATATGTATATATGTATCTACATTTGTGTATATATATATACACATATATGTATATGCATATACGTACCTCCATATATGTATATGTATATGTATTTATATACATCCATATATTTATATGCATATATATATATATATAAATATATATATATATATATATAAATATATATATACATAAGTTTTGATTCATGATGTTCGAATTAACGAACATAAACAATTCAAGAACAAGTAAGTAATATGTGCATGTACATATACATACATACATATATATATATATATATATATATATATATATATATATATAAACCCACCTATATATATATATATACACACATATACACATATACGTTAATATATATATATACATATATGTATATATGCATATATATACACGTATTCATATATATACACATATGTATTTATATATAAATATATGTATATGTATTCATATATATATATATGTATATATATATATATATGCATATAGATTTATAGACTCACGTATATGTATATACGTATACACAAATTTATATATGTATTTATGTATACACATATATGTATATTTATAAATGTATACAGATATATGTATATGTCTATATATATTCACATATAGGTGTATGTATATATATATACATATATATTTGTATATGTATATATTTATATACACACATATGTATCTCTCTCTCTCTCTATATATATATATATGTGTGTACATACACATATATGTGCATATATATATTTATATATATATATATATTTATATATATATATATATATATATATATATATATATATATATATATATACCCATGTATGTACAAGCATAATATTCGCATTAACGAACTGAAACAATTCAATGACCAGTATTTTAATCATAAGACTAATATTCACTATGTAACTATATTACTGCACTGCGTTTCGTTAACGAACACGGTAAATGTGTTCAGTTGTCGTTTTCATAAACCAATTCGTATTCGAGCGAGAACTTATGCACATCCAACGACAGCCAAAATGACGCCCGTTTGAAATCTTTAACTCAATAAGTAAGCAAATATTGTATTCGTTCATTTCATGATCATATTTTCTTTTCTTCTATAATAATTTGATTATTGCAAACTGAAAGAATATAAAGTCAAACGTAACGGCCGCCATCGACGTAGACGCAACGGGTCCAACAATGGTGGAGGTCAAAGGAAAAAAATCGAACAGAAAAAAAGTTTGACATTTTTTGTTTTTTTCATTATTTGGGGTCCAGTTTTGCGTTTGTTTGTTTTTTCTTCGTTTTATGCGAGTGAATAAAGTTAATTTTCTATGGTCGTTACTTTGCATGAAAATGTAAATTTCGTACATGTTTTTGTTTTATTCCAACTTTGCTGCAACTTTTCTGCGGATGTAAAAACGAATGGAACTGCATTTTCCTATGAGGTAAATGTGAACTATTGCTTTAATGCAATTCGCGGACGTAATCAGACGTGGAAAGGTTCGGACTTATTAACTTACAGAGATAATACACAACTTAGTATACTTTATTACTTAACAAACAAGAAGCCTCGACGTTGCTCAGGATTAAATCAGAAACAACTTTAACTATACTTTAAACACAATATAATATTTTTTTAGTTTTAACTGACCCTTCATTAACTCTACCTAATATAGTAGGAAGAATTTAAAATTTTGCAAAACTCTTCGAATCAAGGTTTTATGAATATAGTTTCAATTTTATTTAAATTTGAGGTGCTGATATCGATCCTGAACCAGTTTGGGTGAGGTTTGACTCAGAAGCGTTCGGCTGTCCTACGCAAACGCCCAAGAGTTGACGAGCCGATTTGTACCAGACGACGATTTTGAGACGGTGCTGCATCCTATGATAATAATGGTTTGCTTGTGTTGTTGTTTTGTTTTTTGTTAGGGTTAGCGTTTAGAGTTATGGTTAGGGTTTAGGGTTTACGGTTAGGGTTAGGGCTAAAAATATTTATTTGATAACAGTAATTTCGCTCTGTTTTGCTTGTTTTATTTGTTTTGTTGTTTAAAAAATTTTTGCAACTATAACTAAAAATTATAGGACGCAGCAACGTATCAAAATAAAAAAAAAATATTTATTTGATAACAGTAACTTCGCTATGTTTTGCTTGTCTTGTTTTTGTTGTTGTTTCTTTTAGAAAATTTATTGAAAATATAACTTACAATCACAGGACGCAGCACCGTATCAAAATTGTCGTCTGGCACCATTCGGCTCGTCAACACTCGGGCGTTTACGTAAGACAGCCGAACGTTTCCGAGTCGAACCTCACGAAAACTGGTTCAGGATCGATATCAGTACCAAATTTGATATACATATTTGAAGTGTTTTAAGGGTCTTCTTCCCATAACTCCCCTAATAATGCACATCGGGACTCGACACTTATAGTGGTACGTAGCGATTATGACTATGTCTATTGTCTTGCCTTAACGATTTGAAACAATAGGATTAAATTGAAGTTTTTAGAGGGGTTTACCTCCATATCTCACTTAAAAAGTAATTAAATATTCAAGACCACTTCCATTGTCTTCTCTGGAAAATATGACATAAAAACCCACTTTTAATTTTGATGTAGATTGTATAATTTAATTCATATAAGGATCACCCACAGATACACACATTTTATAATTTAAAAACAGCTTGATGTATACTCTATGCCAGAAAAATTAACGTACGTGTGTCCGGCTCGCTTCAATATTCACGTATGCAAATTTATTTGTATTCGCTTCTTTTAATCTAAATTCGATACGGATAATAGTATATTTCGCCTTAAAACAGTACGTAATTACTTTATTTATCAGGCATATCTGCGTATATTATCAACAGAAATAGAAGTATAACTCGCTTAAGTCTAAACAGTGTTTTTTTTTTACTTTACTTTCTTTATACTGCCTAATTTTTCAGATGATCAGCAGTGGCAGTCAAAACAATAGTATGCGCGACCATTACATATCTAATATTTCAGATATGTTTTAGAGTATATTATCAACAGAAAAAAGTAGACAACCCGTTCAGTCTAAACACATTTTTTTGTTTTTTACTTATTTTTACGGACAAATCTTCTTGTTTACTTACATGTATTCGCTAAAATCTTGTAGAAAGTAATTTTTATTTGGGGATGATTTAGTTTGAAGTGCAGGGTGTAATGAACAATTACGACTAACTTTGCATATTTTGAATTATCTCCCCTTTGGAGAACTCTCCTGCTTTTACTAAACAATATAAATAGCAGCACTAATATTGTACCGACATTGTATGCCTTATAAAGCTTTCTCAAATTACGTATGTTCTCCTTTATCATTACACAGGCCTCGAACCAAAGTCGTCAATCCGGACTACAATACGAATCAATAAAGAACTATAACTAAAACGAAACGACTAAGTTGTGTTAACCGGAAACTTATGCATGTGCTTATAACACAATGCAACACATGTTTTGTTTATCTGTATTTTTTATATTTTCATATGTATTTTTTGCTACTGAATTCAAAAATCACATTCATTTTGGCATAACATCGATAGTTTAAAATGTTTTCTTAATTTAATATCTTCACGTTTTATACACAACCTTTCTCTACAGCAGTACGTTGTAAAGATAATTACACAGTATTTAGTACTTTTTTCATATATTCAATGGCATTTAGTAAATACAATGTTAGTTAAAACAAAACAAACCATACAACGTTGCAATGTACATACTTTGATAACTCTTTTCTTAAGATTAGATGTGCTTTGGCGATCGAGATTTTCTAAAGTGCACATTTTCATCTTTTCTGACCAGAGACCATATATAATCTCCCATCATCGCAGTATCCCATCGTCCTTGATATCTTCTTTCCATTGTTCTGATGAAATCTCTCACCATGTTCTTCATTGACATCACCCAAGTTTTTGGGGAAGAAATCTAGATGATAATTTAAAAAATGAACTTAAAGGTTCATTTTTTGCATTCCCATCTCATTCTCATACGACAACCCACTGAAGTTCTCAATAAGCTTTGATACCAGTTATTTGTAATTAGGATCCTTGTTATTCCCTAAGAATCCACGAACTACATCACAAAATGCGCACCAAGCTTGTTTTTCAACTTTTGTTATCGCTCTTTCAAGTTTCTCCGACTTCAACATTGCATTTACTTGGGGTCTAACAAATATGCCACCTTTGATCTTAGCATCTGATAGCTTTGGAAGCATGAGACGAATTTAAAATCTAAGGCCTTCACAAACTATTTTACTAATCCGAGTGGAGTGCCACTCAATGGAGTGGCACTCAGTCGAGTGACACTCAGTTGAGTGGCACTCAGTCGAGTGACACTCAGTCGAGTGACAGTTATCAATAGAAATCGTAGCATGACATCTACCTCTTAGCAAGTTATTTCCTGGTCACCGAAAATAGAGTGTGTATACTATCCAAGATTTGGACCTGCTTTTTTTCAATATAATAACCACACGCAAAGCAAAATGTATCTGGAGAATGTTTACATCCTCTAGTAGCGATCTTAATAAAAACAGAACTTACTAATTGATCTGAAAGAGACAATTAGATATACTTTTAATGGCGGAACATGTAGCATTTTCCAGTATATGATGACATTGAAAAGCGATGTATTTCTATAACGGTCGATGATACAGAAAAAATAATAACATTTTTGGAATCAGCAGAGAACATTGATTAAAAAACAGTAAAAAAATACAATAAACAATACTTTTGTAAAATAAATGTTACGTGGTGTAATCTATGGGACGGTTAAAAGTAAAACACTGATTAATTATTTCTTTTATTCCACGCTTCAAAGAATATTTGCAACAGAAAACAAAACAATTATCCCCTTCTACTAATTCTTAACAATTGTTTGTACTTCTACAGAATTTGAACTGAACTCGCCTTAACGTAAGCCCTTTTATTATATACTCATATCTATCTCACATTGGAAATAGTATATTAATAAATTTACTCGTCGTATTTGTACGTTTACTTTAATTTATCCCAAACAAGGCACATTGCCAGTGAGAGGTAAATGGCTAATATAAATTAAGGGCAATGTGTATATGGGTATCCTAAGTGGAGAGTTGTGTAGCGAGATGTTTGTTCACATTACATTTAAATGTCTGCATGTTGGTGCAGGTGGGGAAACAGAGAGCAGGGAGAACATTCCAACGCGGTTTGTGGAAATACGCTATTACAGTAGCCATCTTTCCGGCATCTGGGGACCTGTATAGTGTAAGAGTGTGATTATGATGCTTGTCGGGTTTGTCAGTGGTATTTACGTTGAGGGTGCGCAAGTGAAGCAAGTTCGTCGGAGCACATTCCGTAGATGTACTTGTAAAACAAGCACACGGATGCCACATTGCGGCAGTGGGACAGTGGCTTGAGATGGGTATACATCGCGAGACCTTTTAGGTTACATACTCTTTTTTTGGACTGTGTTAAATATAGAGAGACTAGTGGTTTGCATATCAACCTAAATGTTGTAACAATACGTCGTGCATATAAAATATGTTTAAAACACTAATAATTTGAATAGTACATACTATTTTAATATTTTAACAGTTTTGATATCATACTCTCCCATCGCCGTTGCAAATGATGTCTTCTTTCAAAAAATAGTTTGCCTACTACATTAACTGACAAGTGATACATTGATATATTCAATACATTAGCCCGCGAGTTATCTACTTTTTCTTGCACTCAATTATATTCCATTTCAGATCAAGGTTGATATTTTCAATTCAAATCTGTTTGCAAGAATAAAAAGCTTGCAACTGCCATTCGTTGTTAAGAAGAGTGCGTCGTCCCCTGTGGGAATTTTTATCGAGTTAGGAATAACACAACATTTGATAATGAATTAAGTAATTTACATTTTAAAGAGAAAAAAATGCTTTCCAATTAATATGTTTATTTACCTCTTCCGCAGGAGTTTAGACATGAGGTTAAGTCGGTTTTTTAAAAGCCAGCACACTACGTGAAGCGCAATCTTACTTACACAAATGCCTGAGCAGCCCCGTCGGCATACCTCGATCGGAGAGGCACGCGTGATTTACAATAAACTAACCCTTTCTCAAGGTAAACGTACAGCTTCGGAGTATAGATTTCCTGGGACTAAATAGAACCATATCTAGCGAATCCACTGTCGGACTTACTTGCAAGGACGTATTCCCGACTGGTACGATAAGCACTTAACCAAGCTGTGCCAGGCAAGTATTGGTATGGATTATATATATATATATATATATATATATATTACTGACAAAATTCTAACCGCCTTTCGGGCAGCTACTAATCTAGCTGTAGCGCTACCTATACACAAAAAAAATAAAAAAAGGTCTTTTCACATGATTTGAAGAAAAATAACAAAAAGATGAGTGTCATGGTGGCATTTGATACATTCAAATGTTTGGATTTGATTTTGGGTAAGCATAAAAATGAATGTCCCATGATGAAAATAAAGAAACAAAGAATCGGGGCGATTGTCAAGAATAACAAATAGAAAAAGAGGTGAAGAAAACTAATAATGAACATATAAATGTTACCAAAGGCAATAAAGTTTCTTTTCTAAATATCTGCCTATATTTAGTGTGTGTTTTAAAGTATTTTAATGCGTTGTTATTCCATTATCATAGTTGGTTCAAATCTGATCGCGTAACTGTTTCATTTTCAAGGTGGCGTAAGCGAAAATCCCCGATGTGTGTTGTCTTTCAGGATAGAAAAACATGCAAATAATCCACAATTAACTATCCAAACTGTACTTTCTACATAATTGAAAGGGAAAACGTACGCAAAAATCATTAGACTTCATATACAGTCGGCGATCTACTGTCAGCCGTCTTTGTTTCTCAGTCTAACGCAATATATTTAACCTAACTGTTTAATTAGTATAAAAACCTTTTCAAATACATCAAAACACAAAAAATAAAGCAGTTAGGTAGAAAATTATGTTTTATTGCATTTGGTACCAGTTATTTGTGTTTTTCTCCCTTTTTTATGTTGATTATCCTTGACAATCGCCAAAAGCGGAACGTCTGTTGGTATAAAAAAGAAATATGTCTCCCTGATTAATTTTAAATAGTTTATTCATGTGTTTTGCTTTTATTATTAACTAGCAAAAACTACCCGCACTCCAGTCAGCAATTACTGAGGTTGCAGTTTTCTTTACAGAAACCAAAGAAAAAATCAATTGACATGTTAGTAATTTAGAGGAAAAACATAATGTTGATTGTTTTAGTGTTATTTCATATATTCCAATGTGGAGAACATTTACTGTGCATGGACATAGTCAAATTTTATTTTATTAGGAAACAAAATAAAACACAAGTCTAAATTGATATGACCCTTAAAATATTCAATGTTGAGGATTTTTATTTTGTTTCAGCTTAATAAACGCATGTAATTAATCAATAACACAAACTCTTATTGTGTTTAATGCAAACTTTATTTTTAAAAAGTAATTACTCGAAAGTTATCGAGGTTGTTGCTATGTGTAAATATACGCGTGCGAAAACGTAACCGAAAAAACAAATAATGAAGCGGAAGTTATGATTTTGAATTTTAAACTTAATTACTTAAATTGATAAAATAGTATAACTACGGATCATAATCAAAATATTGCTACCCAAGAAAGGCTTTTCGTATATATAATTAAATAAAAGAATAAAATTATAAGTGAATCGTACTGAATATAAATGTATTAGACAATGTCTAAAAAATAAATATGCAAATGATGTATAGCTTTGAAGGTGTTCATTCAGGTTTTCTGTGAATATTTATATATATATATATACGGTATGTGAAAATATCTTACCGTATAATTTAATTAAGTAGAGCGTAGGTGTTTTGATATGAATATACTTCGAATAAATGAAAAAACAACTTTCTCATGTATTAATTTAGAAAATAGAATTTAAAAAAAATTACTTAATGACGATTTTTTAAAATATTAATCTACTTTTTTGGTAATTAAAATATAAACAACAAACGTTGGTAAATTTGTAGATAAACACTCTCAGCTTAATAATCTACGCAAGTAAAAATTGGATTCTACTTTTTTGGGGGATTATAACTTATTAGGACAGTTAACTAATGAATTTATAACACACACTTTAAGTTATACTGACAAGATCGTAAAGCAACACGCAATCGCCCGGGAAAGTGGATCCGCCATCCCCAGAAAACAATAACGCACGACTCTATCTGAAACAATAGGAAAATATGGTTATACCTCGCTATCGCTTTGCGAAGTACGTAAGGATTAAGTCATAGAGTTAATGCGTTATTTTTGTGAGGATGTATAGCGTAAAGAATGTCCAAGTTATGTTGGCTGTCGACCCCACAAGCACATATTTGTTGTCAGAATTGTATCACTCCCTTTTCTTTAAAAAACGATCAGGGATTCATGCCTAAGTTCATGAATTTTATTAATGAAGGTCTTGTAAACTCGGGATAAAAACTGTCGCATTTATTCATGAAATAGATAAACATTAATATTTTTTAAATTTCAGTACAAATTTAATATCTTTTTGAAAATAAATAAATGGATCGAAAGAAAATGCAATTCGCTATGGCGATTATACTGCGCTTTTAAAACACAATAAAGATGGAAATTTACCTTTGGCGTGATGATGCGAGAGAGAAAGAGGGAGGGGATTAGGGCGAGGGGAACAGCACTATAGTTGTCGTCCTCAACAATAAAAGAAACGGAAGTTACCTTACGAATTTCAAAATAATCACTTTGAATGTTAAACGTTGTTCATTAAATTGATGTAATTACTATCATCACTACTACTGATATTAATACTAATATGAAGAAAAGTATTAGATTCATGTGAGAAAAGTGGAGTATAAAAATAGTAATGAGTTGTTCAGACTATTCATTTATTTGAGAGTGTTTATAAGATTAGTATTCAAATGAATAGTCTTGGTCACTGTGCCTTTGAATTTTGTGTTGGGTATATATATATATATATATATATCTTACATTTATATATAAATATATAAATGTAAACTTGAAATGAATAAGCTTAATAAACCAAAGCTTTGCAATGTATTCATTTAGAGGACAGATAATTTTTAAAAATTAACGGCGATTATTTCCAAATTGTAATTTACAAATTAACGACAAACGTTGGTAAATTTGTAGATTAACAAATTCAGCTAAATTGTCTAGCTTAAAAAAAGTGTGATGCAACTATTTACGGTAATTCTAGCTAATTAGGGCAATAAACTAATATATTTTTAACATTAACCCTAAATCCGACTGGCAAAGACGTACAACTACACGTAATCGCCTAAAAAGGGGACCTCTCTAAAAAAAATATCACACAGAAATTATCTCACACAACAGCAAAATAAACTTGCTATCGCTTTGCAAAGTGAGGATTAAGTCATAGAGTGGTTGCGGAGTTTTTGTGAAGGTGTATAGTGTAGTGTAAGTCCTAGGTATTTTGGGCAAATGTATGACAATCGATCCCAGAAACAAAGATTTGTTGTCAAAATTGTATAACAAATACCGCCTCTTCTTCCCTAAAACGACTAGGGATGCATGCCTAAGTTTAATGAATTTCATTCATAAGTGACTTGTAAATACGGTGCAAACACTTTCGCATGTATGTATGAAATCGATAAATGTAATCTTTTGTTAATTTCGATACAAATCTATGATACATAAATGAAACAAATAAACGAATAGAAAAAAAAAATATATTCGCTGTAGCGATGATGCTGGGCTCTTTAAAAACAAAAGGAAAATGTTGCTGTGACATGGCGTGGCGTGACGAGAGAGAGAAGGATATATATATATATATATATATATATATATATATATATATATATATATATAAATATATATATATATATATATATATAAATATATATATATATATACATATATATACACACACACATATATATATATATATATATATATATATATATATATATATATATATACATATACATATATATATATATAGTAAGCTATGAACATATATTCATGGCAATTAAGCTACACAGAGGGTCCCGCATTTCATCCCTGGCTAAATGCATACAGTTATTGTTGTTGGGTGTTTTTATGTACACGGCTAGCTAGTTAGCCAATCAGATTCTCTGTTGTTCTCTCAGCCACTCGTTGGGCTAGCCGTGTATATAAAAACACTCGACAAAAATAACTCCATGCATTTTAGCTTAAGATTCCCCCGGGGATGAAACGCGGGAACCTCTGTGGAGCTTAATTGTCACAAATATATTTTCATAGCTTACTACCTAGCTCTACTTACGTATTGAGCACTGTTGAAGTAAATACTGAAAATTGATACATAAAAAAGTATGTCTCCTTATAAAACTTCATGTGGATACATGAAATTGTAATATATGAGAGAGAGAGATGGTGGGAAGGAATGGACATTAGGCGGTAGCATAATTGTTGGTGTCTTCAATACTTTTTAATTTTTAATATTGTTCCTATAATTGTTGTAATTAATATTATTACTATTACTACTACTAATATTAATATTTATATGAGTAAAAGTATTAGATGTAATTGAATGTGAAATACACAAATAGAAATGGATTGTGCAGAATATTAATTAATTTTAGGGTGTTTATTCTTCTAATGAAGCTTCTTGGTCAGTGTATTTTGGCATTTTTCTGTTTGGGATATATACTGTGTTTGAAAATATATCAATGTAAGATTGAAATATATATGCTTTACGTGTTTTCATATAACTATAGTCTGGATAATTACCAAAAAACTTTCGCATTTATTTATTTAGATATCTAGAAATTATAGTTATAGCCTATGATGTTATAGGATATAAGGTGAGATATACAAAAATAAATAAGTTCGTTGCCTATGAATCTTGAGTCAACAAATCTATTTTTTTATTTTATACCCTATAAAAGTAATCTTTCTTTTTGAAAATACAAGAATGTGTACTTTTGATTTCGACAAATTAAAAATGTTTATTGAGAATTTTTATAAAATAGTGGAAAGGTGGGAGGTGCCTTGGACTAAGTACCTGAGCGTACTGACTTCAATTTGTGTATGTTTCATAGGCCCGTTTATTAAGTACCTGATGTAAGTAGCTGATTCCAGAACGTACTGGGTAAACCGATGTAAACATCAAAATTGAGACGCTCAGAAATCTTGTTGACTCATTCGAATACAGGTTTTTACTTACAATGTTTGCTAAGTTAACGATTAAAATAATAATACTCAACAACTACAATAAACCTCTTTAACTACCGATTGCCATAGAAAATAACACACTACCTGAGAGTCTGACGTTCAAACTCCTCAGCCTAACGTTCACAAGTAACATTACTTGAGACAAATACATACAAGACATTGCCGAGGCTGCTTCTAAAAAAAGTGGGCTCCCTCTACTAAGCTAGAAAACTTCTCACACTTGACAGTATGTGATATCTTTACAAAGCCAACATCCGCCATGCATGGAGTATTGTTGCTACATCTGGGCTGGTTCACTACCAACTAGTATCTCCCTATTAGGCAATGTTTTAAAAGGTCTCTTATCTATAAGGTCCCTGACTATCCATCAAGCTTTAGCCCCTGTTCCATCGCCGCAATTTTGCACCATTGTGCTTGTTTTACTAGTACTTCATTGAAATGTGCTCCGATGAACTGTCTGCTCTGATGCTTCCTCGGTGTAAATACACTATGCTAGCTAACCCGACCATAAGCTAAATCCAATCCATTCACTGTGGGGATCCCTAGATGCCAGAAATACTTCTACTCCAATAGCTCCTTTCCTCGAGCTGCCGGCCTTTATAACTCACTTCCTGCTCTCTGTTTCCCCGACTGTACCGACATGAAGAAATTTAAAACGAATGTAAACAAGCATCTCGCTACACAGCTCCCAAATCAGGATGATCTCGAAACTTTCACCCTAATTCTCAGAAGCCCCTTATATCTACAATCGCAACTTGCCTCGTTTGGGGTGAACTTAGTTTTAAAAAATGTCCCAGGTCTAATATTCTGGAAACAACTGCTCTACACTATTCCAATATAACACGCGATAAGAATGTTTTACTTAATAATATTTACATTTTACATTTCCATCGTTGCGGACAATGTAATTGACATGCTGATTTCAAATCCTGCTATAAAATCTCGTGTGTTCACGTACGTATGAATGACCTCGCGATAGGATTGAACTCACATCCAAATAGGTTTATAATAGTGTTTTAGTCAGTCTGTCAAGCTTAATGTGATGAAAACGCACGAAGAGTAGCAGACTTACGTCCCTTTGTCTATCACGTTTTAGTTCCAAATTGCATTTCCTATCTAGCAGTTTGCATGGACGAATATCCGTTCTTGTTTACTTGGAAATTTGATATATATAGTCGGTTCTATCAGTCGGTCACGCTGTTGGATAGTTGAAGGGCGACCGAATACACATTTACAACATGGTGTGACTTGGTTCGCGTCTGATGACACATCATGATGATTGCCTATAGTAAATGATCCTTCCTGTCTGACTTAGTGTATGAGCAAGAATTTACTTATTTGAACAATTTTTATTCAAAACAACTGTTTCAGCGCAATTTTTTAATACCATTAAGTGGTTTAAGCGATCAACATAAACTTTTTGGATTTCAGAATTGTTCTAATAGTTCATATGTTCTTTCCTGTGTCGTTATGATTTGTAATTGCACTGATAACAACTGATGTATTTTATTTGGTTGCGACTTGTAAGATATTTATACATTACCTCGGAGGGTGTATAATGTAAAAGAGAGAGGAAGTTGGGAGACGTCTGCGATCTGAGTTGTTTTTCCCTAATCATCTCTAGATTAATGACAGGAATTCTGAGAATTATTTTACTTCACATCGTTCATAATCCAATTTTCACTTCACATATTTCATAATCCAATTTTCTACTTCACATATTTCATAATCTAATTTTTACTTCACATATTTCATAATCCAATTTTAAACTTCACATATTTCCTTATTCAATTTTTACTTCACATATTTCATAATCGAATCTTTACTTCACATATTTCATTATCTAATTTTTACTTCACATATTTCATAACATAATTGTTGCCTCACATATTTCATAATCCAATTTTTACTTCACATATTTCATAATCTAATTTTTACTTCGCATATTTCATAATCGAATGTTTACTTTACATATTTCATAATCCAAACAAAACGCAAACAACAAACGAAAACTGTTTATACACTCATTTTGCTCACATTCTTGAAATTCTCAACACCACCACAATCGCATTCCAAACGCAACTCTACCTTATTACAATCTAGATTGTAAATCTTATTCATTATTCTTATTCGATGATCACCACGGATGATCATGTTACATTCGTTGGAAAGTGAACAAAATGTATTTGTTGATGAAAAAAGTAGTTTACTCAAAAAGGAAATCAATTCAATTCATTTCTTCTCTAAAGTAAAACATCATACATCTTTTAACAAAATAAGGTTATTAGAAAGTAAAGGAAGAAAAGTGAAGGAGTTAATGTATCTTTAAGTGATATTTTTGTTATATTATTATTTAAGTGTTTTCAGATAAATAATGGAGGGGATCCATTAGTGTTAATATAACGTTATCATAAAGAAAACGCCAGTGGCCCCACTGACGTTCTGCCCCGAAAATGTTGTATTTCATAAACGTGTATACCAAATAGTACACACACACACACACACACACACATATATATATATATATATATATATATATATATATATATATATATATATATATATATGTAAAATGAGAGACAGAAAGAGTTACACAAGTAGAGAGAAAGAGAGACATAGATACAGAAAGAGAGAAAGAGAGAAAGAGAAAGGAGAATAAGAGACACCGAAAGAGAGAAAAAAAGGAGACATAGAGAGAGAAAAGAAAGAGAGACAGGGAGAGAAGAAACAGAGAGAGAGAGAGAGAGAGGAATAAGACAGATAGAGAGAGAGAGAGAGAGAGAGAGAGTAAGACTAGACAAACGAATTCATAACATTATTTTTTTCAGTTTCTATGATTCTGAGATTAACAATGATTACGTGTACGATTGTTTCTAAGACGATTAAGATTTTTTATTTTCTTATTTTTTTCAGTTTTATTCTAATATGTATCTCCTTCAACGCCCTTAGTTATGCATTTATTTGTCTAAAGTTACTGTACCATGGCTTAGCTTGATCTGAAAGTTCAATTATTTAGCTGAATTTAATACCTGTAGTATTTGAGTATTGCATGTCATAATTTATTCCAGTTTTTCTCACATTTGAAGCTGTTTTCCTATTGCTAATTTCTAGAATACAACTTATATATATATATATATATATATATATATATATATATATATATATGTATATATATATATATATAATTTAAGTATATTTATATGTTTATATATTTTTACATACAGAATTATCTCCTAAACTAATTAACCGATCATTATACATTTTGAAACACAGCTGTTAGTCATAAAGGTAAATGATGTAGCTATATTTCGTTTCTTAAAAAAGGAGTTTTTTTCGTGAAAATTTAGATACTTCCATTTTTGTGAAATGTTTACAATGGCTATTAGCCATTAATTAATATACAATCCCCAGAGTTATGTTTTGCGTGTTAAGTAAATAATATGGGACACAATATGGACACAGCCTTGAAATTTAAAATATATCAGATGTGCATTAATTTTTAGCCATAATAATTAGGTAGACATTTAGCAAGAGTTCATAAATGTACGTTCTTAGTAAAGTCCCATAAGCTAAATATTTTAAATCATGTCAAAGAATGTTATCAAAATTAGAATAAAGAGTATAGACATGAGTGTTAGTACCATTATATATTGGTTTTAATGTTCGTAAGGTGACATAAAAGTAAGGATAATTTACTCTCTTCGGGAGATAAATGCAAGTAAAGTATTGGGTCATACAGCACGTGTGCGAACACCTTGTTTGCCCATTTTTTTAATTATCTCAAACAAAGGCTCTACGCCTACAATAACACTTACAGATATCCAAAGAAATGATTACATCACTTCACTAGCAACTACTATATGGGCACTTATGAGATCCAACACTTACTTCAAAATTAAATGGAAGATCGTCGATAAACACACGCTTTTTAACCGTACCTCCAAGAATTACCTACTATGCACGACTGAAAAGTTCAGGATCCTACAGGCAGTCAATAATTTTTTCCATAATCTGTATGAACATCAAAACTGAGGTCTTCAAACAATGTCCCCTAAATGAAATTCTCTACTGGCCAAATGGACTAACAATAAAAATACAAGATTCTTTAATAGCCCAATGAAGCTGATAAATTCCACATCATATGAAAAATATATGAACTAACTCCCACCCCACGACCTTTCCAATTATTATCAAATTGAGGTATATACAATATAATCACACCTCCTCCTCCCCTAGGTATATTACACCATCCAAATCTACATCTCTCTTAGCAAGCCCTATATAACCTACACTCATTTCCTCTTAACCGCCACCTATCAAAACTACAACATAAATTATTAGATACCTCACCATATTCCGTTTAAAATATTACCCATGTTAAATGCATGAATCTGACCTGTAAAATGACTAGAAATATAACTATCGAATATCCTTAAATAAAAATAAATTATATATGACAAAGATTTAAACGTACCCGGTTCACATAGACCCTAAGATAGCCATGTAAACGTTATTAGATGAAGATAACTAAATTAATTCAATACAAAGATCTCACATGTATGCACATCTCGATGATAGTAACCCAATTTTGATATAACTTTTACTGATGAAGATACCTACTTCAACTCTCAGCCGCCAAATAGCTACAATCTACAATAATAACACCAGCTTAACACTCAAATATAAGTCCACCTCAAAATATATAAAATTACAATAAATAATGAAATAATTTTAAAAATATAAATAAATAATTTAAAAATATATTAAAATAGAATAAAATATTAATATATATATAACACTTAAACACCTAATAACATAAATAAATTCTACCCAGATTCTAAGCCATTCACCCACTAATAAACTACACCATGCAATTACCCGTAAACATAAATATACCACAGAAGCAGTGTGATATACTGCATCCGTTTACAATAATAAAATTATTTTAAATAAAATTAAATCACGATCAAGACCCATATAAATATATAATCCGCCTCCTATTTAACTCGGCACTTTCTCCAAACAGGACGCTTGAACGAATGCACTGGGTTAACGGTGATTTTTGAATTCCATTTCTCGTGTTTGTTTTCATTTCGTGAGTCGCTAATGATTTGACTGGACTATAATGGCCCTTTAAAGGATAAAAAGTTAGTCCATGTTGATTAAAGCGCGGTACTCTCTTAAATATGTAACATATAGTTTTTTAAATAAATTATTTATATGATATACATATATATATATATATATATATATATATATATATGTAGAGTTACATATATGTATATACAGTCTGATTCATAAGTCACTTAGCTATTTAAAATGGTTACTATATGACGCACAAACATACTATGAACATTTGATGATTGTTATCTTACTCTCTAATTACTGCTATTTGTTATTTTAAATGTGTACGTTTATATATTTGTTTCTATATATATTTATTTTCATTAATTTCAATTTGTGTAAATCATCATATGTGCTTTTTTTTCAGACAGTATGTCATTTACAATTGAAAAGCGAATTTTTATTGTCATTCATATGGCCAAATTTGATGAATCTCCCACACTTGTTGAAAGGCAATGACGACCTCAAATCAAAAACTACTGCCGAGTTTGTTCAAATTAATCAATCAAATATGCTACAAAGAGTCGTAAATTCCTTGCAAAAAAGAATGGAGCTATGCATGCAGAACGAAGGTGGAAATTTTGAAATTGGCTGTAATTTAAACTCCCATGAATGAATTTGTTGAATAAACTTTCTGTTTTGTATTACCGTATTTGTTTACTTTAGAATTTCAAAAATAAATAGCTAAGTGACTTATGAATCACCCTGTATATATATATATATATATATATATATATATATATA
>OY744528.1:33173527-33206027 GCA_963556195.1 Sepiola atlantica
CACGAGAAGTAATGAGAGAGGTTTCAAAGTTAAATTCCAAGAAGCCACAACTTCAGGTACGGCGAAAATAGAAAATCTAAAAAGGGTAAAAAGTCCAATAAGAGGTACATTCGATGATGCAGGCAGGCGTCAGAGGAGATTAAGATGGAAAATATTCGCCATTAAAGATACTTCCCGGGCAGAGATGACAAAGGAAAGTGTTTAAAAGTGGGAAAAAGGGGCAGCGAGAATATTTAAAGTCTGCCCAGTTGAGAAAGCCGGCTATAAATGAAGAAAAGCAAAGACAGTGAAAACAAGAATATAATATGCGACCAGTAGGCAAGTAAAGGATACGGGTAAGGGGTGTGTGGGAGGAGAGAAGGACGGGTACGAGGAAAGAGAGGGGAAGGAGAAAGGGAGCGATGCGGTGAAGGAATGCGGATACAACTAAGAGTGTGAAAGTGGGGGGGGGGTGAAACATAAAGTTGAAATTGGAAGTTAGCGCGAATTAGGATTCAACTAGAAAAGGGGAAGAAAGGAGTGGGGGTAAGTTAACGAATGTTAGGATAAGGGGTTAAAATATCAGAATATGTATAAGAACAGAGTTCGGGGTTTAAATGTTTAATCAAATGACCTTAGATATAAACAACAGTTGAATCCTAATTCGCGCTAACTTCCAATTTCAACTTTATGTTTCACCCCCCCCCCCCACTTTCACACTCTTAGTTGTATCCGCATTCCTTCACCGCATCGCTCCCTTTCTCCTCCCCCCTCTCTTTCCTCGTACCTGTCCCTCTCTCCTCCCACACACCCCTTACCCGTTTCCTCCCTTGCCTACTGGTCGCATATTATATTCTTGTTTTCACTGTCTTTGATTTTCTTCATTTATAGTTGGCTTTCTCAACTGGGCAGACTTTAAATATTCTCGCTGCCCCTTTTTCCCACTTTTAAACACTTTCCTTTGTCATCTCTGCCCGGGAAGTATCTTTAATGGCGAATATTTTCCATCTTAATCTCCTCTGACGCCTGCCTGCATCATCGAATGTACCTCTTATTGGACTTTTTACCCTTTTTGGATTTTTTATTTTCGCCGTACCTGAAGTTGTGGCTTCTTGGAATTTAACTTTGAAACCTCTCTCATTA
Source organism: Sepiola atlantica (assembly GCA_963556195.1). Taxonomy (NCBI): domain Eukaryota; kingdom Metazoa; phylum Mollusca; class Cephalopoda; order Sepiida; family Sepiolidae; genus Sepiola; species Sepiola atlantica. Next base: position 33,174,650 of record OY744528.1, read on the forward strand.
CTTCTCGTGCCTCTAACGACCTATTTATCTACATCTTATTCTCTCCGCTGGACTCTTCGACACCGGACTTCTTGGCAATCGGACATTTGCTTGCACCTTGGCACAGTTTTGCCCTGCGTTTCTTTCCCTACAACTTTTATTTTATTTTTTCAAATTTTAAATCTTGGCCATTGCCAACTTATCTATCCCAGCGACTTCCTCTGATGATAAGATTTTGATCTTTGAACAGCCTGGCTTAAGGAAAATTTAACTTGAATAAATTGCCTTTTTGCGGAATATACCTTGCTTTGAACTTTTGAATTGAATTTTGATTTGGCTTTTGCTTTCTCTAATTCCTTTCCATTCTCCTTCATTATATAAACATATATATATATACATATATATAAACATATATATATATATATACATATACATATATACATATATATGCACATATATATATATACATATACATGCACACATATATACATAAAAATACATATATACACATGTATGTATATACATATATATATATATATATATATATATACATATATATACATATATATACATATATTTATATACTTATATATACATATTATTACATATATTTATATACATATATATACAGATATACATATATACATATATATATATATACATATATATACACATATATATATATATACACATACGTATATATACATATATATATATATTGTTACGGCCGCCCCCGAGTCGGGATCACAAGAGGGGATTGCGCAACAAATTATTAAAAAAAAGGTAAAAAAAAAGTTTTGTCCAGGAACGGCTCGTTTTCCTCCCGGGGCAATGTTACAAGTGAACCGTGCGTGGGAAGGGGAAATTCTCCAATTTCAGACCAGATAGAGAGAGGGGCCGAAGCTCGGCAAGAGAACAACACAAACGCCCAGGTAAAGTATACAAACAATGTTTATTTACAGGATAACGAAAAGAGGATATAGGTATAAAACTAGATAACATAAAAACAAAATACTAGCAGTAAAAGGGGGGGGGTATTTAACGTATCTATTGACGAGCAAAGAAATGACATTCAATCATGAAATAACAACAGAGAGAGGTAAACAGTTTAACTTACACGACGTCGGTAATACAGAAAGATGACAGTCCACGAAACAACGAACAATGTTGGGTGAAAGGAAAGATGAGTTCAATTACAAGTCTGGCAGAAGGAGATGAGTGAGTTCTGTGAGAGTTTGGGTTAGCGCTATGCGGCGAATACGTCGTTTCCCAGCGTATCCTTGAATGCAGAGTTGGTCGAAGCAGGCGTTCGTTTATTCCTTTTCAGTCACGACTTCGTCGGGCTTGAATTCTGGTGGGTTTTCCTTAAACAGATAATCAATTGAGATGTGGGAGTTTCGGCATTTCTCCTCTCTGTATCTCATCGGCATTTCTTCTTTTTCTTCTTCTTTTTCGTTTTCATGGACAGAGGCAATAAGACGACCCGGCAGCAGTTACGGTCGGCGGAAAGACTGCTTGTGTCAACTTCCACTTCCAGTCCGAAGCTAATGGGTTCGGGTAGGGCGATCTCCCTTCTCCCCTGATGGGCTATTTTTAGCTTTCACGAAATCGCAAAGCGGGTGTGAGCCTCCCACCTCACCCACCTACCCGGCAGGCTGCCGGTCCCAAAACAGAAATGACGACATATGTCTCTTTCAGAACCGTCTCTCGAAAATAAGAATGATGAAATGTGCTTTTCTCTGCTCGTCCACTGGCAAATAAAATATAACTAATTTCTAGGACTAGTTCTGCCATATGCAACAATATCCATACATACATATATATATATATACATATACGTATATACTTATATATACCTACATACATATATATCTATATTCATATATATATATATATATACATATATATGTATATATATATATATATATATATATATATACATATATATATACATATATACACATATATATATATTATATATGATATCAATATGTATATATATGATAGTATATATGTATATATATATGAGAGCATATTGTATATATATATATAGTATAGCATATTATATATATATGATAGCATATTATATATATATATATGTATATATATATATATATATATATATATATATATATATATATGATAACATATATATATATATATACATACATGTATTTATATATATTATAGAGAGGAGACGGAGATTGATTATAACGATCGAAGGACTTGTATAATATGAATAGATTTTCATCACAGAGCACATTTTATATTCAATAAATATTGATTATTATCTCATCGATTATTATGACAGAACATTGGAATAAAACCATTTCCTAAAACTTGGTGGGTAGAAAATGTTGCATTTGTACGCGACTCAATTTTCCACTGATATGACATTTGTACAACGGCTTGTCTTTCTTTTTGGAAATGTTGTTTTATTAATGTTCTTATCTTCGTCAAAAAATTACACCGACTAGTTCTACAATAATCGATACATGTTAGTCTAATAGACAAGGTCATAGAATATTCCTCCAAAATATATTACTTTTTCTCAAAATTTGTAAACAATAGCATAGCGAAAACATTGGCAATTTTGCATTTTTATTTCTATTTTTTTTCATTTTAAACTGTCCTTTTTATATTTGACTCGTCTGACAGTGAATATATTTTATCTGCCCATAGTATGTGAAAGGTGATTTTGGAAAACAAATTTTTGAAACAAATGGGTGAATGTTGGCCGCACCTTTCTCTTTGGGTTTTTCAGTTTTACATATTCCTGCTATGTATGTAGATTTTGTCTCTCTTGGCTCAAAGGTTCCATAATCTTCAGATTAACAGACGAATAGGAATACCAACTTCTGTGTTTTTGATTTTTTTAGATGAGAATTGATAATTTTCATTATTCGGACAACTCTTCTCATCTTAAATATTATTCTCACAACTTTGCGGCCGATGTAACTTCGACCTTGTTCAAGTGTATCTTGTCGATCTCGGGAATTAGTTCGAAATTTCGAACTAAAGAATTTATCTAATCGACGGAGATAGGAGGCTCTCTTTTCGTCACCCAGAACCGATTTGAAGTCTTTACTAATTCGAAATTGTATTCTTACTATTGCCCGCACAAAGGATTGAACCTTTTATTGAACCTTTAACCTCCGGAAAAGTGTCACTTAGAACTGAGCTTTTCTTAATACTTTATCCATTACGCCACGGGTGACTACAATAAAACGTAAAGCAGTAAAGGCATATAATCACCTCTGAAGTTTAGACTTCATAATTCATTGATAGTCTGTATTTCTGTATATGCTACTGATATATGAACATACTGACAGAGCATGAAAAGAAGGTTTGATGTTTGGTCTTCCCTGAACCTGCTTACTCACAAACGTCATGTCGCTAGTCTCAGTCTCTCTATAAATACTATTATGAAATTCGTTCCTACGAATTGTCTGATTAATTTCCTGCTTCCTTTGTTCTAGCTCGTTTGCCTCTTTAGTCTAGTGGTCTTCAATTCGCTGTGTGTATACCTCGTTCTAACAGCTTCCTTTTCCAGTGGCTTATTGTTTAAGAACTAGAGGTTTGTAGAACTATCTTTCTGTTGACTTGTCTTTTTTCCTATGAACTTTATCATTTATAGATTATGGTCAATACGTATATGATCATTTTCCGTTCGTGTTCGCTCCTTACATAAAGTGGCTTCACGTCTTGGAGCAATTTCCAATAAAAAAAGAAGACGCGTAATATCTTTGAAATGAAATGTTGAAGAACTATCTTTAGAGTAACTTTATATGATAGGCGAAGAAATGCAGATATCAGGAAGAAACTCCACATTAACAGATTTATCAACAACGTTATTCGAAGACAGAGATTAACGTAGTTTTGACATCTTTCCAGACAACCAGACAAATCCGCTTACCAGATATGAATCATTCTTTTAGTATATAAATACTTGTCGAAACTATATGACAGTTGACCTCCGTCTATCAAAATAGATCGTGTTTAATGAATACTTTACAAAAGTATTGTTGTTACATATGGTGATGTTATTTATTATTTGAAAACAATTTTTCTAATTAACATTTGAATCACTAAAAATCAGACATTGTAGCTAGTTTGCGTTACAATTCATGCGTGTGTGTTATTCCTCCAATACCTGAGGTTAATTCCGTTATGTTTGTTAACATAGTTATTTAATTAATTCAATGGCAGGTTTTTTAAAGAACAATGAACTTATTCAGCATGTGGTCGTCTCGTGGCTGAAAGCTCATTAGGGGGAATAAAGAAAGAGTTACTTATTTTTAAAGAACATACCTAAATGTTCACCATTTTGTCTGACTATTTTTAAAAAGCTAGTCTTGTCTTATTTGACGCCCCCACTTCGATTGCAGGTCCTTCGCCCGTCACATCTTTGTAATGCTATGTTATAGAGCATTGTATGCATTTCATTTACTAATACTGGCTCCGGTTTATACTTGTACGCTGTGTCTCTATGTTCAAAGTGCAGTCATTTGCATAGTTAGTAGTCGACTACCTTTCTGACCCAGTCATGTTTGTTTTGATATTCATTTTAGGATAGTTCTTTTTTCATCTACTTTTGATGTGAATTACAGTTTCGTTTCTTTGTAAACAGAATCTACATTTACTGCTTTCCTGGATATTGTCAAGTGTTGCTTTTAAATACTTCGTTTGATTCACTGTTTTTTTTTTCGCGCGGCTGTTGATAACGATTTTATTTATCTTATCAAGTGTCCTTTGCGTAAAGCGTCCATATAGCTGCTTTTATTCAACACGTTTTCTTTTCTAACTTTTTTTAATATCCCATCTCACTGCTGTCTGTATTGTTTACTACTTTCCGATACGTTGTGTGCCGGCAATATTAATTTACAGACGAAGGGTCATCTCACCAGCCATTACGCATAAATGTCCACATGTTAAACAAAGTAATGTTCCCTGGAAACTGAATGAAGGGAAGTATCTCTAGAGTTCCAGTAATCTCCGCTCTGTGGATCACAGTTCAGAAACAGATTACGTTCTTGAAATAGCTATTTACAATCGATCTCGCATTTCTTATCATTAATATTTATATTATTATTAATAACATAAGTACTCATAGTAGTAGTAGCAGTATTAGTAGCAGTGGGGGTAGTATAACTCACTTCAATCACAAGCGATGGCCTACTCTGAAGTCAGCATGAAAACAAGCTTCCTAAGTAATTCCAGTACAGTCAGTAATCTCTCTATTATTGTTTCAATTAACCTGTTGTTCTCGTACCAGTCGTTATCTGTTGATAATTTTATTTAATTTTCCTTGTAATCTGAGTGACAATATTTATTATCAGTTCTCTCCTTTCCTTTCTAATCGAAGTCGGGATGGTTCTATCGCTCTTTCCATCCGCTCATGATCTACATGATTTCTCTGTGGTACAAACCGAAGTTGCTTCTTTTATTTTTTTAGGGGGAGATTAGAAGAATCAAATTTTAGTCGTGTGTTAACAAATCATCAGGTTTTATCCAAGTAATCTCACTTCCCTTGAACTTGTGTGTACATATTCCATTTTTCCTTCGGTTTGTGTTTGGTTATAATAGTATGGTTATTTAATTAATTTTTCAAAATATTCTCATTATTGCAATTTAACCAACGCTTCCATGTGTGAGTTTTCAAACTTTTCAATCTACCTTATTCACGTAACCGCGTGCTACACACAGTGGCATATCAACATTAATCGTCGATAACATCAAGACGAATTTCAACTTGACTGCGATAAATATGTCTCAATCAAGAAGGATTAAACGAAAAAAAAGAGAAAAAATATGCTTATTCTTTTGAGAAGGGTGTATATCACCGAACGTACTCAAGTTTTTAAAGTAAATAAATACTTTATTTGGAAAAACATAAATAAATTGCGTAATGCAGGTTTTCTAAATATTTTTTCAAAATATTCTCCTTATTATTGACATTTCACCAACGCTTCCATGTGTGACTTTTCAAACTTTTCAATCTAATTTTTCATTATTTTATTTTTATTAACCATAAAAAACATATTGCCATTGGAGTGTAAGTTGATATTGTGGAAAGTGGCAGTCGGGACGGGCAGCAATATGTGTGTTAACATTACAGTAACACTTTTTCATTGTGTTACTGTTGGGGAAACAGTGAGCAATAAGACAATTCCAAATGCAAGTTCTTGGATGGAGAAAACTCTCAAAGTTGAACATTTTCCGGTATCGAGGGACTTCAACAGTAAACTGGTGGGATTTAGCTGCTAGTCGGATGTATTTTCCTTGTGGGTTTACAAGTGCAGTAAGTTACTCAGAGCACATTCCGTGGAAGTACTTGTAAAAAGCATATGGATGCAACACAGCAGCAATATGAGAGAGGCAAGAGCTTAGCAGAGAAGCATTATCCAAGAGGGAGAGGCTAGTGGTTGGTGCAGCAGCGCAGGTATGGAAACAATACTTCATGCACGAGCAAAAACTATTGACTTCATAAACATATAGGATACTGTCTAGCGTGATAATTTTTCTAGTCGGTTAAAGGGAGCTTACCTTCTCAGCAGCAGACTTGGCAGGATCATCTATGCAGTTATTCTAATTTATGTTGCCTAAGAACGTCATGTTGAAATGTTTAAACGTTGGACTCCCGGGAAAGGGCCATGGCAGTAGCTGATTGTGAAATGTTTCTTATAATTGTTAAAGGAAACGAGATTTGTCCTCGTAGCATTGAATGTGACCATCTATTTTTGGCTCAATTCTACTACAGTCTGGATGTTATTTTCTTAAGGATTTAGTCATTGCCCGGATGTGGTGTTATTAGATTTGCTAGCATGTCTGGAATAGAGTGTAGCTTCGTTACCAACTACACCCATCTCTGACGCTATTACATCAGGAATGTCATTTGATAAGAAATAATAATATTTTTTTCTTCATAAACTTGGATCAAAACAAAATAAGAGTGTATTATAATTTAATCAGTAGATTCCGTTTTACGTTTACTTACTTCTACAAAACCCGAATAGTTGATGTTATCTCCTCAAATGTAAAGAAAATACTCAATGGCATTTCAAACGTATAAAGCAGAAGACAACGAATAAGATGAAGAAAAAGAAAGTATATTCACCCCCTATTTTCTATGAAGAATAATTTACTGATATCGCTCAAAGATTTGACACACATAATTTATTTATTTCTATTTCCATTTTATACGACATAATGGAATAATGTCAACCTTACGATCAAGACACATGTGTATATGCATAACAAAGGTCACGGTCATTTGGACTTTATTTGTTTGTACGCAAATCGAAACATGTAATTGGAATAAATGTAATTGGATTCACAAAGGAATAGGCAGAGTACACATTGCTAATTCATTAGTATTTACGATGTTTATCACCGAGTACTAATATCATGTAAGTATAAAGGGTGTGTTTTTTAATACTGGATACGATTTTTATACTTACAATAACATTAACATGAAATAATATAATAAAACAAAACATATAATCAATATTATTGTACAAAATGGTTTTGATAATTCACAAATAAATAGACTTAAACAGTGTTCAGCAATAGTTTAAAGTTTAAAAACATAAGGTCTAATGTTTGTTTTTTCAGTAAATACATTTATTATAATTACTTACTCTCTCATACAACTACTAAGTAACGCATATTTTCCAGGAGAATTTACAAATATATTCCTTCGGACTAGCTATGAAGCGGTAAAAGATGAGAATAAAAAATAACCGGGTAAGGTACGAACAACAACCATGGAACAGGTATAAAATAGTATTTTTTTTAAATTGAATTAGTAAATTACTTTCATATTTCTTTTTTTTATATTTTCACATCTACGACAACAGTCGATATATAATGGACGATTTAAAATATTCAATATACGATGATATTTTTAGGAAGTGGAAATGGGAAATTAGCGATAGAAATACTTTAAGCTCTTGCTAAGCCTTGATAAAGTGCATACCCTTCTTCAGACGTCGAGGAAGCCTACTTGAAAGTTAATGTTGACTCCTAGCCAAAAACTGTCAGCTTTCTGTAAACTTTCTATATTAAAACATGTTTTCTTGTCTATTTAACGACACTCACACACACACAAACACAGCGCACACGCATATATATTTTTTTTTTTCATAGCTTATTACCTAGCTCTACTTACGTATCGACCACTGTTGAAGTAAATACTGAAAATTGATACATAAAAAATTATATCTCCATATAAAATTGTATATGGATACATTAAATACTAATATATATATATATATATATATATATATATATATATATATATATGGTACATGTATTGTATTAGTTTCTGTAGATGTAAATCCATTGAAACGGAAGTGTTTATAGAAAGTGTTCAATAACAAGTAGAGCTGTTCGTAAGTATACATTTTTATTTATACAAACATTAATGGTTACATATGTGCATACATGTTCCGGTTGTACTCTTCGCAGAGATGAACCTCTTCAGACCAAAGACCACAGAGAAGTGAGTGGTCTTTGGTCTGAAGAAGTTCACTCTCTGAGAAGAGTAAAACCGAAACATGTACGCACATATGTAACCAATAATGATGTATGAATAAAAATTTATACTATATATATATATATATATATATATATATATGAGAGAGAGAGATAGATAAACAAACAACTATCTGTGTTTGTCTACGTTTATAAATAAGCATATATAGGGTTTATTTCTAATGCCGTTAAAATATGGCTGTCACGACGGTCGAGCGGTAAGAGACATTGATTTGTAGTTATTCGACTGCGGGGTTCGAGTTGTTCGACTGTCGGAACGATTACATCATCCATAATACTGATTTTTAGTGAACATATACGAAATATGTCAAATGATATTAATGCATTTATTAATTATAAATACTTATATATATATATATATATATATATATATATATATATATATATATATATATATATATATATACGTATGTATATCTACATGAAGATAACATACAAATACACGACATATCATAAAATAAAAAATATTGTGAGATAGAATGTATGAGAAAAGACAAAATTAAACATAGGAAAAAATGTTATTGAACCGGATATTTTATATATTTGAACATTTAAAACAAATCTTTTTTACGTCCGTTTTTGCTGTTTACCATAACATGTTTATATCGGCAGTTTCTAAATTAAAATTATGTCGGTTAAACGAAAAATTATCAGGCATGCTGTTATTTTAAATAGATACGCCGTCGAGTGGAAACATTGATTAGTTTAAATAAATATGACATAAGCGACATCATATTTGAAGATAAAATTCGATTCCGAAAAATTACAGATTAAAGTTTTAAAAAAGTACATAACATACCTTCATTAAATGTCTTCTAATTTTAAATTATGTTAATACTTTTAACCCATCGATGCTTTCATATATATATATATATATATATATATATATATATATATATATATATATATATATATATATAGGATCAAAATAAACCAAAGTGATAACTTATAGTATATGGAACCTATTGTGAAAAGGATTAGCTCAATATACGAGATAGAGCAATAGTAGTTTTTGAGTTAAACCTTGTACGAGACTCTACTGTTTTACTAGGCCCGGAAGTAAATCAAAAAAATGGCCTGTCTTCCTCTTTTCAACCTCCTTTAAGTGCATCTGGACTCACCTACACTTTGAGCACTTTCTCCAATCTGCTCCAACACAAAGAGTTTTTCTTCACTTTCTACATTTTTCTCACCGGATTTTTTCAACGGAAATTTACCACCCGGACATTTTTGCTTATCTTTTCACGGAACTTTTCTCTTCATTTAATACGTTTTTTTAATAACAACTCTCATAATTTTCAAATGTTTGAACTTTGGTTTTTTCGAAAGCCAACCTATCCATCTGTATTTCTCCTCTGATGATAAGATTTCGATCTTTGAAAAGCCTTGGCTTAAGGAAAGAAAAATAAACACTAGTTTATTACTGATTACACCTTGCATTGAACAATTGAAATTTGAAATAAATTTAGACAATCGTCGCATATTTATCACTCTTTTTTCTTCTATCTCTCTCTCTCTCTATATATATATATATATATATATATATATTAAATGTCTTCTAATTTTAAATTATGTTAATACTTTTAATCCACCAATGTTTCATATATATATATATATATATATATATATATATATATATATATATATATATATATATATATATATATATCATTATGTTAGCGACGTCGGATTGGAGTTGAAAAATACTTGTAGTCCGGGGTTTCGAATCGCATCACCGGTAGTGAATAGTCATATCTCTATACTGATGAGTCCCAATTGAAACAGGACGAAATGTATACGTACATAGATAATACACAATTACAAATATTTATTATTTGTCCCTCCTCGAAAAAGTAGAGCACTATAATGGTAGTATTAACACAGCATGACGTCACTTGCTTCTGTCATCGTTCCTTTCCTTAATAGAAGTAGAATGCCTCGACGTTAAGCCGCCGTTAAAGTGTGAAAATTATCATAGTTTATTCGCTGTTTACAATTGGCCTAGCGGTTATCGACGTCGGATTGAAGTTGAAAAATACTTGTAGTCCGGGGTTTCGAATCGCATAGTGAATAGTCACACACACCCACACACATATATATATATATATATGTATGTATATATATATATATATATATATATATATATATATATATATATATATATATATATATATATATATATATATATATATTTCGTGTCAATCTCTCGACGCAGCGAGCAATTCTGCGGTTCTCACGTAGAGTATTGCACCCAGCATTGTGTTGTGGGCAATTCCCTGGGCGATTTCGGTCACTCGACCCTTTTCAGGAGGCTTATCATTACTATCAATAATGAATCTATAAATAACGTCTCTTAGTAAGGATAAGACACAGCCTCTTGATGAGGTTTGTGAGACAAAAACCGCTTGAGGAATAGCTTCCGACACAACGCTGGGTACCATACTCCATCTGTTAACACATGTGAACCGCAGAATTGCTCGCCGCATCGTGAGATTGACACGAAAGATTGTGAAAAGAGAGAGCTCCGTGGTCTTCAATGAAGCTTGCATAAACAATATATGCATTATATATATATATATATATATATATATATATATATATATATATATATATATATATATATATATATATAGAGAGAGAGAGAGAGAGAGATATATATATTTGAGAATAATTTACTCATTAAAAAATATATCGACTCATATTAATTATGAAATTAATAACAACTCCATCGGATGTAAACACAATTATGAGTCAATAGATAAACCTTCCACTTCATGAATGATGCAATATATAAACATTTAAACAATCATGTTCGCATAAAAAAAACGATACAAATTAATTGCAAAACAAATGATCAATCATCCGAAGCCAATCAACTGTCCCAAAAATGCACACTCCGCTCGCAAGCAATCATATTATACACGAAAAACTCACCTTACATATATACAAACGTTGGAAAAAATAATTGAAAAGTCCCTGTGAATTTTGCATCAATATTGAAAAAATTATTTTTTTTTTTTTTAAATACCAACATTTTGGTTTCATTTTTTATTCATGGTTATTCTTGTACTGAATTAATTAAATTACTTTTTATTTAAAATAGTGCATATTAGTAAGAATACTTTTAATCTATCAGATTATATATATATATATATATATATAGTGTGTGTATATATAAATGTGTATATATATATATATATATATATATATATATATATATATATATATATATATATATATTGGTACAGAAAAATTAGTACAACATACGTACCGACGGTTTCAAGCACGGAAGGACTTAGCCATCTGGCTCTCGTCAACATCTGTTGTCATCTGTCTCGGAAATGTGAAATCACGTGTCACTCTCGTTTGGACACGTTATTTGCTTAGAGTGTTGTGTATGTTCGTTTAAATTTAGTGTAAGGAAGGTTTTATAAGGTTTGAAAAAAGAGGGAGGGTGAAAAGTAACAGTTGAGATTTGAACCGGAGGAGATTTAAAGAGATATAAACAATTAAAAAAATATTTCTATATAATTCCCGCGAGTCAATATTATGAGTATCGTATATTTGGTCGTTACTCTTTTGGGGTTTGATAATGTGTCTCTTAAAGGAATTAGTGGAGAGAAAATGGGTTTAAGGATTAAAGAGGTTAAAAGGAACAATATTCATTAAATTCAAGTTAAAATTCTGGAGTAAAAGACTTTAAATCAATCCCGAAGGAATTTAAATAAAAGTATTATCCAGGCGCTCTGAGGGCAATACCTCTGTAGGGGTTTTAAATGGTTTGAATACGTTTAAATAAATTCGGGAAGTGATGACATTGGTATGCTGATTAAAACTGGTTTAGAGATAATAGATTGGGTTGGCAAGATTTGGCCAGTTTGGGAGATATGGGAGATTAGCATTATGACTGAGAAATGTTGGGGACTTATGAGAGTAATAATAATGTTATGAAATTAGGTGGTTATTCTACAAAACAGATGACAACAGATGCTGAAGAGTCCTTCCATGCTTGAAACCGACGGTACGAATGTTGTACTAATTTTTCTGTACCAAAATAAATAAATATTACGCTATTAATTTTTCATTTTTAACTTTAATTCTTAATTAATCGAGCACTTTGATGGGATTTTCCTGCTATATTACAAAGAAGTATATATATATATATATATATATATATATATATATATATAGCTTCAATCTCATCGGGTTAACAAAACATGTCTCGTTTTTTAATTGTTCCAATTGAAGAAGAAAACTGCGCGAAAATGGCAGCAACTAAAATGTGATCAACTTGCCATCAATTTTTAGTGACTCTTATTTTGGGATTGAAAAGCGAAATATAAATCAAAGTCAAAAGATTATCGTGCAACCCTGGGCAGGTAGATCACCTAATATACTATTTCTGGTGTATGGGTACGAATAGAGCGAATAAAGAAAACAGTTCTATTTACCGAAAAGTGTGGTATTTAGCGCAATGAAATGTTGTTTTTCGTTCAGCAACGTCTGGGGAGAATTATATTGCAATCAGGAGGCGGGTGATTTTGTTTATCGATTTGATGTTCAAATGCACGTTTCGTTCAATGTGACTGGCAATGAAGGATATTATTGCACAGAGAGGCAGAAATACTTATCCTTATCTTATACATGTAATTATACAATCTCTTCTTAACTTTTAACGTAACGACGTTGCTTTGTAATAACATATTATGAAGTACTTAGTAAACCTTTCTAGTTTTGGAAATTTACGCTGTTGATTGTTGGGTTTTGGACATGTAGATCCTTTAAGACCGCCCCGCTCATACCTGTGCCGAATCTACTTTGTTATTATATTAACAGTTATATTACAATCTACTTTGTTATGCGATCCATACTACATTTTAAATATAAAAGAGCAAAGTAAACATTTTCGTAATTGGTTTTAAAATAATGTGTTATTAAAGAGGCTAAATAACAAACGCTAACCTCTAACCCTAACCCAAATTTGTATCTCTAATCTAACCTCTTACGTTTAACCCTAAGCTTAACCCTTACCTTACCAAACCCTTTAAGGCTAACTTAAACCCTTAACCTTACCCTAACCCCATAACGTTCAAAGAAGTGTGACACTTAAACCAATTATTCAACGAGAAGTCGCTGAAGATTCAGTAATCTATTTTGACGAATTTAGAGCTTACGGTAATTCAAACCAACTTAATTTTCCGTTATTCATCACCAAAATGTCCTGGGTTCAGACACCAGAGTATATTCACAAATAATTGAAACATGGCTTTACACATAGATTCATATATTGAAATAAATTTGAGGCGTAGAGTGTAGATATTATTTTTGTTGTATATATCAATACAAAGTTTAGATATAAAAATATCTTTAAAACATTCAATATGCATAATTCAATGAGATACTGTCAAACTCTCCATATGTTTACAGAAAGTGCATTGTGTTATATGCTAGTTGCAGTTGGCAATTTCACTTAGTGACAGCTCAACCTAAGAAGGATAGCACACACAAACACTCACACATACACACACACACACACACACACATATATATATATATATATATATATATATATAGAGAGAGAGAGAGATAAAGATATATATATATATATATATATATATATATATATATATATATATATATATATATATATATATTGTGTCTATTTAGGCAGCGTTTTCTCATGTATGCCAACATTGTTTTAAATAACAGAAGTCGTCTGTTTAATCATAGCTTTTTTTATTTTTTCAATATTACTGATAGTCTTTTTTTTGTATTACAATCAAAATAATAATACATCTACCATAGGTATCACGAATCTTTCCGATTCTTCGTCTAATAATCCTCAGGTGTCAAAAGATAGTTGACAATAATAATGAAATTAGACTCATTACTTACTATAATAAAATAAAATCCGAAAATCTTGTAGTAAAAAATAAGTCCTCCCCAACCAATGTTTTTATAAGAGTAAATGGTCTTTGGGAGAATGTGACTCTCATTATGATAATTAAGCTAATAGCTACATTGGTTTTACAACCACTACTCTATCCCACCACCTAACCATGCATCTTTTAGACTCTAGCTCAATTTACCAACATCTACAAAAACATAACTGCTCTCCCTCTGATGTAAGACAAATTATAGTCAATACACTAAAATAATACATGAAAAAAATGTAATAAATTAAAAAAATACTGGAAGCTATCTTCATGAGAAAACAACGCTCTACTATTAACAACATCGCGAATTAAACCAGTGTCAACATTTTAAAATGCTTAACATAATGCGAGTTTATTCTGTGATGCTTCTCCGGTGTTACTGAAGTTAAATTGTAAAAGTTTTTTTTTACTGTAAAAATGCGAAATCGTTATATAAGCGTTCTCCGCCGTCTTTTAAAAACATTCATTTCTTTTTGACACCTGTGTATCATTCGACGAAAAATCGAAGACTTTTGTGATTCCTATTGGACAATTAATAATGTTGGTTTATTGTAATAAAAAAAGGGTACTTTTATAGATGACGCGTTTTATTTCTGTGACATCGCGTCGGCAACAATCGGGCAGGTCGCGGAAGCGCCCGAGAGTTGCCGAGAGGAAAACGCCAAGCGTTAATAGAAGACTTGCAGGCGATAATATAAGACGAATGAATTATTTTTAAATACATAGATTAAAAGATAAAAACCGAACAAACTGTAGGGTGGAGGTCAAATGAACCATTTTCAATCAAATGTGTACAAATAATTTCTTTGGGAGGTGGGGATTTTGTCAATGTTTTTTTTCATTTGTTTCGCTGTTTTTTCTTTCTTCTTGCTAACATAAAACAAAGAAAGAAAATGGGCTAGGTTTAGGATTAGGGTTAGGGTTACGGTTAAGGTTCCCATTAGGGTAAGTGTGTATGGTTTAGGGCTAAGGTTCCCGTTAGGAGCCAGGCTCTCGTTCGTTGCGATAGCCAAGTCCTGCCTCAAACTGGAAGACTGGCAGACGATAGGAGGAAAACCTTCTCACTCCCTGCTGACCAGTGTGCAAATGAATTAACTGAATGGGTCAAAGCAGGCATTGAAGCCTATGTCCCCATGCGAAAATTCTTCGGCAAGCTTCACTCTCACCAATGGTTCACCTCGGAATGTGCAGCTGCCATTGCTGAGAGGCAGCAAGCATTCCGTAAATCCGGCCGCCATAAGTCAGCTACTAACATACAGCAATTTATAGAGTCAAGAAATAATTGTAAGCCCGTGATAGGCGAGGCCAAGAGAAGGTACACTGAGTTAACAAAACAAGCATTCAGTACCAAACACTAGGTACGTGCGATTTCTGGAAAATCTACAATAGTGTAGTGAACAACGGTCAATCAACGATTCCTTCGGTATAAAACCACAATTATGTCGGTTGCACGGCAACTGATAAGGCTGAACTACTTGTCCAGCGTTTCGCCTCTAATTCCACTTTGGACTCTTATACCCCCCCTCCCCAAATTTCCATTGCGGACCGAAGCCACACTTGATAACCTAGTAATCACCCCATCCCAGGTCAGAGACATCACAAAAAATTTTGACACATCCAAAGCTTGTGGTCCTGATCTCATACCAGTAATAGTAATAAAGGAATGCACTACTGAACTGGCCCCCTGTCCTCTCCAAACTCTACAATAAATGCCTAGCTGAATCTTGCTTCCCCGATAGCTGGAAAATTGCCTCTGTGGTACCACTCTACAAAAATTCTGGGAACAGAACCGATCCTCAGAACTACCGCCCAATCAGTCTACTGCCGATCTCTGCTAAAATATTTAAATCCTTGATCAATCTAGCGATAGTCCGGCACTTAGTTAATGCTAAACTTCTTTTTGACCGCCAGTATAGATTTAGACAAGCACGATCTACTGCATACATCCTAACGGTCATCTCTGAACGCATGTATCATGCACTTGACAAGGCAGGCGAAGCTAGGACAGTAGTGCTTGATATATCCAAGGTCTTTGACAAGGTATGGCATAAAGGGATTCTCCTGAAAATACGTTGATACGGTATTTCTGGGCAATTAGCTAATTAGATCCTTCCTAACCAAAAGAAAGATCCTGGTTGTCCTCGATTGCCTTTCATCTAAGCAACATGACATAAATGTTGGTGTGCCCCAGGGATTTATCCTTGGGCCTTTATTGTTCCTGATCTTCATAAACGATCTCCCTGAGGACATAGAGTCTGAGATTGGTTTATTTGCTGACGACAACATGATTTACTCTCGTCATGTTGACAAAACAGACGCGATCATATCCGAGGCAATGGCTGAATCCTTAGAAAATGACCTCCAGGCTGTAGTGGATTGGGGTGATAAATAGTTGGTAACTTTTAATGCCGCAAAGACTAAGCTCCTTTCCTTCAATAAGTACAAGAAACCTCTCTAACCACCGACGGGCATGGCAAATGGCACCCTGCCTAAGAGATCATCATTCAACATGAATTAGAACAAATACATTGAAGATATTGCCAAGGCTGCAGCAAAGAAGGTGGACTCCCTATACCGTATTAGTAAACTCCTAACACCAGACATTATCTCTACAAAGCCACCATCCGCCCATGTATTGAATATTGTTGCCACATCTGGGCTGGTGCCTCATCTACTAGTCTGTCCGTCTTTGACAAGGTCCAAAAAAGAGTCGCCAACATAATAGGTCCCTCACTGTCAACCAAGCTCCAGTCCCTGCCGCATCGCCGCAATATAGCATCCTTGTGCTTGTTTTACAAATACTTCAATGGATTATTCTCCGATAAACTGGCTTCTTTCGTGCCCCCTCGACGTAAATTAACAAAACCAACTCGATAATAAGCTAAACTCCATCCATTCACTGTGGAGGTTCCCAGATGCCGGAGAGCTTTCTACTCCAATAGCTTCTCTCCTCGTGCTGCAGGCCTCTTCCCCCCACACCCTGCCCCCTGTTTTCGCGACGGTACTGACATGCAGACAGTTTAAACTAATGTAAACATACATCTCGCTGTGCAGCTCCCAATTTAGGTTGACCCCCCTAACTTTCTGCCTTTTTTCTCAGTAGTCCGTTACGTCTACAGTGGCGTCCTGCCTTGTTTGGGGTGAACTATGTTAAAACAAATATATAAGACGAATAAATTAAAAGAAAAATACATGAATGTTTTTTTGTTTTTTTTTTGTGAAAATGATGGGGGTGGGGGGTGGGGGGGATAAAATTCTGTCAATGTTGTTATACGATAAAAGAAAGAAAAAAATGATATTATTCCGTCAGTGGTTGGACGCTTCCGCGACATGTTCAATCGTTGTCGACACAAAGTCATGGAAATCAGGCGCGTCATCTATAGCAGTACCCAAAAAGACATTTGAAATTGAAAAAAGTGAAAAAGGTATTATAAAAACAGACAGATTCTGTTATTTTTACAAGGTGTGCACACACACACACACATATATATATATATATATATATATATATGTATGTATATATATATATATATATATATAATCATTAAATGACAGAATAAAATGAGAAATTTATCAAACTTTATTACACATCAAAATTCAAGAAAAACGTACTGTAAAGTCCTTAATCCATGGATTTTCAAAGAAGATCTTCTCCTCAGAGGACTATTACCGCAATGACATCACTGCGAGTAAAAAATGTCGCTTTGAAAAAATATGAAAATAAATAAAACGTAAAATATAAGAGCAAAACACCCACTTTCATATTAACATACCCAATCAAAGTACGGGCTGATTTGATGTTGAATCTTTACAATGTATCCAAGTCAAAAAGTTTTTAAAGAAAGGTTTTTTATAAAATTATTAAAAAAACTTTCTTTTTTTCTGAGTTTTCTCGGTGTCAGTGCTAAACACCTGCAATCCGGCATGTTAATGAATAGCTGCGACGAACGGGGATGATGTCATACAGACCAGACATTCCTGAGGCACAACCTTAGTGAGCTCTATTCAAAAGTCCGACTCACTTAACAAGCAAAAGAAATACTTAAGATGCCCATAAACGTTAGTATATCATGGTGTGGCCAAAAGACGTCTTCTAAGCTATTTTTCAAGAAACATTTGAAGCAAATAATAATTTTTTTTTAAATCCAATCAAAATACACAGGTTTCCTGCGGAGTGTTCGTACATACTTGGTATTTGAATTTCTCTCGTTTCCTTGTTGCTACAACTTAATAGCTATTTCGAAGAAAAATATATGTGAAATTTCGTTTAAAAATACGCTACTTAGTATTAACAGTAGAGAGTAAGTAACTAAGATAAATGTATTCATGTATTGTTTTTATTTGTAAAAACATAAGCGATTCTTGTTATATACAATACTGATTTTTTTTTAACTAATGCCGAACAACCTTTATGTCTAATAGTTTGCGTACTCTCAAACAAAAGTCGCTTAGTTTTAAAAATGTTTATGTATTTTTCTTATCTTAACAGATGTTAATTTCTATACGTCTATAAAACACGTATCCAGTTGAAAAACTATCCTCGAGACTCACGTGAGATTTTTTTGCCTATTGATCGAAAATATCGTAATTTTGAAAGGTTAGATCATTTTAGAATTTTAAGATTTTTTTTTTTTTTTGCTTTTAAGGAATATATCGATTAATATATCATCTCATATATTACATTTTCTTAACATCTCGCGTATATGCGTATTTCGGATAATCACTTTTAAGTAGTTCTTTCTACGTTTTTTATGACCTTGCTGCCATACCTGCTTATCTGAAAAGTAATCGACAACCGAAGAAAAAGCGAATAGTTGCATTTCTTTGCATTAGAAAAAAATACAGTTAAATATTATACCATTTTTTTTTTTTTTGCTCTGGTATTTTAAGAGATGACTTGTATTTCCATGGTTACTGAAGCACGAAACTAAGTAATAGAGTCGATAAATTTTAGGGAAGAATTTTTTTTTTAAATGTTAAAAAATACCGTTGGAAAATTCAAGGAAAGATATTTTCAACATGCCTTTTTTGCAGTGATGTTTATTTAATTTTTTTGTATACCTTTATACACACAAAAAACATATTGCTACTAAATCGTAAGAGAGATACTGTGGTAGCTTCCAGATTTATAGGTAGGAAAACTAGGTCGATAGTTGGACTGCGATATATTTGTTCACATTACATTTAAATATCTGCATGTGTGTACAGTCGCATAAACAGGGAGCGGCACTAGACTACTTAAGATAAGCGCTCCGAGTAACGAAGCTACTAAAGTAATAGAAAATCTTCTGGTATCTAGAGACTTCTACAGTGAAGGGGTGAGATTTTGCTGCTAGTCGGGTTGATCGCGGGTATTTTTGTGAGGAGGAGTTAAAAGTGCAGTAAGTTATTAAAAAGCACATTCCATGGAAATACAATAACAAGAATTAAACACTGCGGCGATGCGACTGAGTAAGTTTCATAAGTTTCTTGTTCCGTTCAGTTTTCCGAATAGTCATCTAGTATTACCGGCAAATTGATAAGTTCGGTGGGTTAGGGTTCTATTTTTTCTTTGATTTATCGAAAGTACTCGCGGAAAAGGAAAGTAAAACATGGAACGAGAAACCCACGAAACTTACATGCACATATTTGATCGAAATACTGAATGGACTATACAGAAAATTGAGAGAAAAAATGTATTATCAAGCAAATACACTCCGTGTTATCTAATAATGTTTGCCTAAATATATATATATATATATATATAAATATATATATAATGATTATTTAATGTATATATATATAATGATTATTTAATATATATATATATATATATATATATATATAATATAATTATTTAATATATATATATATCATATTATTATTTAATATATAAATATATATATAATATTATTATTTAATGTATATACATATATATATATATATATATATATATATATATATAATTATTTGATATATATATCTATATATATATAATTATTTAACAGTAAATATTTAATTATTATTTACATACGTATACATTTCATCATTTCGGAATAATCAGTATAGAGATAACCATTCAAGTCGGTCGCACGATTCGAACCCCGGAAGCAGAGAGTGTGTTTATCATTCCAAATCCGACGCTTTAACCGATGAAGCCGGCATAAACAAACATGCGAAATAAACTCATTTATGTCAGTAAGGAGACATTTTTATGAGCAGCAGTCACAGAGTGTTCTACATAAAGGAACGTGGCATTATAGCCAAGGTTGACGGCTGTCTTTTCTCGCATTAAAGATCCCAACCAAACGGGGAAACAATGTATGTGGTCATATATATATATATATATATATATATATATATATATATATATATAACATCGACATGTTAGTGTAGCAGATTTTGTACATATCTGTGTAAATAAAAATAATCACACATATATATATATATATATATTATACTAATGGAGAGTACGTATCTGTCTGTCTGATTGCTCAAAGCCGAAAAAATATCATTAGTTTTGATCGCTCTATTTCTATATCAACTTGAAGCCGAAACTATATTATTAGTTTTCATCGCTCTATTTTTATATCAAATAATCCTATATACCCATTTAACAGCTTCCTCAAACATCACGCGTCTTTCAAATTTGCATTTAAATTTTTTTTAAGCTTTTAATAAATTAATATTCGAAAATATACACTCATGATTGCTTTTTCAGATTTCCAGATGTATTTAAAATATTTTCCTCGATAATAATATTAATAAAAATTATAAATAGAATTAATTATAGATGTTGTTTTTATTAATCCATATGATTGAGTTACGTAATTTAATTTGATAGTAATTTTTATTTATGTGG
Source organism: Sepiola atlantica (assembly GCA_963556195.1). Classification (NCBI taxonomy): domain Eukaryota; kingdom Metazoa; phylum Mollusca; class Cephalopoda; order Sepiida; family Sepiolidae; genus Sepiola; species Sepiola atlantica. The sequence goes on from OY744528.1 coordinate 33,195,962, forward strand.
AATTTAGTTTAATAATAGATGGTATTAATCTTGGTATTTGTTGAAAACGTTTTGTGCTGTTCTTTTGTATTTGGTTTAATTTTGAAGTATTTTTTATATGTATTTATTTTGTATGGCACGTATGAAAAATCTTGTTAGAAAAATTGTGTTCTGATGAGTAAGCGTTTATAATTTTTATTAGTTATTGTACGACGTAAAATAAATACTGCCACCAAACAGCTGTAAACAACCATGATACGCTGGTGGATGTTGTTGATTCGGAAGTTAAATTAAACATGTTTTGAGTCGCGAAAATATAACTCTCTATCACTCTCGATCGGTATATTAGTTGAAAGCAGGCAATCGTAGGTTAAACAAGAGCTAATATTAATGTTTTATTGACGGCTGAAAAGTGCTGATGATTCTCTACTAGAGACTGTACTTGCCTAACGATGACACCACGGTACACCAAACAGACACTGTAATGTATAGTTTTTGAATAAAATACAAGTCTCTAGTTTAGTAAGTGATTACAAGAAGAAAAATAATTGAGTGTGAAAATTAATTCTCTTTATTCTAAAGGAGCTGACTTTACTGTCTCGCTATCACTTCGAAAACTGTTCCGCTTAGAATACTTGAACCATTAATTTAAAACAATCAACAGTTCTATTCTAAACTTTGTTGTAAACGCAAAAGAAATATTTCTCATTTTGTTTCATAGACATTAGTAAACATGAACATTTGAGTCATTTTGATACACATTTATTAATCTATTAAATTTGACCATCAAGAAACAAAAGTAACAAATCATTTTGCCTGTTACCTTACAATTTTAAAATAGATCGCAGCTTGTTGACAATCAAGTCCTTCTATCTAAAGATAGGAACATTTGAGCAAAAATGCTTAATATGTGTCCAGGAAATAAAACAATGCTGCGAAACAGAACTATTTTTTTATATTAAAATCAAAACTAGTATTCAATTAAAAAAAATAAAAACTAATAGTTAATTAACAAAATATATTTTTCAAAACCAATATGCAAATTAGTTAACCTTATTTAATACCTCATTGTAATACAGCTTCACATTCCAGTAGCTTATTTCCAGGAACCGCAGGCTTGTAAAACTCTCTTACTGCTAACTGTGTTCCTTCAACCTTTAACCTTGGTCTTCTCAAGATTAAGACCAATAGGCATCTCCAACTTTTGCGATAATCATATTTGTTCTTGTCTGCTCTATACATCACGTGGCTTCATGTCTAGTCTTGAGCGATTTCCATGAAAATAGTATATAGAAAAGATGTAGCGACTATTAACTTAACCATTCGTGTGAGAAATGGACCCACTCTTCGCATTTATTGATTAAGATTAGTTCGGTGATTTACGGTATATCAACCCTTTTTCGGGTTATTTAATGCAGTTTGGTCATTTTTGTAAGCATCACCATTCTTCAAAATTCTTACATCTTAAAATATTTAGTCATGATGTTTGTGTGTTTGTTTTTAGAGGAAAACTGTTTTGTTTTTTTCGTTTTTAGCCTTGCAGAACATGATTGAGTTTTGCAAAGGTAAAGGAAAAATACAACAACATCAATATTGGGTTCATTTTAAGTCAGGAAGCCGGTACCTTCAGGCAGCCTGATCTAGTAGAACCAGGAGTGTTTAAAAGATCAGCCCTTCTACATGAGTTTTAAGGCGATTGGTAGGCTATTCACACCCCTAATTACGTGGAGAACCAATTTTGAGATCGAAAAAGAATAAAGATTTTCTAAAATCTTTAGTATTTCCCATTTACAAATAATTATTGGCCACAAGTCAAATTAGATAACAAAACATGTGATAGCGAAAACGATCGAGACAGTCGTAGTTATTTTTTGCAGTGAACAAACTTCTGACCATCTTGCATACGAGTGCGCAGGATGCAGCCAAAGTCATGTTATTCTTTAAAAACGATTTATTCTTGTTTTACTTCAATTTACACTAAACAAAACACACACCGCCACTTAGACGAATGGGGCTACTGTGAATGAGAGGCCAGGTTTATTAGGGGCATCTTAAGTGAAGAATGGATAAGCGAGATGCTTGTTCACATTAACATTTAAATTTCTGCATGTTGGTACAGTCGGGGAAACAGAGAACAAAAAGGGGATTCAAAAGGCAAGTGGTTCGAGGAAATGAAGTATTAGAGTAGAATAGGTCTAGGGACCTCTACTGTTAAGGAGTTGGCTATTTCTGCTCGTCCGGTTTGTCGGGAGTAATTACCTTTAAGGGTCGCTAATGCAGCAAGTTTATACCCATATATGAAACCCTGATAGGTACTGCCAATATGAATAGAGTTAACGTGGGAGTAATGTCGACTACAGGAACCATTCTATATACCCAAAATATTTCAAATAAAGGCGTCACCATTATATAGAGTTTAAAGATATTTTCAGGATTGGGTTGCGGTCGACAGGTTTTAAAGGGTTGATAGGGTTGGGAATTAGAGTATTGATTTACTCCTCTCCAGGAGTTAGGCACAAGGCCAGTTTTTATCTTACTTCCACAAGTAAAATGTGACCCAAGGTCGGGTCGGGAAAGTGGGGTTTAAAAATTGCCTGGGCAGCCCCGTCGGCATTACCCGGTAGGGGCGCCTCAGGCAGTAAGCAATAAACTTACTCCTCCCCAAAGAGGGGAGGCGACGCCTGGGAGGGTGGACCTCCAAGAACTGCACGGGACAGACCCATAGACCGGCGTAAATCAAGCCCCGAAGGCCAAGACAATACCAGTCTATGGGGTGCAGTATCCACCGGAACAGATACTACACTTTGATCTTGGCCAAAAGGCCAAGGGTTGGGAATTAGAGTAGTTATTTATCGCCCTCCCACAAGGTAAGATGTGACACAAGGTCGGGAAAGTGGGATTAGAAAAACCAGCACTCGAGAAGTTGAGCACTCTAGTCATTAAAAATTGCCTGGGCAGCCCCGTCGGCATTCCCCGGTAGGGGCGCCTCAGGCAGTAAGCAATAAACTTACTCCCCCCCCCCCAAAGAGGGGAGGCAAAGCCTGGGAGGGTGGACCTCCTAGAACTGCACAGGACAGACCCATAGACCGACGTAAATCAAGACCCGAAGGCCAAGACAATACCAGTCTATGGGGTGCAGTATCCATCGGAACAGATACTACACTTTGATCTTAGCCAAAAGGCCAAGGGTTGGGAATTAGAGTAGGCTGAAGAAAAAAACACCATCCTCCCTATAATTAAGACGAATCTATATGTGTTTGTGTAATTTACTCCTCTCGAGGAGTTAGGCACAAGGCCAGTTTTTATCCTACTCCCACAAGTAAGATGTGACCCAAGCTCGGGTCGGAAAGTGGGGGTTGAAAAGCCAGCGCTCGAGAGGTGAGCACTCTGACCATCAAAAATTGCCTGGGCAGTCCCGTCGGCATTCCCCGGTAGGGGCGCCTCAGGCAGTAAGCAATAAACTTACTTCCCCCCCCCTAAAGAGGGGAGGCAAAGCCTGGGAGGGTGGACCTCCTAGAACTGCACAGGACAGACCCATAGACCGACGTAAATCAAGACCCGAAGGCCAAGACAATACCAGTCTATGGGGTGCAGTATCCATCGGAACAGATACTACACTTTGATCTTAGCCAAAAGGCCAAGGGTTGGGAATTAGAGTAGGCTGAAGAAAAAAACACCATCCTCCCTATAATTAAGACGAATCTATATGTGTTTGTATATAAATGAATATACTTATATCTATATCACGCAAAAGTTTGCAGGTACAACACGTGTTTTTCTAGCTTCCGGACGAAACCATTTCAAGTGGTGAGAGGAGCGAAGAGGCAAATAGCAAGTCAGACAACCAGCCGGACTGAAATGCATTCGAAAAAATAGTCCAGTCTATAACAAAAGTAAACAGTGTTTTTTTCTTTCTGTGGGTCATCAGAATAAAAAATGATATTAATGACCGCTTTATTTTAATTACTTCTATCATTTTATATGAAAATATTTTATATTTCTAATGGAGATTTTTATCTGTCTTAATCTGAAACTCGACAATTACTTCTTTTACTGTACTATCTGTCAATGCTCAATTCAGGGTGGTAGTCTAGTAGCTCTCTTGTTGTCATTAAACTATCCTCCCAAGTATTACCTCTTTCTTTTTTCTTTTTTTTTGGGGGGGTGGAGGGTAGTGAAGTATATGTTCTGTTAAAATGAGGTCATCCTCCCAAGTATTACCTATTCTTTTGAGAGTTAGTATAGTATATGTTCGTTCGTCATGATACAAATATTCCCAAGCATTACCTCCTTAATTTTTTTGGAGGGGAGAGGGCAATGTAGACTCTACTCTGTTGTCATTAGACCATCCCTTTTGGGCAGACACTCTTCCACTTGGCAATGGGAGTAGTGTCGTCAATTTTTTTCGTCATAATAATACCATACTCCCACGCATGATTTCTCCTCATACATGGCAGTGTAGTATACGTTGTTTCGTTGTGACACTATATTTCAAGACTATAAATAATACACGATCGGACGGAGCATATACTAGTTAGTTTTAGCAATATATTAAAAGTTCGAATTCAAAACACGATAAATCTAATCCTTTTTTTAAATTGAGATATTAAACAATAAAATAACGAACTTATTAAAAATAAATTTCGACTAAAACATCGAAAAATTATACTGATATCACATTATGCAAATTATAATTCAGTGGTGTTTGAAAGTGTTAGAATGCAATACTTTATGTAGTGATAGATTAGCAATTTTGAAAAGGGCGTTTATCGCGTTTTGAATAAAAACATTTAGTATCCAGTTAAATAGCGAGTGCGAACACTGGTAAATCATATTTTTTTGTCACTTTGTACATTAGTATTAGACATAAAAATATAGAAAAGTGTAAGGAAAGATTGATTGCTAAGAGTTTCCGATGGGCGTTTAGAGTCGAGTTCGAGATGTAACCATTAGATACGATTAGTAAATAAATCAATTGCATTGAAATCATATAGAATTGTTAGAAATAAAACTAAGACGCACACACACGCACCTCTTAAATAATGTCAATATATTCATGTGAGAGGTTCAGTCAAATGCCATATCAGCAGTTTTATTATTAACCCGGAAGCAGCAGTCATACTAGAAACAAGATACCGAAAAAAGTGTTGCTATAATAAAAAAAAAAGAAAATCGAAAATAAAAAAAGTTTGATAAAGTATTAATCGTTATTTGAATTTTTAAAAAAAAACAGTCTACAAGCCTGTTTCGACCGGCGATGGATTTATTAAGTAAGAAAAATAATCTATATTTTCATGGCAGGTAACGGTAATGTTCTCTATTTAAATATTAATACGCACGTGTTTCGTCGATCCATTTGTTCGTTCGCGCATTACGTTTCAGTCAGTTAGTTACCATAGTAACAATAGCGTCACGGCATTAGCTAATAGCTAACAACACACGTATGTTTTGAGATCGACTAAAGCGAAAGACGAAGAATACCGGGAAGAGAAGTGATAGTAATCCACACGTGTTGAGGTAATAACAAACGTGTTATATCTGTTGACGGAGAAAGAGAAAGTGAGCTGGGGGCGAGCTGTTACACTTTCATATGTTGATGGGTGTATAAAGCATTATACACCCGTCTCCTCATCGTGAATCAAGGTTATATTTGTCTGTTGATATATACACCTAGATGTCAATGTATATATATATATATATATATATATATATATATATATATATATATATATATATATATATATATATATATATATATATATATATAAGGGTGTATTTAAAACTAACAGGGCTACCCGGCGTTGCCCGGAGCAAGAGTGTGTCATATTTGTATTTAAATTTCTATCTCTGTCTCTCTTTCACCCTCTCCACCCTCTCTTTAACTCCGCCAAGATAAGTCCTCTCTCTAGACATGCACACACTTTTATAGATTACTCGAGGAATAAGTTGGTGTAAGGGAAATAACTCATTAGAAAAATATCAGAGTTACTTCCCTTTAGTTTAGTTCTAGTGAATCATATCATGCTACAGCCCAACCAACACTTCTGAAGAGCAAGAGATAATAGATTATTACGACGATCTCTCATCACTCATCAGATCCATACCAAAACATAACATTATTATTGTCGGTGGTGATTTCAATGCACAGTTCGGCACGAACTAATACCACATATTCGCATACCATCATACATCAAATAGAAATGGAGAATACCTGGAACACTTCTTAATTGAAAATGGACTGATAAGTATCAACACTCGTTTCCAAAAAAAAGAGAGGAACACTCTGGACGTTCACATATCCCAATGGACACAATGCTAAGCTGGACTACATGAGTATAAATAAGAAATGGATGAACAGTGTCAAGAACTGTGAAGCTTATCACTTCAGGGGAACCATTTTATTCTGATCATCGCATGGTCACATCGAATATTAATGTCAGTCCTCGTGCAAATAAGAAAAGATCAGATCCAAATACCAAATACAACTGGGAGATACTACTTCAAAATGTGGAACTTCAAAACCAATTCAGCCTTGCAGTAAGGAATCGCTACGGTGTACTACAAACGGATAATATCAATGAAACTAATGATGTTGTAGGAACATATAAAAACTTTGTCAAAGCTCATAATGAAGCTGCTGAAAAACTGATCCCCAAAAAGAGACTGAAACAAAATCTTCCTTGGGAACATGAATTAATTCAGGATATAAGAAGAGAATTAAGCAAATTGGCACAAAGAAAAAACATTAGCACTAGCAGAATCAACATACAAAACATAAAGAGGCACAGAAAGAACTTGAGACTATATATCTCGAGGAACAACAGAAGTACCTTCAGTCACAAATCGATAAAATCACAAACGCTTCCAAAAATAAACAATCAGTGCTTGCATGGCAAACAGTTAATGACATTACAGGCAGGAAAATAACTACTAAGGCCAATATCAAAGAAAACAGCCAAGACGAACGACTGCAGAAGTGGAAGTACCATTTCCAAAATCTGCTAGGCAAGCAACCAATGGCAGTTGATGCACTGATCAAAAGCTATGCCTAGCCATTTAATGAAAATGAATTGGAACCAGTTTTGAAGAAACAAAAAAAAAACAAGATAGTTAGCGGTATTTGCCGAATCCCACCTGCAGTTTACAAACCCATCAAATTCAATGATATGTTGCTTTATTACTGTAATGAGGTCTAATGGGAATGCGACTCAGACGTGAACTGAAAGCTGCATACTACCCTTCCCAAAGAACAGAGATTTCAGTCAAACCAATAATTATAGAGACATCTCTCTAGCACCGATAGCAGCAAAAGTTTACAATGCGATGCTGCTCAAGCGAATACAACAAGAAATGAAAGCGATCCTGAGAAGAAATTAGAATGAATTTAAAGGAAATCGCTCAATAGTTTGTCAAATCTTTACGGTGAGCAGAATCATCGAGGGTGTAAAAGCAAGGCAACTGCCGGCACCATTACTGTTTCTGGACTTCTCTAAAACTTTTGATTCGGTCCACAGAGAAAAGATGGAAACTATTTCATTGGCATATGGAATCCCTGAAGAGATCGTTGCAGCCGTAATGATTATGTACAAGAATACTAAAGTCATTTAATGCTCTCCCGACGGGGACACCGATTTTTTCGAAATTCAATCCGGTCTATTGAAGGGTGATACTCTGGCTATATTCTTGTTTGTGATCTGTCTCGACTACGTGCTGATTACGCCGATGATATTGCACTGTTAACTGATAATAATGCTAATACCCAAAGGCTACTTCATATTTAGGAAGAGTCAGCTGCTATTGTTGGACTGCATACGAATGCAGCGAAAACAGACTATATCTGCTATCATGAAACAGGTCCAATAGAAACACTGAACAGAACACTTCTCAAGAAGGTAAATGACTTCGAATATCTGAGCAGCCACATCGCCTCGACAGAAACAAAGACGTGCTCGTTAGAATAGGCAAGGCTTAGAGTGCACTGAATCGGCTAAAAGTTATTTATAAATCAACACTGTCTGAACAAATAAAAGAAAAGTTTTTTAGAGCCGTAGTGTAATTCATACTGCTTCATGTATCACCAGCTTGGGCTCTAAAAAAAAATGAAAAGGAAACTAGATGGAATTTACATACGGATGCTCTGTGCTGTATTAAACAGCACTTGAAAACGCATCCATCGAATAAACGGCGGTATGGCAACTTGTCAAAAGAATCATCAGTAATAAAATAAAGGAGAATGAGATTCGCTGGACATTCTTATAGAAGCAAAGAAGAGGTTATCAGTGATCTGATTTTATGGGCACCAACACACGGAACAGTTAAGTTTGGTCACAGAGCCATAACGAACAGGGAAGTATGGAAGAGTCGGGGCAATATGGGCCGGGCAATCAGCCCGATCTAATAGATAGATAGATAGATAGATAGATATCAGTGTACTTTCTCCCGGACACTGCTAGTCTAAAGGAAACTATTAGGTCCATAGGAGTAGCGCTATGGTACTCCAAGCTTGGTATACAGTGTGCCACTAATAAAAACAATACATATTATTTCATGAAATAAAATCCATCATATCGTGTATGCCAGAATTTATGGAAAATAACATTTTTAGTTTACAAATCTCAGGTATTTACGTAAATATATTTTTGAAAATTTTTAAAATAATAGAAAACTCTTAATTTTTTGGGTTGCTGAAGTATTGCTTACTTATATATATTTTTTCAAGCAAGATACTTAAGTGATGAATGTTATTCGCACTGTTTTGGTCAAGAACAACGGTTACCAGGTGTAATTCCGAGTGTAAACGCGCTCGTATAGACATGTGAGATAGCAGAATAGTTAGAGATATTAGAAGACGAAGGTGTAATAACAATTTGCCTTATATTTAATTTATAAAAAAAACTGTGTTCAAAGTGGGTGCTGCGTTTGCTAATAGTCGATCAAAAATAACACCGCGTCGACAAAACATAGGCTTATTTACTACTGTTTAAACGCAACAAAAATAATTTATTCGCTAACATGTGACAATATATGACACATGCATTCACCGTTACACCGCGGAGACAAATCGACACCTACTTTAGTGGACAGCAGCAAGTGAAAGTCGACCATAGCGATCAAAAAGGCAAACATCAGCAGGCAAGGTTTTGGCTTCTGTATTTTGGAATGCACAAAGTGTTTTCTCATTAATTGACTCAAGAAAGGAAGAACTATAGTAAAATTGCAATCGAAATCTTTCCCCACTAACCATATTCTACAGATATTGCCCCAGCGACTACTGGGGTTTTACAGAGTTCAAAAGATTTCTCCAGGGACGGGGGGGAATGACTCTAATAGAGAAGTTATATCGGATACGTCGGCGTATTTCGAGGTCAAATACAAACTGCTTTACAAAAAAAGTCATCGAATTATTAAATACGCGTTGACATCAATGTATAACCTTAATAGAAAACTGGAAAACGTGGAATTTGTACTAAAAATTGCTGTTTTATTATTTGGCTTGGAACATATTCAGTGATATGTAGGCTCCCTTTATTGTCACACTCTTTTTATACCCTCTAATCTATAAGAAAGACCGTTGTATATTAAATTGTACATACATAAAATACTTATGATCCGTCACATAAAGGTTATAGCGAGTAAAACGTGTCTTATTCTAGCTATCATACGCAATCATTTCAATTCGTGATGATTAACGAGAAATCAAATAGCGAATAGGACAACTACCTCAGACTTATCCCGCCGTCTGAAATGAATACGTACAGAATCCACAACTCTATCATAAAAAGCTATCGATGTGTGTTATTATTTTGCTATAGAACATCCGAAACAGGATTAATGATTTATATATGAAAGATACCATTTCTTACGTGTACCTATGAATTTAAATGAATATTTGAGTAAAATCAAAATAAATAAATGCAGAAGGTGTGCCTATTTCTCAGACTAATGGTAATGGCAAAACACCCTGTATAATGTTCATTTAACTTTACACAATAGACGCACAATCTATTGTATATACGTATTTTGTATATGCGATATCAGTCTCAAAGTTAACTAATTTTCATATTAGTTTTGAGATATATGTATAGAC
>OY744528.1:33211027-33221027 GCA_963556195.1 Sepiola atlantica
GTTCTTTCTTTCTATCTTTCTTTTTCCTTTGTCAGTCTATTTCTGTAAGGTGATCAATTTTACACGTCTACTTTTCTTTCTTTCTGTCTTTTTATTCATGTTATGTTCTCTTATCCCCTATCCTGTTTTCTTTATACAGTTCTAACTAATGCACCTTTTCATATTTTCAATCACACGTTCATTTTTCATGCTTTCTTTTCTTTTTCGTTCGTTACTTCTGTATTACTTTTGCTTTTTTATTATTATATATCAGTCAATTATCTTTTTCCGCTGCGTGTCTAACATTCTTTCATTCATTAGCCGTTAGGATCCTAGTCGATGACGATTTTCTTAGATTCAACGTTTCGTGAACAAACACCTTTTCATGTAGAAGGAGCGATGTTAGATTTCGTAAACACAGCATTCTCAATGATATCATCCGAAGGGTCAAAGACGTCGCTGACTTTCCGTCGATCTTTGAACCAGTTATTCTCGACAGAGTGGATGGCAAACGGCACACTGGCTTGACGATGCTTTCCTTTGCAAACGGTGAGTCGCATATATGAAGTGCGACATGCGCCTGCGTTAGTAACAGACCTTCGCTATCCATAATATGCTCAATAGCCAAATTGTAATTAATAAGTTGAATCCTTTTCTTAGACGTAGGTTCGAATCCTGTCTTAGGTAACAACAAAAGAAATGCTACTAAAAAGTCAACTGTTTCGAATATAGTTAACTAATAAATTAAACTCAATTTATGTATAACTAATATATATTTATTACTTTTAATCTTTTTCTAGTATATTATTACATTCTCAAATCTAGCTAAAGTCTGACATTGTTTAAGCTTGAAACCCCTTGAGGCTTTAAATATCTATATTTTAATTGACAAGCTTTATTCATCTTCCTCAACGTCAACTTCCAGTACACGTGTGTTTTTCTGATGTAACATGTTTGAAACTTATCCGATATATAGGGCAGTGTGACACTTTTAAAAATAACTGCATCCTCGGCTCGACTTGGGGTTTTACCTTGTGTACGACTCTCCCGTCAAAGCCAGCATTATCTTGCGCAGACCTTACCGTCCCTTTGTGATCACAAACCCTGCTATACTCTTCTCTGCTAGTCAATACATCCACACATCTGTTTGTATAGATGCAGCTCACACCTCATGACTTTCATGGTGTTTAAGGAGCACAGACCTGCAGCTAAGTTTTCCATATATTATTTTTAATCTGGTGCATCATGATTCAGGTCACTCTCTTTCAATATTCTCATACTTTCAATTAAAACACAAAATAGAAACATTATCCATTAACTTCTTCTAAATCGTTCTAAACTGAAAAAATATAAAATTATCAAATTTATCTCGAACGACTTGTAAGTATCTATGACTTTACACGGTCTATGACATTTCGAAAGATAATATCCTTAAGCGCCCCTTGCAATCACCACATAATAATAGCCTTGCATCTCACCAACTGACTATTAACCTATACCACACATGCAAACACACGCGCACACACACACGCGCGATTCTCTCTTTGGCTCTCTCTCTCTCTCCCTCCTTCTCCCTCTCTGACTCTCTCATCTCTCTCCTAACACACGTTATTTTACTCGACCAATCGGGTTCTTTGTGATGACACACCGCCCATATTTTTACTAACACACGACTCCCCTCTCGAAAATAGCCTGAGAATACTAGCGCCGAAATTGAACCACCAATACAAGGATGTCGTTATTCGTTTTATGATAAATATTATAGAAATCATAGCATTCCCTCGACATCTTGAAGTGACACGAAGAACTAATATTTATCTTTTAGACTACGGAAATGCATTTATCTCCAATGTTTTCAAGTCGTTCATCTTCCTATTCGTTCTCCATTCGGGCTACATTCGCTTTGAGACGTCGCCAAATCTCTTTACTTTACTCTAATTTATCTTCGCTTTCAGTCGAGAAAAAAGCCACTCCCATTCACCGTCGGCTTAATGACGCAGACATCAGGACGTGCGTATAGGCGTCGGGGTAATGACAATCAAATAGCTGTGTTGATGTATGGAAAAAGGGTTAGGGTGATGGTTAGCTATGTGGATGTATATAGTTATTTTTAAGACTTAGCTTAGTCGATGCAAGTATCTCGCATCTACTTTTTTACGAAAATGAAAGCAAACAACTTGTAAGCCAATGATAAGTTTTAATTGCATAAGTATAAAACTGACAGTATCACGTGGTTTATTGAATGTTTATTTACTCCTCGCTGAGTTAGGCACAAGGCCAGTTTTATCTTACTCCCACAAGTAAGATGTGACTCAAGATCGGGTTGAGCAAGTGGGGTTAAGAGCCAGCGCTCGAGAGGTGAGCACTCTGGCCATTTAAAAATTGCCTGGGCAGCCCCGTCGGCATTCCCCGGTAGGGGAGCCTCAGACAGTAAGCAATAAACTTACTCCTCCCCAAAGAGGGGAGGCGAAGCCTGGGAGGGTGGACCTCCTAGAACTGCACAGAACAGGCGTGCAGTATCCATCGGAACAGATACTACACTTTGATCTTAGCCAAAAGGCCGAGGAGGAATGTGTTCCGTTTTAGTTGCCTCCTCACGAATGCGATTCAACATTATCACGTTTACATAACGGTTTCTGTTAGATCACCGAAGTTAAGCGATGTTGAATCTGGTCAGTAACATATAGTTGACCATTTAGGAATACTAGATGCTGTTTGTAGAAGGAAAGCGACAACTTCCTGTAAAATAAACTGCAGAATTTAGAGTTGCCATCTGCCCTGACCGAGATACACATGAGACTGGAAACCGCTTGTGAATTGAATATATCCAAGGAACTGCCCCCATTGAAAAGAGAGCGACTCACCCTACATAGGCGAATGCCGCACAAAGTCAGATAGACTAGGGTAGACACTGTGTCAGTTTTTTATTTGGAGAAAGAGCCCGCACTCTTAAGAGGGATACTCTTGATTGAGACAAAAATAAAAACTGTGCTGTCTTGAAATATAGCTGAGAACAAAAAAGATAAAAATGTAGTAGCGGAACTATGTTGTATTACGCCTTATCGATTTGTGTAAAAAAAGTTTCGTCTGTTGATAAAACACACGCTGTCCCTAGGAGTTTAGTGTGTTTAAACAAGGTTTATTTAAAATGACATAAACGGAAAACTAATTGAGTTCATAGGCGTGTGTGAGAAAGAGAGAGAGAGAGAGAGAGAAGGAGAGAGAAAGAGTCATCGACAGATAGCCCGTCTCGCTGCATCAGCCACTAGCTATGTGCTGCCCCCTTTTATCCGCCAGACACGTCTTTTCTGATCCAATTCTCGTCGGCTGTAAAGGTGAGAGAGAGGTGTCACCGGAAGTCACATTCTCCCGGAAACTTCCGTCAGAGTCGACCTTCGATCTTGAAGATTATTCCATTGAAAACACGGCTCCGATCATCTAAGAACAAATACTACAATTTGCTAAAGATTAAAAGTTGTATTTAATGTAGTCATATTAACCGCCGTAGCTTTTACTGTTTCTGCATGACACAAATATGAAACCCAGTAGTAAGGCTTCAATATGAGATGTTGGAGATATGTGATTCCCTCTGTAGTACCATTATCCTCCGATCCAATTTGAACCGAGGTTATATTGTTAGATAACGAAGGAGGACCGGAAGAAACGCGCCCCACCGGAAGAAGAATACTATGCAGTAGTCGGAAATGACGCAACTTCCGTTAAGAGTTTATTCTCTCTCTCCCCTCTCTCTCTCTCTCTCTCTTGAGCCTGCACCAGCAACCGAACTAGACGTAAGAAACGAGCAGTCCCTGCATTATCTTGATTTCTATTCTTTACTCTAATTTATTTTCGCTTTCTGTCGAGAAAAAAAGAAACTCTTATTTATCGTCTGCTTAATGACGCAGACATAAAAACGTTGCGAAAGGCATCGGGGTAATGGTAATCAAATAGCTGTGTCGATGTATAGAGATAAGGTTAGGGGTTGGGTTAGCTTTGTGGAGTTATATCTGTGTAGATGTATGGAGTTATTTAAAAGACTTAGCTTAGTCGTTGCAAGTATCTCACATCTACTTTTCAACGAAAATGAAATCAACCAATGATAAGTTTTGTTTGCATAAGTGTGAAACTGACAGTATCACGTGGTTTATTGAATGTGTTCCGCTTTAGTTGCCTCTTCACTAAAACGATACGGCATAATCACGTTGACATACCGGTTTCTGTTCGATCACCGAAGTTAAGAGATGTTGAGCCTGGTCAGTACTAGATGGGTAACGCTTTCGGAATACCAGGTGATGTTTATAGAAGGATGGTGGCACCTTACTGCAAAATAATCTGCATAAACTAAAGTTGTCATCTGCCCTAACCGGGATATAAATGCGACTGGCAACCGTGTGTGAATTGAATATATCCTATAAACTTCCTCCATCGTAGGAAACCGGCTCAATTCGCATCGAGTGAATGCCGTACAAGGTCACGAAGGTAGAGTTAGACACCGTATACGTTTTTTTTTTAATTTGATGTATAAACGCAGCACCCTAAAACACTCGAGATTGAGACAAAAATTAAAATTGTATTGTCTTGAAAAGGAGCTGAAAACAGAAAAGCTGAAGTGTAGTAAGAAACAATGTTGTATTATGCCTTAGCGGTTGGTTTATAATTCTTTTTTACCCCGTGTCGCCGCTCTTATCGTGACCCTAGAATAATGTTCGTCTGTTGATATTAATAACGCCGACACTGGGGGTTTAGTTTTTTTAACAAAAAATAAAACTATTATATACGCATAAATATACACATTAAAAAAAGACTTACCATTGTAACCATATAGACACCTACGCATATATCTAGATACAATTATATCCTATTTACCAACCTTTACACGCAGACATAAAAACATATATACCTATATTTCTATCATATAACCTAAATGTTTACATCATTCATTCCTATTAATAATTACAAACATTCGTATATTTATCGTACGTCATG
Organism: Sepiola atlantica; assembly: GCA_963556195.1. Lineage (NCBI taxonomy): Eukaryota > Metazoa > Mollusca > Cephalopoda > Sepiida > Sepiolidae > Sepiola > Sepiola atlantica. The sequence continues at coordinate 33,215,993 of OY744528.1, forward strand.
ATATATAAATATTTCAATAATAGCTTATTAGTGTCGAATAACTCATTTATACTTAAGCAACACAGTATCCCTCCCCTAAAAGACACAATAATTACTAAAACTTTCTTTTATATACTAACAGTTCCTACTCCATGCTTCCTCCATGCTTTTTGGTTTGCAAGAGTTGTTCCCCTTTCTCGGAAGAAAATAAAATAAAATAAAATTTAAATAAAAAAAAATCGTTAGTGAATTAAAATCTGAATTTGAATAACATTTCACTAAAATCATAACAACATTAAATAGTTTCAGATTAAGTGGATAATGATAAATATTAAACATAAATTAAACAGGAATTGAAGAATTAGTTCCGTTCATTACATTTACTGCGTGCTACACACAATCTGGCCAGGGTATAAATAAAAACATATTTAGCCGTTAATCATGAAAATAAATTTACAAAAAAAAAAAATCTTTTTTTTTCAGAAAAGCAAAGAAGTAAATATTGTTAGAGTAAAATAAGATAACAATAGTATATATAAAGAAAATTATTAAATAAATAATATTAGAAAAATAAATTAATTGAACACTGCTCTTGGCTGTTATCCCTACCCCGATTTTCCAAATAAAAAAAAGGTTTGTTTGTTTTTTATGAATATATGGCACTTCATCAGTGGGTTCAAATATAAAATGTTCAGAAAAAATTAAAATAAAATAAATAAGTAATTAAAATAATAAAAACAAAAAAAAACAGCTAGAGTTTTGTTATTTTTACATTTACTGCGGATATTAATATTTACTGCAGTATAAGCAATATTGCCATCCACAGTTTTTTTTAGATTTGAAACACCTACCATTTGACAAAATGGTCTTCCTCGAAATATATTATGGAACACGGTCACACACATTACATCACAGTGTTGAAGTCTTCCATAATCGAGTAAGATTTGCTATATAGGAAAACAAATTATTAAGAAAAAAGGTTTTGAAAAAATATATTAATTAAAATCACTTCTTTTTGCCTTACTTCTCAACGCCGACATATTTCCATTTATTGCATTGTGATAGCCTTCTAATACTCCTCTATATACGTATTGCACACAATGCTTCAAGCAAACTACTTCTCTTTAGTATATATATATATATATATATATATATATATATATATATATACATTATAAATATATTATATATATATATATCATATAGATATATATATATTTATATAATATATATATATATATATATATATATATATATATATATATATATATATATATATATAGTTTGAAAAGTAACACATTGGAAACGTTGCTGAAATGGCAATAAAAAGGAGAATATTTTTTTTAATATTTTGCAAACCCGGACAACGCAGATTATTAGATATTAAAATAAATTATTTATTTACTTTAAAAACGTTTCATTTTTTTCAACGTGAGTACTTTTGGTAATAAATAGCTTTGTCAGAAGTATACGCATATTTTTTCTCTTCTTTTTTTCGCCCTGACTGAGACATATCTATCGCAGTCAAGTTGAAATTACTCTTGATGTTATCGACGACCGAGGTTGATATGGCTTTGTGTGTAGCACGCGGTTGTTTCTGCAATCAGACATCACACTGCAACACACACAGACGAGTATATCCACATCATTTTTTATGGTCTTCATTCGGACTCATCCGAACGCATGGCAGCTTAGTAATAATATCAAGACGGGTAAAACGTATTTCTAAAAAAGCAGTTTTTCAGCAATTTTATGTCCTCTGTCGAAGACTACATTTTAAGATATAATAACACTAAATTTATGTAGTGAATCCTTATATTTATTTTCATATAAATCTATTTCATAATTTCGATTCTACAAAATTCTTACATTTTAGGTTTTTATGTCTGAAAAGAAATTGAAATTCAAGGAATCTTGTTTGATTGGTGTCTAATTACTATGGGGGAATATGGATACAATTCACAGCAAATGTAATATATTTGATTTATGAAATGCGGGGTTGTGTCTATAGTATGTCAATTAAAATTCTTCTAAAAGACTCATAAGAAGCTGAAATTAAAAGAATGTTTGTTGATTCATGTCAAATACAGATTGTTAGAATTTCACGATCGACTTTCTACTTTTTTCCGCTTTGCAAGTACTGACCAAGCTGAAAGTTGCTTTATTTCCCTGACGAGATATTTCTTTTTATTGAAGTGTAGATAATAAGAAGTGACTACCCACTATTGAGGAGAAAAAGCATATAACCATTAATCTATTCTGTACGGTGCATCTATTCCGGGTTAGAGTAGACATAAGGGCAATGCCAATTAAGGGGTGACTCCCATATTTCCAAAATAAAATAAGCATACTTATCTCAAGGTATTTAATAGTAAAAATATTATTCAATAAACTGTGAAATTTACACGGTTATAATAACAGATACATCAACGACGTTATTTCTCGACAACCAAGTCTCCGGCTATATAAAGAAATAATATCAAGGAAATTTCTACTGAATAAAGATCAGTAAGACACCCACTAAAGACATTGTTACTCCGCTTCTGATCGCTGAAAGACTGACTCAATACCGTGATAATTGGCGGAATATTGTTCTCAAGCATGTAGTTAAACCTTTTGTCGTATAGACGTTACTGAAATCGAGTTAAGTAAGTTAATATAAGTATTAATTATTATGTTTTTTTAATACAAAAAAAAACAAGTTTAACCATTTACTCTAAGAAATCTCTTTAAACGAAATATATTGTATTTTTAAAGTACTTTTGAAAAAAAAATATTTGCATTTAAAAAAAACATTGAAAATGTTCACGCGTTATTAACCCATAGAAAACAACATCCTAAATTTACCGCCAAAAGTATAGTGAGTAATAAAAATTTCTTGATATACTATATAGAAGTGAAGATAACTGTCCGATATAAACAACATCAACCAATACATACCAATAGAGATATTGATATGAATCTACTTACATTCAAGCAAAATAGTCTTCATCCTATTTGTTCATGGTCGAAAATATTTCATAGCTCTCTGAGAGAAAAAATAATTACTTAATGTCAGCCATCTTTGTCTGAGTGCGTGAAACCTTAGAATAGTACAATCAGTGCCTGCAGTCATCTAATTCTCAAAGATAGCAGAATTTTCCTTAATAAGACGAAGTTATCAGGAGGACCATTTGCTAGAGATCAGTCTCTATTTCCTTTGCAACTAGTCGGCTATGTATCTGTCATTATTGATTCAAAATACATTACAGATGCCTCCTATTATCCGCGTAGGGAATGGACAATTAGTAATAAGATTTAGTCACTTTATGAAAGGCTATAATATGTTGTGTGCATCAGTACACACGACCTGAAAACTACTTTCTCCTATTTACGGAGATTTTACAAATATAAATTATGTTTGATCTAAATGTGTGAAGCCGACTGACAAGATATTTCCTGGAAAAAAGTATCTTCATTTCGAGGTGTTTTTTCATTGAATTCTTGTTACAGTCAAACAGCACTGATGGTTATTTTCCACTTATGTACTCCCTACTGTCATATATATATATATATATATATATATATATATATATATATATATATATATATATATATATATATATATATGTGTGTGTGTGTGTGTGTGTGTGTGTATGTGTGTGTGTGCCTGTGTGTTTAGAATACACATTTATGCAATTATTATGCTTCGAAAACTTCTCCATTAATGTGTGTCCTTGCGTACACATGTTTCCGAAAGTTTAACTTTATTATCATCTACATCAGAGTAGAGGATTGATCATTATACTCAAATATATATTTTGTTCTTAAAGATGGATTCAAGGTTCAGAATCATATAATGAAACTTTGATTAGTTGTGGCTTTGTAAAAGGCCGGAATGAAAACACGAATTCGGGCGTTTGAGAAAACAACTATATTGAAGAAAAAATAATACAACAGAAAAACAAGAGTAGTGTTACATCAGGCTTTACTGCCAGTATAGACAGGTATTTACTTTCTTTCCAACAAAGGAAAATGTGGCACCAGGCCCGAAGGTGGGGAGAGTCAAGCCAGAATCCCTAAAGAAGAAGCATTCTGGCTTCTAAGAAATTGACAGCGCAGCCCCATCGGTAGCCCAGGTCAGGTAGTAAGCAATACACTTACCCCACCCAATAGAGGGGAGGAAAGGCTTGGGAGGATGGACCTTCTCATACCGCCCAGCATCAATAACACAACCCGACAGATAAAAGGCCACCGAAATGGTCCAGTTCCCGTCGGACTGAGGTTGATTCAGTATTTATGGTAGATGGAAGAGTTCTAAATACGGCATAAGTAAGGTACCATAACAGATTCCTAATCTGAAAAAGTAGTACTTATCTCAGAAAGTCATGTTTAACTATAAGGGTTAATCATTGAGCTTAGCTTTATATGCAGTTTTTAATGTAGTCTAGGCCTTTGTAATATTCATTTTATTTTTAGAAAACATTAGATCATCATGACTTCTTTGTGATACAACTAAAGTTATAATTAGTAACTAAACTTTTCATTCGAACTTTCTCTTTCTATATGTGACCGTCTAGAATTATCGCTTCCCTACACTGATGAGAGCATAATCTTGAAACGACGCCGTATGTAGGAAAAATAATTTGATATTTATTTATATATATTGTTATAAATGCTCCTTTAAGATATTAAAGTTAAGCACATTTGGGAGATATAAAAAAACATGCATTCGGTTAAAGGCTCCTATTAATTCGTTGAACTTTTTAAACTGTCTGATCTTTACGGCCCGCTGTATTTGGCATGAATATAACTTCCCTATATAAAGTCCCTATGGACTTAATGGTAGAGAGAATGCGTTCGGTGTCTTGGTTGACTGTGTGAACCGGGTTCGCGTCTTATGACCATCTGGAATTTATCAGTGTCTTACACTGATGACAGCATAAGCTTGAAGTCGTAAGTAGGTAAAGAACAATTTAATATTTATTCATGAATATTTTCATGTATATATATATATATATATATATATATATATTTATATATGCATGTATATATAACGTATATTTTAGCGTAATGC
>OY744528.1:33226027-33233527 GCA_963556195.1 Sepiola atlantica
ATCTACCACGAACCCACAGACACCCAACAATGTCTCTAGTTTAAAAGCCATCACCCCAAAAGCTGCCTAAAATCTATACCCTCTTCTCTAGCACGCAGAATATGCACTATAGTCAGTAATAAAGACCTCCGGATTGTCCGACTAGGGGAACTACGTAATACAATAGCAAAAAGAGGATACCCCGCACAAATAATACACAAAGGTATAGAATTAACAAAGTAAATACCATTAGAACAACTACGAATCCCCAAAAAACGGAACAAAGAACACATATTAGCATACGTATCTACACAAAAAAAACAGAATTATTCACAGAGATAACAAGAAACCTAACCTTACTCAATCAAAGTAGCAAACTAAGCAACATACTTAAAACAATGAAGATAATCAAAAGCAAACGCCAACCGAAAACCTCAAACAAATTCTAACCTCATCAAAATTCAACCAACACGTATCACAAGGGGTCACAAAATGCAACACAGAAATATGTTGAGTTTGCGACATAATAATAGAGGGTAACACATACACATTCAAAAATCCAACACCAACCTTCAAAATAAAGAAGGATCTAAACTGCACCTCAAAAAATGTCATATATGTACTTGAATGCATGACAAGTAAAAAATACTATATAGGTGCCACACAAACATTCAATAATAGAGTGGCCCTCCATAAGAGCAATATAAAAAATTCAAGAAAATAGAAAATTGCCTGTCTCCAAACATGTACACTCATGCAGCAGTGGAAAATTCAAGATAATGCCCATCTTCCAAACTCAAGACTATTCATACCTCCTAACACAAGAAAAAAACTTCATATCCAAATTCAACCCACCATTAAATAAATCATAAGACAAATCACACCACAGACATATAAAAACAAGTACGAACACATGTATAAACAGGAACCCATCTGCACTGGGACACGTGTGCATTTGCACACCCTCACACATGGAACGAATGCATACCCCATGTGAGTGTATACATGCATACATGCAGAAAATAATATTAATACATGTGTACATACACCCCTCTGCCTACAAATCTTTCCACCCACCTATTTTTCCACCCACCCGCACATTTCACCTATCTTTGCATGTATTTACATCCCTCTTTCTACCTATATATGCACAAAACACCTATTCCCATCTTTCGATCGATCGATCCACATACCACACTTTTTATTTTACCTATTTCCATCTTTCGATCGATCCACATTCTATATCTTTATTTTTTTAAATTTTATTTTTCTTATTTTATTCTATCTCTCTATCTATCTATCTTTCTATCAGTCTACCTTTCCATATTTCTTTCTATCTATCTATCTATCTATATATCTATAATTATATCTATATTTCTATCTACCTTCAATCCTTCTTTCTTTTCTTCCTTTTTCTCCCTCCCTACCTATCTATCTACTCACCCATCCACTTTTCTTTTCTACTCATCTCTCTCTCTCTATCTATTTCTCCAAACCCAAGCAAACATCCTCACCCCCAACCACTCACACATCCACGTTCATGTGTAAACCCACCATGGACACCGTCATAGATGACCGGGAATGACCACACACACACATACCAAACAGATTCGACCGGAACCATAGAAGCAATTAAAGTAATAAAACCTAATACACAAATGTACTCTAATGACCTAACACTTGCCAAACAGAAAATATTTTTATCTCAACAAGACAATCCTCATAACAGTTTACTGTCAAATGGAACAGACACTTTTTAATGAAACAAAAATGAAATGTTTTCTCTAATAAAACACTTTTATCAAATGGAATATATATCTGAAGAGAGCGTAATTGATAAACGATAAATGCTAGAAACGCGTTATAAAATTATATTAAAAAATTAAAATGTTAAAATGATAAGATGATAATAAGTATTGAAAACGTTGTTTTACTACGTTGGTAACCACAATTCTTTTAAATATATATATATATATATATATAAAAATATATATATATATATATATATATATATATATATATATATATATATATATATATATATATATATATACAAGCCCACAAAGTACGCTGCTTATTCCAAGCGAGTTTCTGTTACTGTTTAGGTAGCTAATTACTCTCCGTCTCTGTTTCTCTCTTTATCCTTCTCTTTATTTATATATATATATATATATATATATATATATATATATATATATATACGTATACTGCTATATTATTTTGTTTTAGTGCTAAAATAACCATAGGTGCTGCGTTGATAAGGATTTTTTTTATTTGTAAGAAAAAAAGTAACGCCTAAGAACGAGGATATATATATATATATATATATATATATATATATATATATATATATATATATATATATATATATATATATATATTTATATTTATATTTATATATATATATATATATAATTTTCAGGATATATATATATATATATATATATATATATATATATATATATATGTGTTCCTCTGTCTGTGGTTCCGGCGTAGGAATACACGAATTGCATTTATTTAAATAGTTCGATTGTCTTAAATAAAGAAAGAAACATAAATAAAGGTTCTATACTCAATTGATAATGATGTCAAATTGTACGACGATTTGACAACAAATATTGACTTATTTTAAATGTGTTTTACTGGTAGCAAAAAGGTGAAGAAGTATTTTGTCCAATTGGCTTAGAAAAGGGAACGCTATAAATGTCGGAAAGTTTTTTTTTAATGTTTTATTTATCCACGCTTAATTTTATAATAATGAGTTGTAAACACATAAGGACATCGGATTGAAAAAAAACAGTGTCAACTCTGCGGTGGCTTGGTCGTAGACCAACTGTATAACTGTGATGCCGCGACGCACATGTATACATACACCCATGCAGACAGATCTGCTTGTATATGTATGTATATATATATATATATATATATATATATATATAAAACGTTAATTTAATATATATATATATATATATATATATATATATATATATATATATACATATATAATATATATATATATATATATATATATATATATATATATATATATATATATATATATATATATATATATATATATTAACTTTTTTTTTCGCGCGGACCTTTTCCTTCATACGTTAATAACACAATATTCATGATAGAATATACCTGACTCTTTGGGTTGAGTTATTTATAGAAAAAAGTAATTGTGCAAATTATACATAATATATAAAAAACTGACCAAGTAACTCATCTCTCTCTTAGCTATTTACGTATTACTTTCTTCTCTCTATCTTTATTCAACCACTCTCTCATATTTCTTCAAGTCACTGTAAGCACTTCGAGCTGGTCTTGAGAAGGCGACGAGATTATGATTAATAACTTATGTTTGACACTCTGAGCTAAAAATACTACAATAGAACAAAATCATTTTGGTTATCCTTGCATTTCAGTCTTGTATATTTCAAAGTGGTGATTTTCGTTTGACAATATTCTGGTGCTATTAGATCAGGCTGTCTTTAGATACTGGCTTCGTGCCCTAAAATGCACCAAACATTGATGGTAATGCTTTGGTGTTTCTTTTCTATTTGCAAAACTCAATCATGTTCTGAAAAGCCAAAAACGAAAACAACAATTTTCTGCCGCAGAACAACAAAACCAAACATCATGGATAAATAACCAAAAAAGGGTTTATATGCAGTAAAACAAAACAACCAAACTAAACGCCATGAATAAATATTCGCAGATATAAAGAACTTGAAGCATTATATATTTTACCAAAATTACTGGATTCGGCATTATATAACCCGAAAATGGTTGATATGCCGTGAAACAAAACAAACAATAAATAAAATGGTATGATAATATTTTACAACAATCACAATAATGCACCACAGTGTCGATGCGACTGTGGTTGGAGTTGTCAGACAGTGTGGGACCTATTGAGTTTCAAATTCTTTCATGCACATTGCACAATGCACAGAAAAAGCTACTTGTTGGTGCAGCCGCTCATTAGTTAATGAATAAAATGGAGAGTTTTGATAACTAGCGATCTAAATTGCATATCAAATGCACAAGATATAAATGTCTTCAAACATTTAAAACTAATATATATATATATATATATATATATATATATATATATATAATATAATATAATAAGGATGTGGACGTAGTTCACTGTATTTTCACTGTGTTTTTCTATCCATTCATTTCGTATGAGTAAGATGATTCCATTGTTGGCATTGGTTTCGTTGATATCTTTCTAGTAAGAATTATTTCTAGAAAGACATCAGGTAATTACAAGAGCGGACACATGAAGGTTGTCAACATCCTAAGTGAAAGTGTTTCTCTGGAACGAACTGGATTTCAACTTGGGGCACTCAGGTTGTTAGTCCGTGTCGTTAACCACTTAGCTACTGTCACTTCCCCGCTGTCTTAATGTTGATGATTAGTTTAAGTGTTGAAATATTTTCATGGTTTTGTCTATGTGTGTGTATGTGTTAGATTGTGTAATCATTCATATTGATATGTCTGTTTATATCTTTGTATCGGTGCGAGTATGTTATTTTGGCGGTTGAGTGGATGTTTATTATATCGGAGCATGTGTGATTATTCGGAGACGTGTGTGTGTGTGTGTTCACATTTATAAAGGTTTTAATTTAGGTGTTAACCGGGTCATGCGTTCGGCGTGTATTTTGCGGGCATGTATTCATAGATATATATCATTTTATGCCCGTGTGTAGCGTGATTATGCTCCGTTGTTTAAGCTATTACAACAGCTAAAGGTGGGAGGAGAGATCTTGAAAGCGTCTAGTTGAGGTTGGGAGAAAGTAACATTTTTGACATCTTACAAACTCCTACTATTAGTAAGTTAAGCCGAATTAATGGAGACCACTAGACCAACGAGTCAAACGAGATGGAAAAAAGAATCGGGGAATAGATCACATAATTCTGAAGAACACATGTCATAATAGTATTTATAGAATAGACTGAGACTAGCGACATCACGTCTATGAGAGAAAGAGCACAGAGAAGAATAAAGTGTCGGGTCAATCAAATCACAGATTCGTTTCTGCACCTTATAAAAAACCTTCAAATGGGGCAGAGATTCACCAACCCAAATATGTAAGATAATGAAAAGTGGCAGAAATGAATCGTGGACGAGTCCATTGTGGGTGGGACGTCGAGAAAGAAAGCGATTTGACAACTGTTAAAAAGGAGAAGGTTCCATAGGTCAAGCGAGATGGGAGTTTACCGATGTGTATGGCACCGATGAAGCTGTATGGGCTATGGTACCCAAGCCCGTCTTGCTGTTAGGCTTTCGTGTCCGCTGACTGAAAATGCGACTGATAAGAAAGATTGTACTTTGAAGGAATCCCTGACTTGTATTTCATCAAATAGACAATTGGAAGTACTTGTGAAGCAATTGCTTCAGTTCACGCTCGGATAGACAATGCAGAGCAAATTGCTTTCCAATCGGATGTATGAAGGAGTTTCTAGCGGAAACAAAGTATGTGACCTCAGCTAGAAACAGTCTTTAATGAGACAAATCTATGTTAATAAAAATTGTTTTATTTGTGCGTGCGTAGCCGGCGTAAACCATCTGGTGATGGGAAATAATAGAAAACCAAAGTTTTTTCCATATACGTTCTGTTCTTTGTCATTCTTGTTGGATATTACCAGGTACCCCGACAGAACGGGTACTGCAACACAGTACTCCATACTTTAATTAATTATATATATATATATATATATATATATATATATATATATATATATATATATAAATCCAGGTAAATTTCCAGCAACAAACTCACGTAGACACCCGGAAAATCTATACCGGGTTTACAGGAAACTGCTGACTTATACAGAAAGCTGTTTTTAGGTATAATTTTGTTACTTCCACGAACATTGTTTGACTAATCATTAGTCGACATGTTTCACTAAAAGCTACGGATAGCCAGACCTCTTCGGGCCAATACTTTTTCTTTACGGCTACATTTAGTCGAATGAGACAAAATTACTTTCTCAAACTGAAAACCTGATATACTTATCACAAAACATTATTCACTATCTGTATATATATATATATATATATATGTATATATATATATACATATATATATATCTATATACATATATATGCATATATATATATATATGATTATGAAAACATATTTTAGTACATAATATTCAATACTTTATGTTTACCAACCTCTTTTAATTTAAGCTCAATAGTTGTCAACTAGTAACAGCAAAGATGTGTTTATCATTCTTTTAAACATTTTCAAAACATGTTTATTTTAGTGCACAAAAATGCATCTGTTTTAAAAATGTGTTGTAAGAAAAGGAAAATGCTGCTTTTGAAATCGAAATTAACTTTGCTTACTGATATATATATATATATATATATATATATATATATATATATATATATATATATATATATACATATATTTACATGTTGAAGGTTTTATATTACATTATCTATAAAATTGTTCATTCTAGAAGTTCTAATGACTAAGCACGTCTATGTTAATCTAATGGACAGTGTTTATCTGAGATAAAAGCAAGGCTTTCTTTAAGCCCCAGAGGAGCAGAACATTCGGTTCTGTGTAAAATACAATAATAGTAAAGTTCTTATTTTGCCGCCATAAACTGACCTCATAAATATTATCAGAGAGCAGATTAAATTAACCGACTGATCAAAGTAAGGATTTTACCATAACAAAAGATATTAAAATAACAGGAAAACTGGTTACAAAGGCGTGTTTACCACAGTAAACTAACCTCTTGAATAGACGCCTGACCTTTAACAAACAATGCATATCGTCAAAATTCCAATTTATATCAGCCACAGACATTTATCACAACATGTAGTTTGCATCTCAGTGGAACGGCTGTTGGAATACTTTTATAAGATTAGTTCGCATTCATAAGCGCATAATCAATCTTATCAAAATAAAATAGAAAGTCTGTTTCATGTGCTGGCGTCATCTCATTGGGTAAAACTAATTCGAGCTCCAGGCACTTGACAATGTTTACATAGAGATATAACTTACATTCAGAGAGTGTCGTATTAGTGGTAGAGGCTCCGACTGTCAACGCGACAGTTGATTTTCAATCCCGATTGATGAGATGTGATACAGCGAAACAGTGTATAAGTGGATACATATATATGCACATATATATGCACATATATATATATGTGTACATATATATGCATATATATGTATATATGTACATATATATATATGTACATATACATATATATATGTACATATATATGTACATGTATATATATATATATATACACATATATATATATATATGTGCATATATATATATATATATATATATATGTACATATATACCAATATATATGAATAAATATTAATTATTTATTACATACAGACATCGATGCTTCATGCTTACGCAATACTCAGTGCATGAATCTAATTCCTGACGGTGGACGGCCGCGAACTCCGACTACCTGTTGCAACAAATCGTGTACATATATATATATATATATATATATAT
>OY744528.1:33238527-33266027 GCA_963556195.1 Sepiola atlantica
GTTGAGCAAACAAAAATGTCTAAATGTGGTTAAGAACATACATATATATATATATGCAATAAGATATATAAGCAGATTATATATATATATATATATATATATATATATATATATAAGAATAGAAGTAGCAATATATAAATATGAAAAGTAACAATTATCGATGGAGTGTACGTTCAAGAATATGTTCTGCTCTCTTTTGTTTGATGTTACTTCAGTCGAAGTTCTCAGAAATCAAGGGACCCCTTTTCTGGAGATAACACTTTACCTCTATATAAGATACGTACATATCGAATATTCCATTAAAGTTCTCTTTTATCTGTCAAACGTTGAGTTAGTAAAAAATTAAGAACATTAATTTCGTCTCTTCCCAATTGACCAGTATAATATGGTACAGTATCCCTTTTGGTTAGTCTCTTGGTCTTACCGGATTCCAGGGCGAGAATTCTCTTAGTCTGGTGGAGTATCCAGCTTAGTGGTGTTACTTGAGGTAACATTACTTAGAGAATGTGCATCATTACTCGTATGAGCCAGTGTATAGTCCTGTCGATGGGGATCTTCTTTAGGTTTCGAATACCATGTTATTTTAAATATTTGGTAAGGGGTTATTTGTGCGGTGAAGTATCGTCATGTCAGGTTGTTCTGACAAACCCTTGAATAGAGCGACCGAAGACACAGGAGGATGGTGTCTAATAGGTCATTCAAAGACTCGATGATTAGGAGCAATGTGTACTTATGCGTACTTTATATAAATATGTATTAGTTTTACCTACATTTTACCTACATAGACATGTGTTTCATGCTTATGCAATTTTCAGTGTAGGAGATGATAATTACTGCCGGTCGAAAGATTCGAACCCAGTTGCAAAGTAACCTTTGACTATGCAACCTGATATTCAATACTGGAATATATCCCGGCTTGAGGCACTAACCGGTTTAGCCGCACTAAAGAGGTGTGATACAGCGAAACAGTGTGTATGGAGATGACTATATAAAGCTTCCTTCTTAGGTAGAGCTTATTTGTAAGGATATCGCCAACTGCCATTAGCTTTAAGGTGTAGCTCATTGGGTAAAACTAATCCGAACTCCCGACACTTGACAATGTTTACATTGAGATATCACTCACAATCAGTCAGTGTCTTATGATAGCGTAGGGGTTGAGGCGCCGACTGGCAGCTCGACGTTTGAGTGTCAATCTCGGCTTGAGTCACTAACTGTTCTAGCCGCACTGAAGAGCCGTGATACAGCGAAACAGTCTGTATGTGGATGACTAAATATATATATATATACATATATATATATATATATATAATCTGTGTCATGCGATTAAACAAGTGCAGGACGAAACTGTTTCAAGTGTTGAGAAGAAACCCCCGATGTCTAAAATTAATTCAGAAAGCCGTCCTCCATTGTGTTTTATAATGAAACGTTGTCTTTCTTCTTTTGATTTTGATTTTGTTTTCCTTTCTTTCTTCTCTTTTAAAACTTTCCAATGTGATAAGTTTTCTTTATTTTTTATTTGTGTTTTTTTAACTTCACCGGTAGAAACGTTATTTGATATAAATATCAGTACGTACATCGTCGAAGCATAACTTATTTCGTTCATCTTTGACGGGAAGTATACATTCGTGTAATAGTATTTATGACTCAAAATTCACGGAAATGGCGGAAGTAAATCTACAACCACGCATATATCTTTACACACATATATATATATATATATATCAACATTAAACAATTAACAACATATTACAATCAATTATAAATATTTAACACCATACCATTGTTCATTATTTCGATTTTCCTGTAACTACTAATACGAACTACCTGACTCTATATACATAGTTACAACTGAAACACTGTCACCAACTAATCATCGTTGATAACATATCTTACGTTCGGAATAACACAAACGCTAGGTACTTAATTATATTACTGACAGAGTTTCATGAATCGAATTTATAATTCGTTTTGATCTATATAATTTGTGTTTGCTTATTACGTTTACTGATTATATATATATATATATATATATATATATATATATATATATATATATAAGTAATGCTATAAGCTATGGGTGGAGCATTAGTCTGAAATTGTAATGGTTTTTTGGGGGGTTATGCTACGGTTTCGGTGACATCTCCTAAATGCATTGTTTTTTGAAAAAGTAATATACCCACGTTACACACTCTGTTAATTATAATATATATATATACCATTTATGATGATAAATTCATTAGTTTCGGATCTTACAAAGCTCATACATATTATTGATGCTAACATGCGTGCACACATGGTTTAAAAAATGTATTTGAAATATAACTTAACATCTTAATTTTAGATTTTTTTATAGGGATGTGGGCGATTTTTGGTACGCGGGGTCCCTACTCAACTATTTGCGGAGAATATATGTTTTAAAGTTCATAATGATTGATTTATAATAAGTTAATTTACTATGTATATATTCACTTACTAAATGTTTACATTTACAAAACAATAATGGGGCCATGTTACTCACTATATCTTTTAGAATAAATATTCTAAATGTATAATGTCCTATTCGGTAGTTTATGAGATCACCCAACATATATATATATATATATATATATATATATATATATATATATATATATTTAGAGAGAGAGAGAGAGAGATCAATATATATATATATATATATATATATATATATATATATATATATATATATATATATATATTAATCCAGGTAGGGTAAAATCGATCAACTGTAGGCATAACAGATCACATCTCCTCAGTAATTTGTACAACCCCCCCTAAATAATACCATTAAAACAAAAAAAAAACAATACCCAACAACCCCGCTAAAATAAACACTTATTAACACCTCCAAATCAAGTAACTTTAACCCTCAACTACAAATACAGTACAACCCCCTTTTTGAATAAATACTATAACACGTAAAAGTAAAACTTTTAGATATATATATATATATATATATATATATATATATAGGTGATTTTTGTGGACATATGAATATGCATATGTATGAAGATATAAAATTTATAACTATTTATGTGTGTATGTGTACGCCTGTATGCGCGTATGTATACGTATACATATGTGCACATACATGTGTATCTGTGTGTTCGTGTATATGTGTATGGGTTTGGGTGCATATATGAATGTTTGTGTATACATATGCATATATGTATTTATATGTGTGCACGAGTGCGTGTATGCGTTCAACATCCAGCTCACAAAATCCCTCAAAAGTAAAGTACATATTACCAAAACCAATTTTTAAATATTTAAATAATTATATACTGATCACTTTAATCAAAATTACTGGCCCCCACCATTTCTAATCCCCCCTTCATAGACCATAACTTGCGTTAACAACTTTAACTAGAACACCTTACCACTAAAACTATAACAGGTGTTAACCCCACCATTAATAATAGGATTACAACGAATAATAAAATTTATTTATCTATACCACTGAAAGCCATTACCAGTATGTTTTATTAATCAATCACTAACTATTATTTATAATCGAAATACATTTATTTATACTCCAAAATAATTAAAACTAAATATAATAGTATAATCCATCAATATCAATGTCATAAACTTATATACGATCCTTACCAAGAATAATTCCCAATATATTTTAACTCATTAGTACCTAGAACTAAACCTACGAATATTACTGCCACTAATCCATATATGAATCTTACTAAAAATAAAGACAATTACCATTATGTTTTATTAATTAACTGATAAATACTATTTAAAATACATTTAACTATCCATCAAAATAATCAAAATTAAATGCCAATTGATCAAAATATAACAACATAATTTATTAACATTAAGGCCATAAATCCATCAATGAGTTAAACTAAAATATCCCCGTAAGCTGGGTGTCATGTAATTGTTATATGTCTGCATTGACAGGAAGCAGACACAACAAATTTGAAACCTCCCCTCCCCTCTTTCTTCATCTTCTCTTTCGCTCTTGTTTCATCTCCCCCCGAACCCCCTCTTTATCCAGCCCAGCGCTGAATAAAAATAAATATGAATTTAACTCAAAACCATTCCCGCAACAAATCCTAAATGGCTATAGACATCCACCCCTAACACCCCTCCACCCCTTTCTCTTTTTTTTTCTTCCAACCCCCCCCCCACCCTAACAAAGCGTTGGATAAAAAATAAAAATATAAATAGCTGTAAATTAAACTTTTCTAACAGCAATTGTATCTTTTTCCCCTTCTCTTTTCTTTTTCTTTTCCTCGCCCCCCCTTCTTTCTACCCCAGTTCAGCGTTGGATATATAAAATATATAAAAGATGAAAATAAGAAAATAGTAATTTCTAACGGCAATCATATTTTAAAATCGGTCACATGACTTTTATTTCTTTCTCCTCTTCTTTTTTGCTTGACTTCATTCTCCCTGGAATTCAGCAACCAGGTTGAATCAAAAAATAATTTTCTGCCTGATGAGACCTCAGCTCATGAGAGCTGTAGATCGATAACATCGACATGCCAGTGTAGCAAACCTTGTACATGTTTGAATAAAAGCATTCACTATATATATATATATATATATATATATATATATATATATATATATATATATATATATATATATATATGTTTGATTAAACAACAGGAAGAATTCATTTTAATTTCTTTTTTATCCATCTTTTCATGTTGACAGACTAATGATCTTATGTTCTGTTCGTGTGTGAAAAGGAACTCGCCAAAACTGCCTACGTTTTCGACTCCTATTAGTCTTCCTCGGGCACGTGAGTGGTTATGCAAAGTAAAACTGGTGAACTTAGTAGGAGGGGGGGGGGAGAAGGTATACTGAAATGCTTTTAAGTTTTAATCGAGTTTCTTAATAAACTCACCAGTTTTAGTTTGTATAACTTCTCACGTGCCAGACGAAGACTCATGGGAGTCAAATACGTTTGCAGTTTTTTCAAGTTCCTGTTCACACTCGAACAGAACATTAGATCATTAGTCCGTCAACATGAAAAGATGGATCAAATAAGAAACAACAAGAAATTGCCCCTGCTGTTTAATCAAACATGCATCAATGAGGAAATGTTCTTTTAGTATACAAATATATATCTATCTATCTCTCTCTCTATCTCTCCTTTTCTCTCTCTCTCTCTCTCTCTATATATATATATATATATATATATATATATATATACCTAACTGCAAATATTTTTGCGTAAGAAGATATAGTTATTTTTATCTTAATATTATTGATCCTAACATATACTTATTATTTCAAAAGGAATATTCTTATCAACAGTAACTTATACAGATTGATGTATAAAACAGCCACCGTGTAATTTCCACGTGGTAAAACGAGAATATCTATATTACTCTTTCACTTTTGTACTAACATTTCTGTCATTCTGTTTGTCATTATTACTATTTTGTTATTAGTTTTAGTCCTCTACGTATTACCCCCCCCCTTTTACGCTTATTTTATTGTGCTTTTCATGCTCATTTTCTTTCTTATTATGGTTTAATTTCACTTTTTATGATACTTCCGTTCTTTCGCAGACTGTTTTGTTTACCAGACAAGTTCATTTCTCTTCCTACTCGCATAGATTCTGCTCTTTCTAGTCCATTTCATTTTCTTTACGAATAGGAATTTGCTTTTTTCTTCTAAGATTTCTCGACAAAAAAATTAAGCTTCAACATGTTTCTTGAACATATTTGGCTACATAAATTTCTACTAGTCAACCACTGAAATGTCTTAACCGTTTATTTATTTTCTATTACTTGAAGACATTCGGTGAGTTTTTTTTCATTCTAATAAATATGTGTACGTTCCAATATCATAGTATTTACCAATCTCTCACGGTGAAAAAATGTGACACAAGGTCGGTCGAAAGTGAGGATTGGAAAGCCAGCGCCAAATGAAGAGGGCATGTAGGCCTTGAATAAAATCCAGAACAGCCCATAAACATTCCGCCGTATCAGACTCTCATGCAGTTAGCAATAAACAACCCACTTCTCAAAGAGAAAAGGTATAACCTGCGAGGGTTGACCTCTTAGAAGTCTACAGAACTATATTTTACCCCGACAGAAATAGTTCCCCTAGATATAATGGGATAGAGTGTTGGACTGATATTCGATGACGTATACTTGATTCTGTATGAAAAACACACCACGGATAACTATTAACATAGACACGCATGTTGTTCCATTTTTGAACAATCAGCATCGTTCTTTTAATCCACAGTGTAATTTGAACTTGGGGCCGTGTTACGTTTTTACTTACCGATGCTTGTATAATCGATTACACATTCGTATCGCAATCATGAACACAGGTTATTGCCTACCTGTAGATATCATCACTCGGACGCCGATGTTTCAATAATGGTTTATTACAAAGAAATTAGCAGCCACAGAAGACATAACTGAGACACATTAATTTTAAATGCGTGCGAAAGAGATAAATGCAGACATATGGAGAGACGGAAAGATCGTCTTACTACACCCATCAACACGGTTCACGCTATCCAGCATTAAGAACAGCGCCCTAAACACGTCTTTCCTGCTTGAAATTCCGCCAGCTAAAGGACAAAAGATTACATTTTTATTTTTTATTCAATTTATTTACTCCCTCACTTATATGCTTATCATTTTTTATCGACTGATTACATTATATATATATATATATATATATATATATATATATATATATAAATATATATATAGTGAATGTATTTTATTAAAACATGTACAAAGTCTGCTACACTGGCATGTCGATATTATCGATCTACAGCTATCAAGAGCTGAGGTCTCATCAGGCAGAAGGTTTTGTTGTGATCCAACCCGGTCAATGAAATCCAGGAATGAGACCTCAGATCTTGATAGATGTAGATCGATAACATCGACATGCCAGTGTAGCAGACTTTGTACATGTTTGAACAAAAACACATTCACAATACAGCTCTACATTTTTATTGAGCACTCTTTTATAAGGCCGGTTTGATTCCCTTTGGATTTCTACTCTTTGGATTTCTACCCTGTTGACTTTTACCCTACCTGGATTATATATATATATATATATATATATATATATATATATATATATATACTTTGATACGCGTTTATTTATTTTTCTTTTAATGTGTGTTAATTATGGTCAATAAACTGATTACACCAATATCTCTCTCATTATATATATATATATATATATATATATATATATATATATATATATATATATATATATATATATATATATATATAGCTTGATTAAAATTTTGTATTCCATCATCTAGTGGTAAGCGTGAAAAAGTACTTTCAACATTAGACATTCTAAATTATTAGCGAGTGAGACGTCAACCTATTTCTGAGGCTAAAGTAGGGGACCTTTCCGCTTAAATGTAATGACATTGCTCACTTCTATACGAGTACACTAGTATCGTATTTAGAGTTTAAATGGCGGAAGTAACACTCTACGGTAATTAAAACGCTACGACAAAATAAGCCCCTTGTAATAAACAGACCGGACAAAGGTTCAGGAGTTGTTGGGTTAAACGATCAGGATTATGTTGACAAAGTGATCGCTAACTTGAATGGCATGGAATAATTCGTCAAGTTGGGCCCTGTTAGCACCCATGATGCAATATCTTCCTTAGAAACAAAGTTAAATGAAAAAAATGGTTCACTGGTTAAAAGCGATGTATTCCACCTTGATATAGCTAGTGAGATTAGACTCCTCGGCTCTATCCGTCTACGGCAATATGTATTACCCAAAACGCACAATACGGATATCTCATCATGACGTATTTTTCCATGGTATGGTACTCACTACACAAGGTTTCAACATGGATCTTAAGTATTTTACAACTAGTATCAGAGCACTATAGTATATACTGCTTAGGGTTACTAATAAGTTCATGTGCTTTTATAATATTAGTCCCAATTTACTTGTGTCCCTATTCTGGAAACAATAGATATCTGTGCTGATTTTTTAAATATCGTAGGCATTTATCGCTCTATTTAATTCATGATAGATTTTCGTGTAGATAATGAAATTTGCCACTACATCCGTTGAATTCAGTTTTGACGATGTAATGTATGGGAAAATAGACGGTGATTCCATAGGCTCAGTCATGGGACGAACGATGGCGAAAAATCTTGTGGGTTTCTATGCGAAAGAATAACTACCCGGACTCATGGAACCGTTAGTTTACTTTCGGTATGTAGACGACACCTTTTGATTCTTCAATAATTAAACAGAGGCAAATACATTGTTCTTATTTTTGAACAATATGCATCCTGAATTAAAATATATTTATGTACGAGATTGTAATTCCGCTGTAGCATTCCTCGGTTTTTGGTAACGAAAACTCCATCCTTACAAATAATTACCGTAAACCTAAGTTTACAGAATTGTATGTTCGCTGGGATCAAAGAAAAATTAAATTTAATTTGGACCGTAACACACAGATCTATTGTGATTTATTCAAAATCAAAATTGGACGAAGAAATAAAAATGATTACTAATGATTTGTCGAATAATGGCTACCATTCTGGATGTGATTAGATCGGTCATCAAAAGAAAAGTAGCCAATTTTTCTGAAAAAAAAACAAAACTTAATACGATGATTAAATATTCGATTTATATTTGTTTACCTTTGGTTAGGTACAGTAATTGAGAAGTTTGCCAAACAAATTAGCTCAGCAGTGGAACATTTCATTTTGCTTCGAACGTGCGTGTTATGTTCTGTACAAAACCCCAGTTTTGACGTTCTATCGAAAAACAGTTCTACCACTTCCATCACAAAAATAATTTGTTTCATCATTTTCAATGTAGTTGCAGTACCGACTACGTGGGTAGAACAACGTTAAGATTGGACAACAGAGTACAGCAACACATCCCTACTAAAATTAGGTATAGCACATTCCGGTCAACGGACGTTTTAAAAATGCATGCCGGTCTTCTATAACCAACCATTTAATTAAAAACACGTCGTGCGCAACGAACTTCAGTATTGACTCATTCACTATCTTGAGTCGTGTTCATTCTATGTTTCTACCGTAAAATCTTGGAGACTATCAACTACGTCTTAAACGGCCCTCCTTCTTAAAATAGAAGGAGTGTCTATTGGGGTTGAGTGTGATTAGTTTCTAAGACACATCCGCCACTGTAAATAACATACAACTGTATTTATTTTAAATATATACTTAATTTAATTAAAACAAATATGTTATCTACATTCTTCCCTTTCAAAATCCCACGATACACCTGTCGTTAAGTGCGGGCGAAACCGGTCGACTGGCACATTTTTCTTTTCTCTCGTATATTTTAATCATAAGAGATAAAACAGGTTTTCACTTCATAATTGCCCTAAAAAACTGTAATCCCCAAAATTATGATATATATATATATATGTATTTTTATATATATATATATATATATATATATATATATATATATATATATATATATATATATAGTGGCCATCTGTTTATATAGAGATGTCTATGTATAAGATTAACTCCTAAATTAATATAGCGATCATTATAAATTGTGGAATATATATTGTCATGCGGAGACTTCGCCATGACCAGACCACTTGTACGTGACAATAGGGAATATCATTATGCATATATATATATATATATATATATATATATATATATATATATATATATATATATATATATATATATATATATATACATACACATGTCCAGAATCGTCCTATATATCCCTCGAACCTGATATTAATAATACGTGAGGAGATAATTGTTTAGTTCATTAAATCACATAGAAAAAAAGGCCGTAAACAAACAGGCAAGAGACAACTCGAACCACCAAGTTAAGTTTTAAGACACATGTTTATTTAAATAAAGATTAAAGGGATGTAGGCATGCATAAAACAAAATAACCCAAGAATAAAGTAACATTATAAGGGAATTCAATTATACTTTGAGTTGTCTAACGGCGATCAAAGTTTATAACTAACTAATATCCAGACAATCCAAGAGAGAAAATTAATTCTTGCGACCATCAAGGTCAAAGTAGACTACGAATTACAAGACCTTCAGATTAAACACAAAAGTTTGGGGTGGAGTTAGGTGTCAATGGTCGCAAGCATTGGCATTCAATGCTTGAGCATAAAAAATATGACTAACATATAGTAATGTGAGCTAACATCTTCAACCGTTAAACTTACACATTAAAAACCTTAAACAATCCATGAGAAATGCAACAATTATAAGTAGAAAATACCTTCTAACATAGAAAAGCAAAAATAATAATTCCAACAAATATAAATTGTATCTGACTTCGACAACAATATAAAAACTACAGAACTCTTCAAAAACATATTCAAACAGCTAAACCTTACCACATCATAAACACGATATTAAACACATCGCTCATTAGTGAAAAACTACAGCGCATGAAGCTACTTTCTTTACTCACATTAACGAAAGTCGACCACAGGCTGGCACCTCACGGCAACGTAACATGCAAGAAACCTGAATGCAAAATATGCCAACAAATAACCACCAACTACACATTCAAACCTCCGGACGCCAACATCCAATTTAAACTCCCCAATATCACCTGCTATAGTTTAAATGTTGTTTACTTAATATAGTACACAAGATGCACAAAAGGCATCTATGTTGGTGAAACATTGCTCTGAGTTTCGCCTACATTTTAATAAACCCATAGAGACAACTACACACGCTACACAATAGCCATACATTATTATCTCTAAAACCACACCATAGACAACACCAGATGTATCTTCATTGCCGAAAATTTTAAAACACAACACAAACGCAAATACGAAACTCAACTCATTCTGAGACTCCACATGCATATATCTCAAGACTGAAATAGATTTTGGAGCACTTAATATATATTTATTCACAACCTTCCAAACTTACTTAAAACATTTACCTATAGAGGAGGGGTAATAATTTTGCCTTGATAAACATAACTTATCCTTTATTGAACAGCATTTTTTCCAACATTTTCATATTTCAACGTTCTTTATATTCTCACTTTCTTCTTATATGATATTTATTATGGTTTACCATTCTCTGTGTATTCATTTATCATCCATTACTTTATTCTGAATTTTAATATTGTGTATTTTGCTACATCTTTCATATAACTTGGTTTTCTCTGTCCAAATGTTTTTAACTCACACTGACACGGGAAAAACAGTATTCCCTATTCCGCTAGCGTCCCGCCTCCCACACTGAAAATAATATGGAGCATAATAGTCTAGATATAGTCTTATCCGAATTTTAATAACTTACACTTAACAATGATCCAGCATGATAACAACCTCTAAAAGACTCAAATGCCAGAAGTGCATATGACTTTAACATCATCATCGTCGCATTGACCGTTTACATGCTTATTGCTTATTACCTCTCCGTGTCTGTGTAAATAAATTGCAAATAGCTCTGAGAGAATAAAGCAGAGAAGTACCACCGCCAAAATATCACCATTGATGATGTCTAATACAGCCAACCGCGTGAATGTGCACTTTACTCAGGCGTACGAGTACATGTACTTTTTTTTATCATAAAATCTAGGTGTTCGCATCTTCAAAATAGATACACATGTGTATCTATTTTAAAAATTGGTACGCGCATCTTTTGGCGCCCAGTGTGGATTAAGCTCATTACGCGACCCTAATTCTTAACCAACGGGCTTTCTGGCTACTTTCGCTAGTTATAAAGTGTCAAAATACAGAAAGCTAATTATGAGGACGTGCGAAATATCTAAATCAGTTGAAGGAAGATGGAAACGCAAGATGCCGTCGGTAATTGCACACATCAGGTAAAGCGGGTGGACTGCGTTGAAAATGACTGTGCAAGCCAGAGAAAGGACGTGGCGAGGCGAAAACGAGATGTCACTAGGTCCGGCGAATAAATAATAGTCCGCCATCGTCGACGGCAATTTCTGCGCGACAAAAGACAATTATTCGCAGATGTACTTTTCGTTTCAAGTTTCCCAATTAATAAAGGGATTTAGTTTCGAGCGAAGCCATTTTCTCCAAATACTTTCATTTCCACAAGAAAAGCAGACTATCCCTCTCAACTTGCTTAATGCTAATGATAAAAGTTGAACAATTAGTGGAATAATGCTTAGGGTGTTCGGAGTTCAATTCTCGATCGGGTAATACCAAATACTCAAAAAATGGTACGTGATGCCCACTTGCTAAACACTTAGCATTATCAGGTGATGATCAAGAGTAAGTGGAGTAAGCCTAAGAAAGGAATTGCGTCGTCTTCTACACAGGTTAAATATTTAATAAATAAGGAGACTTATTTTTTCTCTCGACTATGTTTGACCACTTTAGTTTTGAAAGGTGTCCGATTTCTTTGTTTACTGCACATAGTTCGAGAATGATACGAATATTATTTGTTTGCTCCGTACATGTGATGAATAAATATACAGATAATATAAATACTTACGGAGCCAATCCCAAGTATTTACGGAGCATCTCGACTCAATCCCGAGAAACGGCCGGGGCAGTTAAATATTTGAAATCAAGATTTTCGAGGGGATAAACATTATTTTAACCCTAAAAAGAACTTAACTCTTACCTAACCTTAATCTAATTCTAACCTTACTTTCAATTTCGTAGTGTTGTCTTTTTTGGAAGGTGGGGGGGATAATCAAAACCTGCTTCGGCTATTTCCACGACTAACTCGGGATTCCTCGTTAAAACATGGGACGTACTCTGTAAGCACGGAAATCCTCAGGATACCCACTCATTACAAGTACTGCTTGTGTTATTTTACTTGTACGGCATATCAGCTATTTTCGGGAGTTTGATGTTTGAGTCGCTTTAAGTTATTATAATATATATATATATATATATATATATATATATATATATATATATATATATATATATAGTATTATATTTTCACGATATTCATTTATTTTTACTATTTGTTCCTGACGCAAATATATGTGGATAACTCAAAGATTGCTTTTATGCCATACCTATTTTACTTATATATTGAACTCTAGTAAGTGTTACATTACTACTTACCCTCGAACCGTCAATACTCGGGTTCATCTACGCCGTTAGCGGGTGTATCTTGACCGCGTTGTTGAAGGTGTTAAACTCACCGTTGAACGATAACGCGTGGACGCTGGTCTGGTTTTAGAAGTGTTATTTAAATATAAAGCAAGAGACAGAGATTGATGGTGTGTACGGGAGAGGGAGAGAATGAAGGTACTAGAGAAATATATCGTCAGTCCATTTTGAGCTAATGCACTTTTTTCCCCCGGCCCGCGTCTACTGGCAGCGGGCCGGCGCTTTTCACGTCTGCCAAAGTTGATGCAACAGAAAAAGCCCTGAATGGACGTGACGTCATTTACGAATTCCGCTTTAACTCCTCACACTTTTCAGGGATTCCAACTACTTTTTGGGACACTCTATCTCTAGAACACTCCCAACTATCTAACAGTAGGTACTAGCACATAAGGTTAAGGTTGACCTATGAATAGTGGAAATAAAGGCATGAACCCACATTTTTTTAAAGCTGTCGAATTCGGATGCAGTTTATAATAACATTAAGGACCGTGTTCCTAATCTAGCAAATTGCTAAACAAAAATAATTTTGCATTTACATATCTCACCATCATCGAGAAGAAACAATATATTTGTAGCGGTTGGAGTACGAGGTCGATTAAATGTCTTACTTCTGTACTAGTATAATCCAGGTGTTTAAAGTTCTGGTTGAATTGCCTTAGCGTATTATTATATAGTTTAGTTAAATAGACATTAATGGGAATACATTACTAGTACATACAATTCACTAACAGTAAATTATAACAACAGATCTGATACGATATGCAAACGGTATTAACAATTGCAGGCTTAATTAGGTGGGCATGTAGGTCATTTCACTATTGAAAAAAATATGATTTATTGCGTTTCGCATTAACACTCCTTATAGACATGTCATAATTTAAGATATTTCTTCATATTGTATGTGTAATGCCCTCACGTGTTGGTGTAAACATGATCGCGATTTGCTCAAAAGTGTTAGCATATACTAAATGGCCGTTGATCCATTATGTCATAGTTGGTACCTTGTACAATAGAATATATATTTAGTGACCTGAACAGAGTGTTACTGTTTATGAATATATATTATATCTCACTCATTCTTCATAAGCCATCTTTTTGTTGACTAGCATGGCTACCAAGTTCATAAACAACAAAATAGAAGACCTACACACTTATGCAAGATCTTCATACTAAAAATATTCTATTTCTATAACTCTCGCTATCACTCTCCTTGGCTGTCTCTATAACCCTTTCACTCAGCGTCACACTGTCCTGTATCTCTTTCTATTCAGTACATTTCCTTCTCAAGGGTAAATGCATTTAAGATATTAAAGAGGTTAACCCGAGCTTTCAGTTGTAAAGTTATCGCTCTTAGGAGACGAGTTGTTACTTGTTTTTATCCCCTCAACATTATAATGAACATCAATCTTGTTTTAATATTTTAAAATTAATAGGAAAAAAACGTGAATTATTTTCCTGAGCTTTCATCTTCAAAGTTATTATTCTCAGGCAACGCCGAATTATATGTGTTCGCCCTTCGGCTATCAAAACTATAATTAAACACATTTCTGTTTAAAATAATTCCTTGACAACGCCGAGTTTCTTGTCTTTATTCTCTCCTTCAAAACAATATAATGAGATGCATATTTATGTTCTTACATTCCCAGGTAAAACCGGATTTCTGCTTCTTCAACACTATCATGAGACATATTTGTGTTAATGTATTTCGAACAACGCTGAGTTTATCTTATTCTCCCTCAAGACTAAAATGAAGCACTTATTTTTCATGCATTTCTGGTTAACGCATATTTATCTGTCTTCTCCTTCCACAACTCAACACTATCATGAAACACATATTTGTTATAATGTATTCCCAGGAAACACCGACTGTTTCCCCCCTCCACCTCAACACTATATTGATACACCTATTTTATTTAATGTATTCCAGGGTAACGCCGAGTTTCTTGTCTTCCCTCTCTCTCATGATGAAACTCGCGCTTTACCACATGTAACTACACAAAAAAATGCCAAACGTTAGATGTTGTGATTGTAGGATACGAGTGTTGTTATTCGTATTATTTTTGCGATCAACAAATTCTGAGCGTTTATGGCGATGTTGCTGTAAATTTAAGGAGAATAGGAGGAATGAAAGAGGGTTTGAACCAGCTAGAAACTGTTATTGACTGGTTAAGACTGATGAGCAGGTTTAGAATTAATAAATCAAGAAATGTAACTGGTAAGAACTGTAAGCAAAAAGGAATAGAAAGTGAACCGAGCTACAAAAGTGAAACCGGCTGAAAGCGTTGGAAAAGGGTACAAAGACAGATTTACCGACAGAAGCTAAGGGTCGGAGGTTCAAGCTTAGACAGTAGAATCATTTAAGGAAATAGAGTGGAAGTGTGTTCCGATTCCTCGGTACTCATTAATTTCTTTCTTTATTTGGTTAGTGTTCGTGAGGGCGATGAGTTCTTAGTATTTTGGCGCGTGGTTGATATATATATATATATATATATATATATATATATATATATATATATATATATATATATATATACTGCGGAAAGGAAGTTAGAGGTTTGATATGAATTGTATACAGTGATCAATGCCTTCTACTTCAAAGCTTAGTATTACATTCATATAAGTATTTTTTACAAATATATGAAGAGTACGAAAGCAAAACAAGATAGACGCCATCATGATAATTGCGAAGCAAACACTACAAAGGATTTGCATTTCAACACTCTATCAGCCGCACAATCTTATATCAGTTTAATTTTTTCTTTTGTTATCAATTAAAATAAGTGTTTATTCAAAGTTTAGAATTGATATGTCTGTACTTTTACTATTTTATTTCTCAACTCAGATAAATTGGATTCGTCTTATTTTGGATTATTTACGGGCAATTGATTTTATTATAATGACCTTAATTAATTCTTATTATTAAATCCCAATTCAGTGGTAGTTATTACCCCAATTTCGTTCAGAATTACAAAATGTATTGAATAAACAATTTCAAGGCATCAGCTAAAGAACGGCTACGTTCTGCATTGCTTAGCCCAACAGGCTGGTTTCTAGTATTTCAGTAAAACCATATGGATCGATGGGCGAGGGGTGTTATTTATAATATATATATATATATATATATATATATATATATATATATATTTGTGTAATTAGGCCGCATATCTTCTCTTATGCATGTATTTTATACAACATGGACGACAATACCAAATCAGTCGTGCGACAAATCGAAAAACGAATCAAATATTAAATAAACAGAAGCTGGCGCTAATGTTTAACCAAACATACATATATATATATATATATATATATATATATATATATATATATATATATAGTGTGTGTTTAGATTTCAATTTTGTGTTAAGAATCCGAATAACAGAGCTCAATGTAATTTAAATAGAGCAAAAAAGAATTATAAAAAGGAAAAAACTATACACACATTAAGGTTGTATACATTATAAATTATTTCGACCCCTTAATCAGGTCTCTTCAGAGGAGACCTAATTAAGGGGTCGAAATATTTATAATGTATACAACCTTAATGGGTGTATAGTTTTTTCCTTTTTATAATTATATATATATATATATATATATATATATATATATATATATATATATATATATATATATATATATTGCGTGTGTATGTAGACAGTAAATATTAAGTCAACGAAAATCTTTTCAAATAAAGGTTGTTTTTTCTATATCGGTCGCCTATTCATCAGATTTCAAGATATCTAACAATTTTTTTCGGAATTTGAGATAGCAAATAAAAGGAAACAAACTAAATCGATAAGCATAAGCTTAACATAAATAAATCAAGACATTATCTATTTTGAATATATCCTTTAATCTTTATCTCAAGAATAAAGAACAGAATAGATGCCTACAAAAGATTAATGAATTTATGTATCGATGGAGAGAGAAAGAAAAAAAAAGGAAGGGAGAGAGATAAAGGGAGAGAGATACATTGTTGAAAGAAACGAACATTTCATAATCGTTGTGGTTTCTAAACTTTTAAAAGATGGAAAAATTTAAGAACCCGTCAAAATTGGAAATTGCATAAACATTCACCCTGGGGAAAGTAATCATCATCATCATCATCATCATCATCATAATCATCATCATCATCATCATCATCATCATCATCATCATCATCATCATCATCATCAGCAGCAGCAGCAGCAGCAGCAGCAGCAGCAGCAGCATCATCATCATCATCAGCAGCATCATCATCATCAGCATCATTATCATCAGCAGCAGCAGCATCACTACCATCACCATCATCATCATTGTGTGTTTTATCACTCCTTGAAGAGGAATCAACTACCTGATTCCCTTCCACCTTGTGTTGTTCCTGTCTAGGTGTGGCCACGTAGAACTCAGTTAGCTGTCGAGGTCGTCTAACACCGGATCGTTGGTAATAGTCTTGGTCACTTCTAGTGACTCGGGATCCATATTGTCGCTATAGATGTCCACCTGTTGTTTGTCAATTTTGTAAAATGACATGCTCATCTACATTTAGTCGTTCGCCTGGTAGTGATGATGACATTTTCAGCAGTTTGCCGTCTGATCCAGGTGTTTTTTTAATTCTTTCCCATCGACTGATGCAGAGGATAATTCGTCCCATTTCGCGTTGTGCCACTCACAGCTTTTCTAATGCTGCATTATTGAATGCCCACGTTTCACTACCACATTAATAGTAAGCACATTCATATCAAAATCGATACCCATTATATATACTAGCAATAATATGATATGTATAATATTTATGTTGATTTTACTCATGAACTGCCGATTTCGACAATTCCTTGTGGACGTATTACACCCTCACATATACTAGGAGATAATCGCAAGGGTATGATTTCATGATCACAGAACATCTACTACACTAACTCTTCTGAATTGAGCGTTAACAGATAGTATATTAGTCTCAAATAATATAGTAAACCGAATTGAGACAGTAAAATAGTACACTTTTTAATAATAATAATAGTGTACTTTGGGCTTCAGAGAAACACCGAAAACAAATATCCATTATATATTTATATATATATATATATATATATATATATATATATATATATATATATATAATATTTGTTATTGGTTTTTATCTATGTATGCATACGTTTCGTCCTAAATAATCAGGACTCATCAGATATGACTATTCACTATGCGATTCGAAACCCCGGATTACGAGTATTTTGCAACTCAAATCCGACGCCTTAACAACTCGGCCAATTTTGAACAGCGAATCAACTGTGATAATTTTAACACTTTATCGGCGGATAAACGTCTGAGAGCGTTGCACTTTTTTTAATGAAAGGAACGATGCATTTAAAGCTAGTGACGTCATGCTGCGTTAATACTACACTTACCGTGCTCTACTTTTTCTAGGAGCGACAAATTGTTATTGTTTATTATCTATGTACGTATAGGTTTCGTCCTTAACAATCGGGACTCATCAGCATAGAGATATGACTATTCACTACCGGTCATGCGATTCGAAACCCCGAATTACGAGTATTTTGCAATTCAAATCCGACGCCTAAACCACTCGGCCAATTTTTAACAGCGAATAATGTGATAATTTCAACACTTCATCGGCGGCTTAACGTCTGAGAGCGTTCTAATTTTTTATTAATGAAAGCAACGATATATATATATATATATATATATATATATATATATATATATATATATATATATATATGATGTCGATTCACGAATAATTTCCGTGTTATTTTTTTAAATTCAACATTTTACTTATTGAAACGTGACAGGTGTATTTTTCTCAAACTTTCTACCACACGCTGCAATTGCTCAACATACAAGTTTGACTTTTGTGTTTGATTGCGGTCTTAAAACTCATGATGGATAATGACACGAGTATTACACGAAATGAACAGTCAAAGTTTATTTCTTTTAACTCGCAGGTGTTGAGGTGTGTAATGAAGATTTATCTTTAACAACCGCCCGCAGTTTTAGTTGTATATTGTTATAATGAACCAGTTTTCATTACCAGTTACGAGACGATCAGGAAATGCCTCGGTTTGCTGCCTGAAAGATACTATGTGCAATAGCAAGTTCATCTGACTTACCTTCCTCTCTTAAGAAATAAGTAACATAGACGCCTGGTTTGCTAATCTAACCGGTCTTTACTAAGTGGCGGAAAATGGTGGGTTATTTAGTATCGAGATCTTCTGCCAATTCACATGTGATTATGCGAGGATAATACTCAACTAACGTGTTCAAAACATATTCATTGATCGCAAATGTGTGCCAAGTCTAGACTTATCTGTCAAACTTGAATCCCAGGAACCAAATTTTATAAACAAATGTCTTACTAGTTGACCGTTTATGGCATCTTGGCTTTATATTGTGTTTATTTTGCTCGCTGTCTCTGCAGCATATTTTCCTGTTTTAAACTGCCACAAAACAATCTTGCGAATATGCAGCCTCACTCCTTTCCTATAAAGTGTTATACATTAATGATTTAACTGCAAGGCAATTGATAAAACAGCCCCGAAGAATTGATATATACCTTTTATTAAAACTGAAACTAGTAAACAGAAAGTTGATGACCAAGAATTGTATAAGAACATTACAAAAATGGACCATATATATATATATATATATATATATATATATGAGCGAGAAAGAGAGTGAGAGATTGATAGATAGACAAATAGATATACTGGTCATATGAAAGTGTGTCTCCAGTATTTTCTGAATATATGCTTTTTCAGATAGTACTTGAACCTGATGTTTTATTGAAAGTCTTCTGAATGTGGTGTTATAAAGGGTGCTGACTAAAAGCGATTTGGATAATTCAGAACAATAATACTGAATAAAATATTTCCAAATTGTCTTGGAAACGATCGTACGCCATATAATTCGTTGGTTTTTACTTCTTGGGAAAATGTCAAACTTTTGTTGATCTTCACTCAGAGAAGTGTTACCAGATGTTGCTCGAGTTCGGGTGTGTGGTTAAAATTATATACTAAATTATGTTACGATTTTACTTTAAAAGCTTCTTTGATCTTGTCAGCTAAGTACCTTACCAACTGAGTAATGAGGATATATGTTGATACTCTTAAACTTACGCTTATAAATAGAATTTTGTCATTGGTTAACATGTTAGAACAGTGTAACTAGCTTATATTAGGGGTATCTAGAGACACAGGCCTATATGCCCAGTGCTCACATGCAGACTTTTCATGTGAATGTGAAAACAAAACATAGTACATTACCTAGTATGTTTGCGTTATTTAAGGACATACATGCATACTGGCAAATTGGTGTTATCGTTTATCGTATATATATATATATATATATATATATATATATATATATATATATATATATGAGAGGGAGATCAAGTTACATAATAAGCGTTAGTGAGAGAGAGAATAAAAGATAGGCAGACAGACAGACATAGAGGTGCTACGTAGTAAACATGTTACACTTAGATTTCATCATATTAAAAACTGGAAACATATTTTTAGTTACATATCATGTATTTATTTGGGAGTAAAATCGAATCCACACACTCAAGGTTTTCAGTCTAATACTTCCCCAAGTAAACACGTATAACATTTGTTAAGTCGACTATTAAAGTAATATTTAAAAAATCGGGTATACGTGTATGCTATTTTAACTCGTGGAGTATATCTTTGTGTGTGTGTATTGTGGAGACGTCCACTGCGGCAGATATGCGCCGACAGATATATTCCGAGGTAGAATCTTATCACTATGCTGACTGCTCAACTATTTCCTGGAGCCCATAGAGTCAGATTCCTGTTTAGAGCAGCGGTAAACCATTGTGTTTCTTGTTTTAACCTACATTGTCTTGATCCTTAAACACAGTAGCATGTTGCTGCCCGAACGAATAATACGTAGTCGTTGTATGACGTAATTAAGGAACGTGACAACCGTCGTTAAAAATTCAACACTTTGGAAAAAAGTGAATAAAGCATTTTATAAAAGAATATAGCATTGACTTGTTTAATTGGAAACACATAACTCACACACACTACACACGACCCACGACACACGACCCACGACACACGACTTTTCTGTTTGCAGAAATTCCATTGACTGGTCGGTAGACAGGTCTACCATCTATTACGGTTCTTAATGACTGTCTTTGTTTCTCTCTCTCGTGGTAAGAAATTTGAGAGAGAGAGAGAGAGTGAGGGATAGAAAGTTTAACAAAAATAAAGAGAGCAGAAATAAAGAAAACGCAAAAGAAAGAAACAAATAAAGTGTCTCGTTGTATATTGTAATTTTATTACAGTTCACAATATTTAATTTTTTTGCAATATTTAAAATAACAAATTTACAATTTACGATATTTCAAAAAGGCTTAAATGTAGTTTTTTCCTTCATTCTAATCACTTTAAAATATATTTACTGGATTCATAATTAATGTTGGCAATGATTGAGGGAGGTCATTACCAAGACAAAGGTAGCCCACCTTTTCCTCAACTTACTCGACAAACACTTCCCCCCGCCACACACACTGCACAAACTTTTTAACAGAAATGCAATTAAGGTGAGCTACTCTACTGCCCCATCTATAAGAAAAATCATCTCTGTGAAGACCAGAACAATTACAAACGCAGGCTGCTCATGCCAGGACAAAAATAACTGCCCCTCAGAGGGGAATTGCAAAATCGATTCCCTCGTATATGAAGCCACCGTCACAAACCAGACTGCCGGTAAAGCAGAAAAATAAATTGGCATGACGCGGAGAAGATTCAAGCAAAGATTATACGCACACGGAAACACCTTCAGATATAATAACAAGGCAAATACGGCACACCCGACCCGTATATGGCAACTTAAAGATGAAAAGACACCCTTCACCATCAAATGGAAAGTAATTGAGCCCCTTTCTCCCCAGCCATAAATAGATGTCCTCTGTGTGACGCTGAAAAATACCATAAATTTTAAGGTCCATCATTGACCCAAATACAGTCTGTTTGAATATTCGAGATGGAATCTTTAAGGGATGCTCCCACAGGAGACACGCACTACTTATACACTGGACTTACCCATACACATAAAAACCTAACTACACCTCCCCTCAAATACATAAGCCCATAATTGCCCCATTAAATACCGACTTCCAGTCCATAAATTTTCCCAACTATCACCCCTCATAAATATAAATAACATTAAAAAATACGAACAAATACATTAATCAACCCATATCCACAATACTTTTCAAGAACCATAATTATAACTTCCCCAAAAATATTTCTCCAGTCATTAAGAACGTAACACTTCCATTTCACAACATTTTTATTACTCCCATAAGTCCCCACCATTTCTCGCTCATAGTGCTAATATCCCATATCTCCCAAACAGATCCCATATTGCCGAGCAAATCCTTACTCTTATCTCTAAACCAGTTTTTAATCAGCATACCAATCTTATTAGCTCCATAGTTTTTACCCCGCCTAATAAACCGGTATCGTCCGGGCCTTTGGGTCTGGATTTACGCCGGTCTATTGGGGGTTGTCGGTCCTGTGCAGTTCTAGGAGGTGCACCCTCCCAGGCTTTGCCTCCCCTCTTTGGGGAGGAGTAAGTTTATTTCTTACTGTCTGAGGTGCCCTTACCGGGGAATGCCAACGGGGCTGCCCAAGCAATTTTTAAACAGCTGGAGTGCTCAAATTCTCGAGCGCTGGTTCCTTCCCACTTTCCCGACCTCGTGTCACATCTTACCTTGTGGAAAGAAGATAAATAGAAGATCCATAAGTATTCAGTATACCTTAGTTAATAATGGAAATAAACGAAGAGATATTTTTATATATTCATCAACGTTTCGTCTTTATTGTAAAATTTCCGCAGGATGATAATTTACCCAGCCTCTCAAAATTCATGCCACACGTCACCACGACAAAAACCTCAGCCCCCATTTCCTCTCTCCCACCCTAAGGCAAATTCACTAATACTCTCACCCTCCCTTTATTCACTGCTGTCTTAACGGTACCCACTCAAAGCTTTCCACATTCATTTTATTCTTCGCCACCACTGATTTCTGGTAGCCTGGACTCTCCTTCAGCGCTCACAGTAGCCACGGCTACTACTTTTCCTCATCACTCTCATGCCGACCCAAAATTTCAATGTACTTGCATGACATTTTTTTTCAAATTATCATCCTAAGGAAGTCGTACAATAAAGACGAAACGTTGATGAATAAATAACAAATATATCTTGTTGTTCTTTTTCTTTTTCATTTCCCATATATATATATATATATATATATATATATATATATATATATATATATATATATATATATATATATATATATATATATGAGTTAATCAATATTTGTTTCCCTGAGACTTATAGGTTTTACTCACACTAAATACATATTACAATATTCCTTTGCATTTGGATTGAGTTATGTCGGAAAAACAATTTTAGTTAATTGATTCATTACTCTCATTCAATATTCAATGTCGGTTATATGCATCCATACACGGCCAACTCTAGCAAGTAATTTTCATCATCCTGACGTTAATCTTCACCAATCAACTCCCCAACAAAAATACGTAATGCTGACGGGATATCAACGTGTAACTTTCTTTTAAAAAACACACAGAAGACACATTTTCTTTTAATAAGGGAACCACGCGTTTTAACGAACGTTTCTTGTCTTACTCAACAATTTCAGAAGTCTAAAAAACTTTACGTTTTAACAAAATCTTACAATTTTAAACCTTGCTCAATCGACAGAATGAGGTGTCATCTTTGCCAGAGCACTACAAAAAGTTAAAAAAAAAAAATTAAAAATAACTTCACGGCTCAAAAACTTTTTAAATAACGCTCAGACAAAACGTGAGTACATTTTCTTTTTTTTTTTTTTCCGGCGCAAAATTTACTGTAAAATACGTATTTTATAAAATATTTGTTATGCTTTTTAACCCCATCTATAAAAAACAAAATTCAAAGCTTTATGTATCAGCGATAAATCTAGGACTTCTTTCAAAGTTAAAATAGCTGTCGTTGTAAAAATGTATGTTTCTTTGTGATGTATCCCCATCAGAAGAATATCAAAAAGACATAACGGCTTTCGAATTTTGTGTGCCGAAATGAATATGTTTTGTTGAGTCCAGCGACTAATTTTTGGACAAAATAGGGAAGAATTAATTGAAATAATTTTTGTTTTGCAACATACAATTTAATGATTTCAGCGTAAAACAATCTACTTCTTTTTTTAACTTGTAAGGAGAATCTGCTTTCGATACAGTTCGTATTTTTTGGAAGCACTTTGAAATTTTTAATTCAATAGACGTCAATCCTATCCTTTTCTCGTCTTGCACCAGACGCACGCAGACGAGATGTAACCTGAGGATACATCATTATGTTTGTGATAAAAGCCAGCCGACCTCGAAACTCTCTTTATGTTTCAGTTCTATTCGAATAAAGTTGACACATATTTTAGTTGAAATGCTTGGCGTTTTTCATTGAAGATGGTAACTCTTTTCTTATTAAATATCAAGTTTCAGTCAAATACGTCTAAACATGGCAAAATGTACAAAGTGACTATCTTCATCTTGACGTTTTTCCAAACCAATCATTCTTCCACAAAAAGGGTTAATAAATAGCATGTCTCCCATAACGTAGAAATAGTCTGCTACGCCACTCAAAACACTTATAAAGTTACCAAAAATCCATCTAATAGTAAAAGCGAGTGATTCTATTACATTACCAACATACAATACGAGAAAAAGAAAATAAGACGTAATAAAATAAATAGAATATAAAAAAATTGAATGAAAGGAAACTTGTTTTCCATTCTTTTCAACAATGACCTTCCCAAATAAAAGTTGATCCTTTTCCGAAGCTGATCACGAGAGAAACAAAATTTGTTTTTAATCGGATCTCATTTTCCTTTCAAGACAATTTGAACCGAATCTCGAGGAAATTAGACATTGAAGACCGACATTAAAATAAAATAAACATAAAGATAAATTTAGCAACGGCGAAAAGAATTGAATACAAATAAATTTAAAATAAAGTAATTGTTGATAAAAACGCAGAAAAATGTCGACATGAGGAAAAATAGTTTATATCAAATATCAAATGATTAATTGCTTTTAAGTGAAGCCTTACATTATTTATTTATTTTTTTATGACAAAAAAAAACACGAATCAAAAATAGAAACGCGGGAAGAGAAGAGCAACCGTGTTTTCTTGGTTTGTAATTTCCCGGCGCAACTGATTTTACTAATGGATCTTTCATTGCATCCGCAAACAAGGGCGACAGATTTAGCGAGACGATGGGAGGAATGAAACGTCGCCTCCATATTGTGTCTTGCACGAACTGATGAAATAGAAAATGTATTCGTCCGTTATTTGAGCAACTGGCCGATGCGGCCTGTGTGTTTTAGCGCTTCTATAGTTGGGAACCCATATTGACCCGAATGTTTAAGATTGGGATTTACAGAACAAATTTTACGATTCAGAAAACGCTAATACATTTTAAACGACAGACGATACTAAAGCACGCGAATGCATACTTAGGTTAGTTTAGGTTTAGGCTATGGTTAGGGTTACAACTTCATACCCTCCCCCCCCCAAGAAATAAATCAAGTAAAGAAAATCTTCCTAATGGAAAAGACAGAGAAATTATGTTGACTAGCTTACTGATTTAAAAGAAATTATTAAACCAGTTTAGTAATCACCTTTAACCATTTAAGTCCTAGAAAAAAATGAAAAGTTCGTTCTAATTGATATCGGTACTAATTAACTGTTCGGTGACGGCTCGGTCATTTTCGTTTTGTTCCGTAAATCGCAATCGGAAATATTCGGGCTATGTAGCTCCCCAACTATAGAGGTAAAGTTGTATTCTTTCTTTCTTTCATTCAAAGCGAGCTTCAGCGCAAACAGTAAAGAATTTGAGAAATGCATAAAGAAATAGAAAGAAAGAAAATAAGAAATTTACAATAAAACAAAGGAAGAATACAAATAAAAATTTGGAGACAGAATGAATTAAAGATTACAATGGCATAAAAATGGTTAACAGATTCAGAGGTAATAAAAACAAAGGGGCTACCGAGTACCTGCAGCGACATTCATCTGAGTGGGATAAACCGCCCTCTTCGTAGGAATAAAGTTTTCAGGGATTATTAAATTCGTAATCTGTCCCCAATCGCATGTACAATTGTACATTCCAGTCAAGGGAGATGAGGACATTAGTTTTTGCATTTTTTTACTCTTAAGAAAGGTTTCGCCACTCTCACGCTTACAGCGCCATGTAATCTAAAATGGTAATCTATCTGTTAGTTCCAGACGCAATAACCGTGGTGAGCTACTATTTATCTACCTCCCACAAAGTAAAATGTGACACAAGGTCGGGAAAGTGGGATTAGATAAGCCAGAGCTCGAGGTGAGTATTCTGACCATTTAAAAATTGCCTGGGCAGCCCCGTCGGCATTCCCGGTAGGGCGCCTCAGGCAGTAAGCAATAAACTTACTCCTCCCCAAAGAGGGGAGGCGAAGCCTGGGAGGGTGCACCTCCTAGAACTGCACAGGACCAGACAACCCCCAATAGACCGGCGTAAATCCAGACCCAAAGGCCAGGACAATACCAGTTCATTAGGTGGGTTTAAAAACCCGTGGCTGAACTGTGGTGAGCTGAAAAGAACCGTTTTTCTCAATGTGATATACCATCGTCAAAGAACGCACACAAGTTTATAGTGATGTAACGTTTTGATTGGTTGAAAGAGTATCATGTGATAGTAGGCTACTGATGAGAGATATATAGATTGATAGAATTAAGTTAGTAGCAGTACATCAGTTCAGGGGTAGATAAATAGTAGTACAGCAGTGTAAAGGTAGGAATTCAAGCCCTCTTCAGCATGGCATGTCAAGTATGAGACCACGATTATCGCGGGATTAACTCTGGCTTGATCAACACACGGCTTATGGTGTTCTTTACGTCATAATATTGCATTGTTGTCGACATCTTTTGTCAATACGCAGTTTCAAGTAACGAGGTTCGAACACGGTATGGCGTTTGAGAAACCTGCGTGATATTGAGAGCCGATGTTTGTAACTTGTCGACCCTTTATCAGAGGCGAGAGAAAATATATTTAAGTTGTCTCCTTTTACTCACGTTTGGCTCAAAGTTGCGACAAAGGGGTACAGCTGCTTGCCTCCTGCAACAACCTGTAATAAATATGTAAAGAATCCCTTCACTCTACAATTAAAAAATAAACGGTGAGCGATTTTTTCTTTATGTTATCAGAAATGATGATTGCCGTTATTCGATGATTTTGTATCGATATTTATGTAATATATTTAGATAAATAGCGAGGGCGAAAACTGCTAAAGCATAATTGTTTTCGCCATTCTTGATAGAGGGTCTA
>OY744528.1:33273527-33278527 GCA_963556195.1 Sepiola atlantica
TATACATATGTATATATATGTATATATGTATATGTATATATGTTTATATATATAGGTATATATATAAATGGATATGTGTATATATATACGTGAATATATATGTATATATATATATGTATATATACATATTTATGTGTATATATACATATGTATGCATATACATATATACATATATATATACATATACATATATATATACATATATATATACATATATACATACATATATATATATACATATATACACGTATACATATATATATATACATATATATATATATACATACATACATATACATACATATATTTAAAGTAGTCAATATGAAGATGAAAAATTGCACAAAATTACATACACTTACCTAAAATCGATACAAATTGTATTACATCTAAAGTTCAGATGCAAAGAGTTACACTAATCCTTAATCCACACATTGATCTACTCAATAAATTGAGGGGCACCGGACTCAGCGCTGGTTACTGACCTGGTAGGGATATATATCCTCAGAGAAATTTGTATGAAAATACCTGAACTGACGGGTGGTCTATATAGGGACGACGCTTTATTCTGTGTCAACACAAGTATAAGGAATCTTCAAACTAAGAAGAAAAAAACTCAATATATTCTTCAGCTCAATACAACTTAGCATAACTATAGATATAAACTACCGGAAAGTCATTTTTTTGGATATTACGCTTGATCTATGCAACACCACATATGAACCTTATCACAAGCACAACCACACACTCTACTATATCGACGCTAAATCGAATCACCCACCGATGGTGAAAAGAGCCATAATTCCTGCAATCTCGAATAGGATATCTAAGCTGTCCAAGAATCAACAAATATTCGACAGCAGTAAGCAATTCTACGATGAAGCTTTAAACAGATCAGGATACAAGGAAAAAATTAATTACCTTGTGCCTCCTTCAGTTGAGAATGGGAGACTAAACGGGAGACCGATCACCTCTCGATCAATGGTTTAATATAATAGGACAATGGGCAAGGCTAGATATAGGAGACCTGGTGTATCTCACGGTATTGTAAACCAGGTAGGGAGGAAACCGGATGATGATAATATTCGTGAAGTTGGAAGTAACGAATTGAACACACATGCTACCCAAATCGGGGGGGGGGGAGGTAGGAAGAAAAATAGGAGAACGACCACTACATGGTTCAACCCCCCCTCTATAGCCAGCATATTAAGACTAATATCCCAGCGATTTTTTATAGCATAGTGGAAAAAAACTTTCCATGGGATAGAAGATTGGAGAGAATCGTTAACAAAAATGCTGTAAAACTGTCTTATTCAACCTGTAGAAATATAGCCACATCCATCATAGGATATAATAATTCTAAGATAACTAAAACAAGAGATGCCATGTTCTCTTCTGGTGTTGATCCCAGTAACACCAGTTCAGTGAGAACCTCCATTATAAATATCCGTAGTAGTAGAACATCCAGTAACGGCCCAGAACACAACTGTAACTGCAGAGCTTCTAACATCTGTCCACTAGGGGGGGGACCTGTAGAGGTTCAAGCATGGTCTACAAATGCGATGTGATAACAGAGAGTAGTAGGAAATCATATATCGGTTCCACCGTGGGTGAGTTCAAAGATAGATTCAGAAACCACATGAGTTCCTTCAGGGGAGGCCAAAGGGAAGACATAGATAGGTCTAACACTTCTGTTGGCCGTTTTGTGAGAAACCTCATTGATAAGCAAGACCCTTTCGAACTGAAATGGTCAATTTTAGGGAGGGCTAACAAATATAAACCGAACAAAAGGAAGAGATGCAACCTATGTGCATTGGAGTCGTACCACATCATGACATCTAGAAATAAGTTACTGAACGCTAGGCAGGAAATACTACAATGATGTCTGCATAGAAACCGTTACCTGTTATCAAGCCTAAAACCTGGATAGGAGGAGAATTGGAGGAAGTATAAAATTACAGCCGAGATAGGCAGGATGAACCCTTCCTCAGGCAATCTGGGGAAATAATTAGTGTATAATATAGAGGATGAGAATTAGTAACACGTACTTATGCTAAGATATGTCTTGATTCAATTATTAGCGGAAGCTCGGGACTTAGGTTGGGGGTGATGAGGTAGGAATATTCTATCGGAATAAGGCCCATTGATAGTCAACTATAGTAAATACTTATTCAGCAGAATAGAGGGGGGGAATTTTGTTACATATAAAAAGATAGTGGAATAATAAATAATAAATCACAATTTATTCTCAGAAATAGATATATTATACGAAATGCATTGGGAATTTCAAGTAATTTTAAGTGAACAATAAGAAATAGCAACCTGGATGCTATCACTATTTAATTAAATTAGGTTAAATTAAATTAAATTAGTTTTTAATTAGATTAAATTAAATAAAACAATGGGTGGCAGGAATGGGGAAAAATAATTAAGGAAAAAATAATTTAAAAAACATTCATGTCGACACAGACTTAATTTCTAAAAATAGAAACAATTGGATTTTTATAAAAAGTATTTTGTACGGGATTTTAAATCAGTAATAACAAAGTCTCCTGTCATTTAACGAGTTAGAGTGATATTTTTCCGTAAAGTTGGCAAAAAATAACCCCGTCCATTAAAACAGGTTTTTTGAAAATAGAAAATAGATTTCTGATAACGATATTCCGTAGTAATATTTATTTATGGAATATAGAATAATATTCTCCACAGAGAGTTGCAAACAGACACAGCCGTTAAGGAAATATTTTAAATTATTTGAAATAATAACTAGATTTTTGTAGAAAACTTTTTTATAATAACATTTTATTTTTGATATATGAATAATCTTTTAAAAATAATTTCTGCGGGATAGGCTTTTTTCGCTTCGTTAAACAACAAAACGATAATAATTCGGCAGTTAATTAAATGAAGGATATTTCCCCAAAATGTACAATGACGTCCCAGACACTAGATAATTAATTTCTATAAAGAATAGGTTTAATAATACATTTTTTTAGAAACAGTATTTCGAATAAATAGTTTCTATCTACTAATTAAGATTATTTCTTAATATAAGGGAGTTTTCTGCGAGATTGACGTTCAACTCGTCGTGTGTTTGTTTCGAAGGGTAAGAAATCAGCCATTGAAATAAGGCTCTTCGAACCCGAACGAACATTTATGTTGATTTTTCTTTGTGAGAAGTTGGATTTAGAATTCCCATACTATCATTGGATTGGAATGGTAACTTGTGAGCGGTATCTTGAATGATTTAATTCTTTTTTTTTGGGGGGGGGGATTCATCATTGTGCCGGCCAACGTGAAAGTGTATTATCGCACATTGTTCCGGTTTTTGGGTTTTTTTAAAATGTATTTGGGACCGATTATTTGCTTGTTGGCTTGGTAGAAGAAATAATGCACGAGCTACTTTTCTAAGACTTTTTTCTAGGACTTTCTTTTTTATCGTTGTTCTTCCTTGTTTTTTAATTTTAACTTTTATTTTTATTTTTTTCCTCTTCTCTTCTTAAGTGACCCCAACTATTGCAACGCCTCATTGTGTATTGTCGGCAGTTGAAACCAGTATTCCAGACATTTAATTTCCCTGATGATCTGCCAAGCAAGTAACTGCTTGGTAGTGAAACACGTGTAGGAAAAACATTTAATTTGAATAAATAATATTTGTAAGAAAAAATATCTTTAATGGTGATCATTGGTGTCCTGAAAGGAATGCTTTGGTAAGCCTTCATAAAATCACACATATATATATATATATATATATATATATATATATATATATATATATATATATATATATATATATAATAAGGAAAGGTAGTTTGCTTGAAGCATTGTTTGTGGTATGTATATAAGGTGTGTTAGAAGGCTATTACAATGCAAGAAATGGAAAAAATGGCGTTGAAGAATACGACAAACAAAGCATTATCAATTTTTTTTTTTTTTAATTAAATTTTTTTTTAAATTTCATAAATAAAGCTTACTTGATCACGAGAAACTTCTACACAGTTATTTAATATGTGATGCCGAGTTCCATAATATATTTCGAGGGGAACCCTCTTTCTCAAATAGATTGTGTATCAACTCCTCAAATAACCGTGCGTGAAATGGGTTGAAACAGGAATAGTAGGAACGCACTAAATACATTCAAGTCCTACAGAAATGGGTCCGCTTAATTATACTAGTCATTATTATAGGTATATAGTTCTTTAAAATATGTTTTGTTTAGGTATTTATATATGTGTTTGTTTTGTTTTTTTTATCTTATATAATATCTTTCTTTTTTTAAAATCTTTTAATTTGATATTCTTTTTTCAAATTAGTCGGTTTGTCTTTCGACCGTTGTAGCTGTTTTGAATTTTTAAATTTTAAATTGAAATTTGAATTATGTAAGGGGCAGTAACTCATGGGAGTTAAGAATTATCTCCCTTATAATGTTGAAGTGGAAATGACTATTATATTAGAATGGTTATTTATACAGCTTCATCTCGCTGCCTGTGTCGTATTTGTTTATTCTTTTATATATTATTCTTGGGTGTGACTGTCATTCGTAAACTGTAATCTGTAAGCTAAATGTGAAAGTCTAAAAATGATTCTAATATACATATTAGAAACAATTCCATCAGGTGCTGAAACTGAATGGATACCCCAACAACATCATCAGAATTCTGGAGAACCCTAACAAACAGAGGAGAAATTCCAAACCCAACAACTGCTATTTTAAGCTACCCCACCTCAGTGACAAAATCCTAACGGCAATCCGCAATGCCATTAGGAAAGAGGTCTTGGATATACAACTTGCCAATTC
Source organism: Sepiola atlantica (assembly GCA_963556195.1). NCBI lineage: Eukaryota > Metazoa > Mollusca > Cephalopoda > Sepiida > Sepiolidae > Sepiola > Sepiola atlantica. The sequence goes on from OY744528.1 coordinate 33,278,323, forward strand.
GGGTCCATCTCTAAGACAACTACTGAATAAACGAAAATCCAAACAAAACACAACACCGTGTAACCTGGCCAACTGCCCTATGAACACCACAGGCATTTGCCAACGCACTTATACGGTTTACAAGTTGGAATGCGCGATCTGTAACTAATTTTACATCGGAAGCTCCGTGAGACCGCTCAATATCAGCATCAAAGAGCATATACAG